>JAFEMH010001870.1:0-335000 GCA_022495995.1 Adenophora triphylla var. japonica | reverse complement strand
AAGATGATGATCTAATTCTAAAATGGTATCAAAGCGCAATACCCATGTTCGATTCTATCCACGTTTAATATTATCCAGATTTATTTATGTGTGCAAAAAATTGCAATGTATTTTAAATCAATTAGTAACATAACAAATTAGTTGGATTGTCCTGTAGTCGAACTGATGTGACATGGACGAAGTATGTGTGTATGAGAGAGCGTGTAGTATGGAACTAACAATGAAAACCTAAACCTAAAGGGGGTTATAAAGGACCAAAATAAAAACAGTAAGGGGGCTATGTAGATATTTCCCAAAAGAGAATAGGAGGTGAAACCAGGAAAGTTATGATTAAAGTGGTAATAAGAAACCATGTGGTATATTAAGAATGAGGTGTCGAGTTGTGAACGGTGGAATGAACTGCCATTCGTTATTTTCTTGTGGGTATGAGAATCACACATCAGATATCAATATAAAATAATATTTTATTTAAGGGTTAATATTTTAAACAGTAGAACTAGAAACTAAAAAGTGTACGGAAATGGGTGGGGCTGTGAATAGTCCAAAGATAGCTCTGTCTTCACTCGCAACCATTACGTACGTGTACACTGTTGACGGCGCCCCTACTCCTTTCTGTTCTTTTCTTTTATTTGTCTACAGTGTTGTACCTGTACGAGTTTTCAACCTTTTATTCCTTTTATTTTTCATTTCACAATGCTAATTGCAATAAACCTATCTGGTTTGTAGAAGGGATAGTTTGAAAAGGAAAGAAACAGTAGTGGATCCAGGAACAAATTCAAATGAATGTATAATTACATTATTCAAAAGTTTTGAAATTTGAAATGGAGTGGTGGAGACCGGAGGTGGAGGGCGCAGAGAGGTGGTGGCGGAGTTGGCAGCCGGCGGGAAGACCGGGAAAGAAGAAGAAGTGGCCGAGCGATTATCGTTCTCTCGATCTCTCCTATTTTTTAAATATCGTATGTTAAAGATTTATTTTGATTACTGTCGGCAACTTTTCAAGCGGGTGTGTTGGGAGCTGAGTAAGTGGGTGTAGGATTAATTTTAAAACCAAAAAAAAAAAAAAAACTAAACCAGAAATTTAATACTCCCTCCGTTCCGGCCGAAATGTCTCAAAATGAGATCGACACGGGAATTAAGAAAAGTGATGTAAGAAAAAGAGAAAAAGGTTAAATGTTGTGAGTATAAAAAATTAAATAGGAGAGAGAATGAGTGAGATGAATAGTTAGGAGAGAGAATGTTGTGAGTGTAAAAGTAAAGTAAGAGAGAGAATGAGTGGGGTTGGAAGAGTATAAAAATAATAAAAACTTTTCTTTTTGAAATTGAGACATTTTAAATAGAACGTTCAAAAAAAAAAGTTTCGGACGAGACGGAGGGAGTATTATAAACCGAAGTAGTTTTCAGTAGTGACGAAATCAAAACTTTTAGGTATGGTTGTCAAATTGTTCAAGATATAAATATTATAATTAATAATTAATGTATCCAAATATAGGATAAAGAAGGTCAAAATAATATTTTAGTGTAAATTTTACCTAATATTAAGATGTCAAAATATGTAATTCAGTTACTTTTAGTGATAAAAAGTCTATCTACGATACAAATTTGAAGGTAGTAAAAATGGACAATCTTCAAATTTTATGGGACTCAAATGAACCCATTGCTTTAACCGATCTTCCCAAGTGGTTTCCAATCTTTGAAGTTAGGCCTCGCAATTGGGTTGAGTTGGGTCGGGTTGAGACGAGTTAAAACGAATCACGAGTTGAATCGAGTAACGGATTGATATAAATACAACTCGTCTCAATCCGTTTAACATACTGGTTTAACGAGACGAGTTGAAACGAGCCAACCTGCTAAATCTGTTTTAAAATGTGCTTTTTTACTGCATATGCATGTCTCTATTTTTGTTTACAGCAAACATTGTGTTAGGTTTGGATCACTCAACAAAAGCACAAACACTATACATATATATACATACTCTCTCACTCCGTTTCATTACAAACTATACATTTTTTTTTATTTGGCGTCCCATTATAAATTACACATTTTCTAATAAAATTGAAATATTTTATTACTTTTATATTAATGTAACCCACTTGTTATACTCAGAACACCAATTCATTATTATTTTATACCTCACTTTCTCTTTGCTACCTCATTTTTCATACTCACAACACCTACTCCACTACACTTTTTCATAATTACTATGCAAACACTAACTGATAAAATTATAGCGGGACGGAGGGAGTATATATGATCATATTTTTCAAAATATAAAATGCATTAGTTTACCAAAATAATCTTTCTTCTCATGTTAAATACAGATATATTATCCTATCGCACATGGGGATTTGGCCTGATGGCTAGAGCTCATGGCTTCCATCCTAGAGGTCATGGGTTCGATCCCCCCAGAAGTTAGAGGGAAGACTTTCTCTCCCTAGAATTTCTCTCCTAGGCGCTTCTGTGCATGCATGTTTGTGTGTGTGTGTAAAAAAAAATTTGGAGATGTATTATCCTATCGAAAGAGAACTAAAAAAATAAACCGCAAACTAAAAGAATGACTTTAATAATACGGAATATATTAAAATACTCTTTTTATTACCATTATTACCAGAATGCCCTCGCCTCATTACAACAAAATATATCAATTAAATATTAGCACTCTCTCTGTCCCAGAATAAATATCACATTTTTATTCTATTAGAAAACTAAGTTGAACTTTGACAAAAAAGAAATATGAAAATTTTATTATATTTATACTGCTTTGAAAATACTTATTGATACATCAATAGAAAAGCTATTTACAAAAACTTTTAAATTTTCATGAAAATAAATAATTTATCACTAAATATTCAACTTTGTTGATCATAAATCATAAAAATTAAATTGTCACATTTATTATGGGATGTAGAAAGTATAAAAAAACAAAACAAAAGAATGGGATGTCATCATTTACTCTTTCCGTCATAACAAATATTATTTCTTTCTATTTTGGGTACTACAAAATAAAATTTACTATTCTAAAATGCCAATAATACCCACTGAACAGAATAAAAGCGACGGATCAAGTCTAACGAATGAAGCCCAATACTTCATACGTCATCAAGACACAACTATTGAATGGGTCAGTCCAATTGCTACAATGCCCACGGCCCAACGACAGAGATCAGTCGACCTAGCTCATTGTCCGACCATCATTGGTCCCGACCTAGCTTTGTCCGACATACGATCATTTACTTGTACAAATTCTATCAAGTCAAGGCACAAAGTCAGGTCGACTTTGAATACTCAAGCGACCTCGACCTACCAACGCGTACGACCATCTACACCGTTATTTGTAACCGCCTCCTACTTTCTCGGAGACAGTTACGCCCACTACATCTCCGTGATTTTAGGGATTTATTACGATCCTTCACTACCACTATAAATACCTTACAACATACAACGTTAAAAGGTAATGTCTTATTTGTTATTTGAGAACTACGTTATTCAATTCAATTTATAAGCCTAATATAAGTTATCTCATCATCACGCCAGAGGGTCTTAGCCGGAGGCCAACCCGGCTAGTCATTTGTTCGTGGTTTCAGGTCACATTGGCTGAAGATCAACCTAACTGCTGGACTAAGGTTGATCTGGATCATTTCCTGCATCATCAGTTTGGTTTCATTGCCGAGAAACGATAAACGCTAGACCTTGAAACTTAACTCAAACTACAAACATGATGTCCGATGGCCATACCGCAACTTCCTCCAGTGATCCAATGCTTGGGAATACAGCGAGAAACTCTGAGGCAGGTGTTGGAAATCACACTGCCAACTTGCCTCCTTCTCCACCGGGCAATCCCACTAGGAGGGCTACTCGTTCCAATAGTGTGGCCGACGGTGCAGGTCTGGAAGATAGGCAGAAAAGGCCTATGCCTAATCAGGGGGTGAGCCAGCAGGTTAAAAGAGTCCAAACGGGTCGAACAGTTGCAGGAGACATTGCAGGTCTCTCAACTACTCACTCTGGTAGGAAGGATATTCTGTTGGAGCGAGCTAGGATACTAGAAAGCTTGCTCGATGTGCAAGACAAACTGCTCGAGATGCCTGAGTCTCCTAACAGGGATGATAGGAGATCGCAAAGAGTAGCTCTATCTCTCACTTCTCACAAGCGGACTAACGGAGGTCCTAGACCGTCTGGTGAACAAATGGATTGAGATGCCTCCTCCCTCCCATATTTCCGTAGACCCGACTGGCGACCTAAGGGATAGGCTCAACCAGTAGAGAGAACAAGAGGCCGACTCAGTCAAAGGAAGCGGCTCGAAGCTGACAGGGCTCGACGTAGGTCACCCTCAAGGAGAGAAAGATCACTGTCCCATCGGGAAAGGAGAGAGGTGAACCCCCCACGGAATGAAAGAGAGCGGACCCTCTCTAGAAGGGAGCCCCACCGGAAGGAGAGACAAAAGTCTAATTCTGTCTCCTATCAAAGAAGCAACCTAGATGCTAGGGAGCTTCTCAATTTGTAAAAAATGTTAGATAATATGGAGACGGACAGGAAGGAGACCGATGGAAAGGTCGAACGAAATTACAATACTCTTCAACCACTGTCCCAGAATTTGCTCGACCAAAGGCCTCACGTTGGTTTCAAATTACCCGTGTTAGATATGTATTCAGGCGTGACCAATGCCTTGAATCATATGCAGCATTTTGAGGCCACAATGTGCTTGGTCTCCTCTGAGGATGACGTGATATGCAAGACATTAACCAGCATCTTCACAGGTGCAACACTGACTTGGTTTCGTGGCCTGACCACTGGTTGTATCTCCTCATGGGATTATATGTGGAAAAAATCTTGGACATATTCTTAACAGCTGAAGCTCATAAGAAAACTATTACTGACCTGAACAACATGACTCAGGGCATGACGGAGAGAACTATGAGTTACTTTACTCGCTTCAAAGAGTTGGTCGACCAGATCGAGGAAGACCTCACAGATTGGGAGGTCATCAACTGCTTTAGAAATGGGGTGTCCTCTCCAGATCTGGACTACGAGCTACAGGTTAGGAGAGCGACAACGAGGAAGGAGCTATTTGAGAGGGCCTATGATGTGGCCATGGCTGAGGAGAGAAAGGTGTTGGGTATGCATGTTTTAACCCTCCTATTTTGTAATAGATTTGATTGATACCATAACCTCCTTTCTATTTTAAGGACTTTAGGACTCTATGTAATGAAGCTTAGACTTCAATTTTTTAGCTAAGTCCATTTTATAGAATAGGTTAAATTTAGGCTTGAAGACTGGCACAAGACTCATTGGATTGGAGAGTTGCAGTTCAGCAGTTTCAAAACCGCCCTTATGAACCGCACATGCAACCGCATGAGGAATTCCACTTTGAATCTGCTCATTGAACAACTGTAGTGCAACTACTTGTGAACCGCTCCTATGCAGTTCAACACCAACCGTGCTTTGCAACCTCCTGGTGTACTCAATCGCACATCCTCAACCGCTCCTCACTAGACCGCATCCAATGATTGAAGACTTGAAGTGAACCACTTTTTACCGTTGGAATCCACGTCAGCAATATCAAAAGTCAACCACTAAATCTTGTCATGTGATTCAATGTCAGAGAAGATCTGTAAGGATCTTGAAAAGGTGACAGGTGTCCTAACCTCAATGCTTGAAGCTGGAGCCTGATCAGCTTTTTCTGCAGCAACTGTACCAAAGGACAAAAGTGGATATTGTGGACCAATGGGAAAGCATCAAGTACTGTCCTTGCAACAGCTGTATCCAATGGCTAGTTTCCTGATGCTTGGGTATAAATACCCCTAATCTTCATCATTTGAAGACTGCTTGAAAAAATTGAAAGTCTTTGTGTTCATAGAAATGAAGCTACGCAGAAATTGTTCAACCCTTTGAATCTTCATCTTCAACCTTCAAGAAATATTTTCCAGCCCAGAAATCAAGCCTTAACACATCAAGAATCACTGTGCTCTACATCTCACAGATTTAAAGAGCCTTGATCTTGTTCTCACACACACACCTCACTTGTCTAATCACATAGATTAATCACTTGAGATACACTGGTTATAGTCTTAGGATTTGATCTTCATAGAATAGATTTTAGATTTGAGTATTGATCTTTGTAACTTGTAATCTCTCATACTAAATAGTAAACTCACTCTTGAAAATCCAAGACTAACCATTTTGGTAGTGGACGTAGATCGTTTATCGATTGAACCACTCCAAATCTCGTGTTCTTACTTTTCTGCATTTATATTTCTTGTGATTACTAATTATTTATCTCTGTCTCTGTTTGATCATTATTTAGTTATCCATTATTGTGAAATAGTTTTTGGTGTTAACATTGTCAAAACCACACTTGTTTGTAAAACTGCACTTATCAAAACCGCAATACCAAACCGCTTTACAAACCGCCTCTACCAAAACCGCTTTATACTCTATTATTCCGCTGTGCATTTTACATCTCTACTTGCAGTCTATTAACAATTGCAAGCGGTTTTGTAAGTAAGAGGTTTAGTTTTAAAAGAGGGCGAAAAATTTGTAACAGCTATTCACCCCCCCTCTAGCTGTATTTTCACCCTTGTTGCCACCTTTGAGACCAACAAGTGGTATCAGAGCTAACACATTTTAAAACCACTGTTTTTCAAGCTTAACAGCTTGTGTGCCGATTCAATATGGCAAACACAAAGACAATGACTACTGTTAACTATTCACACATTCCAATCTTGGATGAAGACCACTTCGACATCTGGAAGTGCAGAATGCTCATTCATTTGGAAACAATTGATGAGATGCTGGTGGAGTGCGTAATCAATGGCCCGTTTGTTCCCATGAAGGCCAACACTGATGCAACCACCAACACAAAAACTCCAGAGGTCAAAAAGCCTAAAGATGAGTGGTTGGATGAAGAGAAGAGATTAGCTGCCTTGGACAGCAAGGCAAGGCACATCATTTCAGGAACCCTTCCAGTTTCAACTCTTTAGAAAGTGATGTACCTCAAAATCGCAAAGCAGATGTGGGATGCCACAGAGAGCTACCTCGAAGGTGATGGCGAATGCAAGGAAAGCAAATTATATGCTGTTGAAAGATCTTACAACAACTTTAACAGAAAATCCAACGAAACCTTGCGTCAGACCTACGACCGTTATGTTGAGGTATTTAATGCTTGTAGATCTCTTGGCAAAACTTCAACCGATAAGGAAATCAATATGACTTTCCTATCTGCTTTAGGTTCTAGATGGGTTAATAAGGCTACCTCTCTAGAGGACTCCAAAGTTTTGGGTACTTGATCGTTAAGTAACTTGTACGCCAATCTTAGAGTCTATGAAATTAAATTAAATCATATTGAAGAGATTGAAGGAAAAACCAAATCACTTTCTATGTCCGTAGTGGAACAAGAGGAGAAACCATCTACATCTAATCAAACTGCAGATCCTTCCATATCAACCTCATCACTCATCGAGATGGATGATGACGATTTTGCCATGTTTGTGAAAAGATTTCAAAAGTTTAGAAAATCCTCAAAACCTTTTACAAAAACTTTTTCAAAAGGCAAACCTCCTGCAACATTTTCTAAGGCTGGAGATATAAAGAAAAAGAGTGATTTAGTTTGCTACAATTGTAGAAAACCTGATCACTTTGCATCTGAGTGTCCACAGCCCAAATACGAATACTTGAAAAAGAAAACTTCTCCTGCGAAATTTTCTCGTTGCAAGGGAATGGTTGCTGAGGAGGAAGAAAATTCCAAGGAATTAGCAACTTGGATTGAAACGAATTCTGATGATGGAAGTGACGAAGAAACCGAAGAGGTTAATCTCTGCTTAGTTGCAGATGCTTCCGATGAATCAGATTCTGAGTCAGTCGAGTTGCAAGATATGGAGGAAGAAGAGGTTTCTGCAAAACTTCCAAATTTTAAGTTGGATGATAATGTCAAACTTACTCCTAGCATTAAGATAGGAAATTGTTCGTATTCACTTTCCATTTTCTCTTCTAAAAATGCTCCACCTTCAAAAGTAATTCCAAATAAGAAAGTTTTGAAAAAGGTGGTGGAAGAAGTTTCTCCCTCGGAACACGAAAGGATGTTTAAGGAAGCTGAAATGGTGATCCATCAATTCTCTAATCTTAAGAAAGCCTTAAGCTTAGCTCATGATGAACTTAATCTGTACAAGATGGAGAAAACAGTGATGAGGTCCGAAATTTCAAATCTTAAGGACCAAATCAGAAAAATGACTCCTCTTGCTGATCAAAACCACATCCTTGAAACTAAGGTTGTTGCACTTCAGCTTAGAAATGATGACTTAGTATCCCAGAAACTCGATCTTCAAAAAATCATTGATGGGTGGACAAAGTCAAAAGTCACCATGGATCAAATCATAGACACCCAAATTCCCAGTGGAATTAAGGATGGTATGGGATTTGGATCTGGTGAAGAGGAGAAGTGTGCATCCTGCAGTGAAAAGGATGAGGAAATTTTGAAACTAACTAAAGAAATTCCTAAGGGGAAGCGTGCAAATGCTAAGGGTAAAGGACAACAAAATTTTAATTTTGTCTACCCAAAGGGGAAGCAATATGGGAAGAATTCTCAGATGAAGCCAAAGGATTCTGAGGATGTAGCTGAAGAGAAAATGGCTTATGGAGTTGGCCGTATCCCTGCTCCAACCACTTCTGGTGGAACAGGTGGTGCTGGCAACTGCAAGGCTGACTGCGCATCTTCTTCGACCGCTCCTCCTGCCTTCAAAAGCAGGAATAGCGTTCCTAGAAAATACGTGGTCAAACCCAAGCCAGTTCCCTTTGTCAAGGCTGCAACCGCTTCTCTCAAACCGCATGCAACTCCTAAGAAGAGTAAGGAGTTAGTAAAACCTCATGATGCTTATAGCTTTTATAAATGCTCTGTGTGTGATGGTTTAGGTCACAAGGATGCAGAATGCCTTTTGCGGTTCACATCCAATGCCAGGAAGAGTAAACCTCCTTCTGTCAAACAGGTGTGGGTCGTGAAGGGTTGATAACTTCAGGACCCAAGGAATAAAGGGGGACCTCGTTCTTAATGTTTACATTTCAGGTCCTCTGCTTAATGGCTGGTCACTCCAAGGATAATGAATGGTATCTTGACAGTGGCTGCTCAAGACATATGACTGGAGATAGATCATTACTTGAAGATGTCATTGAAGCAAGTGGTCCGTCTGTAACCTTTGGTGGCAACAACAAAGGCAAGACCATTGAATATGGTATGATAAGGAGAGGAAACCTAACCATTGAGAAGGTTTCTCTTGTTGAAGGACTCAAGCACAACCTCCTTTCAATTTCTCAATTCTGCGATAAAGGAATGCTTTGCAACTTCACGTCATCAAATTGTTTTATCAAAGATAGCATTTCCGGAGTCACCCTACTCACAGGGATTCGTAAGAGTAATATTTACATTATTGATCTAAATTCTGCATGTAGTATTACTAATCTCTGTTTTGTAGCTAAAAATGTGAGCGAAAATAGTTGGCTATGGCACAAGAGGTTGAGCCACTTGAACTTCAAGTATCTTGCAAAGATTGGTAGGGAAAACCTCGTTCGTGGTTTACCCAAAGTGGCTGACCATCATCCTGAGAAATGCCGTGCATGCCCGGCAGTAAGCGATCCGCGTCGTCTTTCACCAGCAAGACCGCTCCATCAACTTCAAGATGCTTACAACTGCTTCACATAGATTTGTTTGGACCCGTAACCACTGCCAGCATTGGAGGAAGTAGATACACTTTAGTGGTGGTGGATGATTATTCAAGATATACGTGGGTTGAGATGATAATTTCCAAAGATGATTGCTATGATATTCTCACCGCTCTCTTTAGACGGCTCCAAACTCAAAAAGAAGACGACATCATTAGTGTTCGATCAGATAATGGAACAGAATTCAAGAACAACGGTGTTGCTCAGTATTGTGATGACCATGGGATTGATCACAATTTCTCAACTGCTGGTGTTCCACAACAAAATGGGGTTATGGAAAGGAAGAACAGGACGTTGATTAAGGCTGGAAAGACAATGATATCTGAAGCAAAGCTGCCTCAGTATTTCTGGGCTGAAGCAATCAATACAACATGCTTCACTCAGAACCGCTCCCTCATCAACAAAACCTATAACAAGACTCCCTATGAGCTTTGGCGAGGAAGAACCCCCAACATAGCTTTCTTCAATATCTTTGGCTGCAAATGCTTTATCCTCTACAACGGAAGATAAAATAGAGGTAAATTCGGAGCCAAGGCCGACGAAGGTATTTTTGTTGGGTATGCTAAACATTCAAAAGCTTTTCGTGTTTTCAATAAAACTAGTTTAAAAATAGTTGAGTCTGTACATGTTACTTTCGATGAGCATTCTCTCCTTGAGCCACATTTGGCTCCAAATGTTGCTGATGTTTTTGTTGAGCATAATGAAACAGGTGAACCATCTCAAACCGCACCTAAATCTCAACCGCAAAATCCAGCACCCTCAACTGAAATTCCCTCAAACCGTACCTTTGAAACTGCACCTGAAGTTCCTACTCCAGATGCAACTCCTAGGGAAAAAGAAGTTGAAAATTTCCCCATCCAGCTTATAGAACCTCTTCGTCAACTTACCTTCCATGACTTCGCTGAAGGATCTAACGACGTTCCAATTAAAGATCTTCAGCAAACCTCAGTCCAACCAGACTTACCCCCGGAGGTTCGTGAAGTCAGCAGTCACCCTCTCTCTAATGTGATAGGTGATTTGTTTTCTGGTGTTCAAACAAGGAGATCAAACTATGATGAGCATACTTCCTTACTATCGCAAGTTGAACCCAAGAAGATTGATGAAGCACTCCAAGATTCCAGTTGGGTCGTTGCTATGCAAGAAGAACTCAACCAGTTTGAAAGATGCAAGGTCTGGACATTGGTGCCTAGACCTCAGGATCAAGGAGTGATAGGAACTAAGTGGGTATTTAGGAATAAGATGGATGAGAATGGAAGCATCACTAGGAATAAAGCAATGTTGGTTGCACAAGGATATAGGCAAGAAGAAGGAATCGATTATGATGAAACCTTTGCTCCAGTTGCAAGATTGGAAGCTATCAGAATCTTCTTAGCCTACGCCTCTTTCAAGCGTTTCAAGTTATATCAAATGGACGTGAAGAGTGCTTTCCTCAACGGTGAACTGCAAGAGACCGTGTATGTTGCCCAACCGCCTGGATTTGAAGACTTCAAATTTCCCAATCATGTCTACAAACTCCAGAAAGCTTTGTATGGACTTAAGCAAGCTCCACGGGCATGGTATGAGACGCTTTCTAAATTTTTACTAGAAAAAGGATTTAAACGCGGTAAAATCGATACAACTCTATTTATTGCCAAATATAATGAGCATACTTTACTTGTTCAAATATATGTCGATGCTATTATTTTTGGTTCTACTAATGATTTACTTTGTAAGCGTTTCGAGAAGCTAATGAAAAGCAAGTTTGAGATGAGCATGATGGGAGAATTAACATTTTTCCTCGGGCTTCAAATCAAGCAATGCGAAGAAGGTATTTTCCTCAGCCAAGCCAAATACACCAAGGAGTTGATAAAGAAGTTTGGATTAGAAAATGCTAAAGCATATGATACTCCAATGACCACCGGCAATAAGCTAGATAAAGATCTCAAAGGTAAGAAGGTTGATCAAACTTTGTATCGAGGTATGATCGGCTCATTACTTTACTTAACTGCTAGTAGGCCCGATATCATGTTTAGTGTCTGTGTATGTGCACGCTATCAAGCAGATCCTAGAGAAGCACACTTGATTGTAGTCAAGCGTATAATCTGCTATTTATCTGGAACCACTAACCTTGGACTTTGGTATTCCAAAGATTCGAACTTCGATCTTGTAGGTTATTCAGATGCAGATTATGCAGCTTGTACTATTGACAGGAAAAGCACTAGTGGTACTTGTCATTTCCTCGGGAATAGACTAGTTGCTTGGGCCAGCAAGAAGCAAGCTTCAGTTTCAGTGTCAACCACATAGGCTGAGTATATTGCTGCTGGAAGTTGTTGCTGTCAAATCCTCTGGATGAAGCAGCAGTTGGTGGACTATGGAATTGAAGAAGGAAATTGCCCTATCATGTGTGACAACACTTCAACCATTTCAGTCTCCAACAACCCTGTCATGAATTTCAAGACCAAGCATATTGATATCAAGTATCATTTCCTCAAAGACCATGTGGAGAAGAGGAATATCCATTTAGAGTACGTGGGGACAGACAACCAGATTGTTGATATCCTCACCAAGGCTCTTGACTCCAAAAGGTTTTCATTCCTTAGAGGAGAAATGGGTATGCTTGAACTTAAATGATTCCATACTTTTTATTGGCTAACTTGTGTGTTGAGTATAGGTTGAAATTCCTATGGTGGATTCAAACCTCACCTTTGTTGAACCGCATGTGCCAAACCGCAAGCAGTCAACTGCCTTGCAGTAAACCGCATTGTTCCAACCGCTTGCTGCAGCTTGACCGCTTGATATCAACCGTGTCTCAACTTAGAGTATATTCTATCTATTTACTGCTTCTATTTAAAAAAAAACTTTCAAATTCCTTTTATTTATTTTTTAGTCCTTATTTTTTCTTAAAGGGTTTATTTGCAAATGTTTTCCCACGAAATTTTAAAATTTGAATGCATTTAATGCAAGGGAACATTAGCATTTAATGGGTTTCATGTCAGTCGTCATTGGTTGGTGTGTTGAAGCTGAAAGGGTGCAACATTTGTAATGATTCACCCTGTGGGAATTTGAAACTGTCCCTTCAGCTGCCTAACCTCAAAACGTGCCTATAAATAGAAATCATTCCACACCTTTTCAACTTTTTCAAACTACCGTCTCTGTAAACGTACCTTCTGTCAGTTTCTCTACCAACTCATTCTCTCTCTCCTTTCAAACTCTCATAAATCTCTAATTTCTTCAAGTCAATGGCACCAAAGAGACCTATCTTTGACATGGTATGTGTTCTGAACCCTAAACTTCTAATTGTTCTGCAAATCTTGCCATGATTAAACTGCCATTGATGAACATTCAAGCTTCGAAAACCCATAATCTGATTTTTGCTTATTAATGCTTCATTTGTTCATCATTTTGAATGAAATTTGTTGGGTTTTGTGCGGATTCATGCATGGATTAGGATTATATGCTTTATTCATGATCAACCCATGATTTGGGTACTGATTTTGAAATTTTCAGTTCTTAAGTTTCGAAACCCACTTCTGTGTTTTTGCTTTTTCTGGGTGATTCTGAGCAAAGTAGAAATGTGATCATTTTGACATATTATTTGCTCATTTTGGTTAACTTTCATTGAATCTCTGTTCTTGGTGTTTTTCGTGTTCTTCATGCATTCATGTGACTGTTCATCTTCATTTTCAGAAATTTCTTATGTTTTGGATTGCTTTGATTTTCAATCTTGTTTCTCCATACTTAGTAAATTTTTGGAAATTTTGGATTTTACTTGCATGTTTAAAACCGCTTCCTTATAAACCGCATGCTGATCTTTTGAAACCGCACTTGTAACTGCTTATCTTTGTGTTTCAAAACCGCATGTGCTTTATGGTCATACAACCGCACACTAAGAACCGCATGTCATGTTTTCAAAACCGCATATACACCTTTGAAACCGCATGCTAAGAATTTACTTAAGTATTACTAATTATATAGGCTGGAAACCAAGAACTTCCTCTCTAAGCACCGCTTGCAGTGTGGGATAACTTTGGATTACAATGCCACGTACTAAGTATACTTACTTTTGTATCTTCTAAATTATTTTCTTACTTGTATTCACATTTTCCTTGAGGTTTGAAAATTGTCATTTCCAAAACCGCACTATTGCCAACCGCATATGTGCCCAAACCGCTTGTAAAATGTGAAACTCATTTATGATTATAACTTGAGTGTTTTCCTTGTAGAACTCCAAATATTTTCTACCAGGTTGGGAAATAAATGAGCCAGAGCTGAAATCTGATGCTCTTGGAAGAGAAATGATTAAGAAGATGGGAGCTTCAGAATTACGCACTCTTTTCAACAAGAAGCAGACCTACACCATCCCTCTGTTTATAGATCAGTTTTATGCAACCGCAGTTCGTGGAGAAAGAGAGCTATCCGATGGGAAGAAGATCCTATGCTTAGTTGGAAAAGTTGAGGGCTTTGATGTGTCCATTGATTACCTGGATATCAGGAGTACTTATGAATTCCATGTGTCTGGTTCTCCTGTTGAGGTATCCCAAGAAGTCCAGGATGCCACCTGCTCAACTCTCACTGGAGATCTGGATTCTCTTTCTGGGTATTACAAGAAGAAGCCAAGGAGAGACTTTGGAGAGTTGATGAGCCATCTCTACTACTTAGTAGGGAAGTCTGTGTGTGGAAAAACTGGGAACCACAACAACTTCACCTCACAACAGTGGCAGTATTGCTGTGCCATCTACAATGGAATGAAGCTCCATTGGCCTAAGATTTTGATGAGAGAACTGGCCAGCAACATTGATGCATATCAGTTGAAGACTAAAGATGAGCATATCAGATGGAGACCTTTTGGCAGGCTGCTGACCGCACTATTTGCAAATTACCAGCACCTGGAAGACTTGAGAATCACTACCCCTGATATTTGTATTCATTGGGGAAATGAAGAATCCCTTGGACTTAAGGCTTGCCATAACTTTAGATTTTCTTTTGGCAACGATGAATATAAGGCTCTCTATGATGCTGATACCTTCCAGCCCAAGGAACATTATGTGGAGATGACCCCTGCAACCGCAGTCAAGGGGTTGGGCAAGGCTATCAAGAAGGTGTCAAGAAAAAGAAAGACTGTGGAGGAACCAATAGCTAAGAAGACCAGAACCGCACCTGCTAAACCGCGTGGTGCAACCGGTCTTTGGAACTAGCAAGAAAGGAAAAGAGAAGATGTCTCTTCTGGATGAGATTGAAGAAGAAGAAGAGGATGCAACCGTTCCTCCCTTGGTTGCTAGAGCTAAGAAGGCCAAGCAAACCAAAGCAGACCTGGCTAAGTTGTCTGATGAAGATATGACCGCCTTTTACAAGGCTGAGCTTGCAAGGATTGAGAGAGAGGCGGGCCGAGAAAAAGCCGCTCATGGAAAATCAAAGGAAGCTGAAACCCAACCGCCCCCACAACCTCAACCGCAGCCACCCACTAAACCACCCCCAACCCAAACTCTTACTCCAACACCACCTCAATCCCCTACACACTCTCATCACTCCTCACCTGACAACTCCCAACCGCCTTCTACTCCACAACCGCGACGAGTAGCAACCGCTCAGGGGGAGAAAGCCAAGAAACCAAGACTCAAACAATTGGCCAAGAAGAAAACTCCTACCAAACGCCCCAAACATTTTCTTCATAGAGTTTCCCGTAAACCACCTTCTCCTTCTCCCTCTCCACCCTCTTCCCATTCCTCTTCCCAATCACCTTCTCATTCCACTTCAAATTCTCACTCCCATTCCCCCTCAGTTCAACCTTCTCTAGGCCCTGCTTTTTCCACATGGACCTCAAGACCATCTGTGGGCTTAGCTACCTCTATTTCTAACCAAAATAGAACCCCAACTCCTTCACCTCAAAACTCTCCTCAACTTTCTAACCGCTCTAATTCCCCTCCTCATTCCAACCGCGCCCAAACTCCACCCCTATCAAACCACACCCCTGCTGTATCTATTTCTAACCGCAACCGCACCCCTACTCCTTCTCCTAACCGTACCAATACTCCTCCTCCTCCCAATTCTCCTATCCCTGAAAACTCCCCAGTTCCACAGAAATCCCCTTCTGTTGAAATTCACACTACTTCAACCACTTCATCCTCTAACTCTAACCCAACCACCTCAAACATTCCTACTACAAACATTCCACCTCCTCCAACCGCACCTATTTCAACCACACCAACTACATTACCTCAAACACTTCCAATTCCTCTCTCAACCGCTTCACCTTATACAGTCCCAGCCAGCCGCATATTCCAAACCCTTCTATCACCATTGCCTCAAACCGCTCCTACCACTTAATCCCAACCATATCCATCCTTTACCCAAATTCCATCCTCTTCAACTGCCCCTTCTGACTACTGCCAAATACTCTCCACCCTTCAGCTCATCCAATCCCAACTCATAGTCAACCAAGGCCATATGCTCAAATTGACTGAATCAAACCTTGCCTTGGCTGCCTCAAACTCCTCCCTAGAAGCCTCAAACTGCACCTTACATTCCAAGGTGGACTCTCAAACCACTGAAATGGCCATCCTTAAAGCCCAATTTATTGATGCCATTAAGGGGGAGAGAAGTTCCACAATCCAAACCGCTTATACAACCCAAACCGCTGAAGCTATTAAAACCGCAGCAACAATAAGTTTTCAAGGATTCAAGGAAGATCTGGCTAGAGGAGTTCTCAGAGCTATGGGTAATTGTAAGTACCCCAATCTGGATCACCCCCTTTCAAGCACACGGGAAACACCGCAGACTCATCAACGCAGTCTCGACGACCTCTGGCACTCAAAACCCTCTCAAAACCCCCAGCTAAACCAAGGGAGGGGCCTTTCTGGGACAAAAAGGGACAAAAGGACCTTTTTGGGAATTTTCAGGAAATTGGAGAAGCATACATGGTCCGTACGGACCTCTTTGCTTTAATAATTACTGAATCCTCTTAAAGTCCACAATATTCCCTCAAATCCCGGGGAAAATGATTACCCTCCTGCAGAGTTGGTCCGTGCGGACCTCTTTGCATGTCAACTTGGTCCGTACGGACCTTATTGCACGAGGGGAACATCATAATTGCGAGAATATTCACCATCATCACGAGATTCCCTCAAATCGAGGAAAACCAAAAAGTACGGATTACCGGGGAGGTCCGTACGGACCTTCTTGCACCAAATACGGCACTATAAACAGAGGGCTCCCCCTCCTCATTTTCACATACCTCCCACTTCTCTCTTCCTCCCTAAGCCTTCTGACTTCCCCTCTAAGTCCTCTCGAGGCACTCCCGGCCCCTTTCGGATCCTTCCGAGGCCTTTCGAGCCCCCTTGTGGTGCTCCGAAGCCTCCGCGCTCCGCGACGCTCCGCGCTGCCGCCCGAGGCACTCTCGAGGTACTCACGAGGCCCCTCGTGGTACTCAGAGGCCTTGCACGGGTCTTTCCACGGTGTCCGGCTCTTTCCGAGTCAAACCGGCGATCCCAAACCATGCCGAAACTACGCCCGAGTGACTCCTGCCACCCCAACGCACGCCGAACCTGCGTCCGAGTGATCCCGATGATCCCCACGCACGCCCGAACCTGCGCCGCACGCGGCACGGAAACATCAACTCACGCCGAAACTACGTCGCGAGTACAACCGGCCCCTCCCGAAGCAATCCAGATTCATACCGGAACGCTACTCCGACCTCAAACACTATTCCTTAGTGGAAGACAGACACGAACCAACATTGGTAAGGCTTCCTTCCATTACTATTTCAATACATTTCAATACGTAGTGTACAATGTAGACATCCGACACAGCATGCATTTTTAAAAAAGCGCACACACATACACACACAACATTTAAAGGATATTAGGGGTATCCGTAAGACTCGTTTTACGAGGCGACTCGGGTGAGCTCTAATATTCTAATATTCTCTTCCCGAGGAGTCATCTGACCTCCGAACTCAAAATCTCATCACACAAAAACAGTTTAAAATTATCTTTAAACTGATGCCCTTTTTCAATGTTTTGGGCTTAATAAAAACGGCGTGGTGACTCTACAAATGCGAAAACAAACGGCGAGACACCTCCAACTACACGCTAAAGCGGAATAAGCCAGATGCCGGGGCGCGAACGCGCTGCCTCTCGGATCCGGGCGACTTTCCCGAAAAGCGACAAATGCGAGATGTTTCGGGGCCTCCGCGCGCGAGCCGGATCCCGGGTGATTTCAGTTGGCGACTCCGCTGGGGAATTTTTGTTTTATAATCTTTTTAAACAAAACAAAAGATTTTTAAAATGATGATGAGGGTCAAACTTTCATTTTACCCCTTTCTTTAACTGTTGTGTGTGTGTGCACGTGCTTCGTTTTTATTTTACAAAAAAAATAAAAATACAAAAAAAATGCATCAATATACATCTGTGCATACATTTAAAATTCTTCAAAAACTTCTGTTTTACTCAGAAAAAAAAAAGAATTTTAGAGATCGCACCTACGCCTTGGCTCTTGCCTCGGTTACACCGCACGCTACGCGCCTCGCCTCGGATACAGCTGCACCTTCTGAACCTCAACCCGGAGTGGTCTCGGTTGCGATCGTTTGGTCTTCCTAGGCCTCTTGGATGCGCGCGGGATCATTCCAAACATCCCATCCTAGCCGGCGTCAACCACGCACGTTTGAGTCTTGAGTCACACTCTGTCCGGACTCGGTTGGTTTTTACCCGATCCGTGACATACGGCTGGATACATATACCATGCCGGCCATTTTTCGAGTCAAGGCTCGGAACTCAAGATCCACTTGCGCAAGCAAAGCGATGAAAAGGTCATGCTAAAATCTTGACTGATCTTGATTTCCGAAGCTACACCAGAACGATGTTCCGTCCGGATATACATCCATGCCACATGACACCATGTCATCGAAGCCTTTGATACGTCGGCCATGACAATATGACCCGGCCAACGCCTAACGTCACAGATCCCTTGCGCAAGCAAGGTAAGGAGAGGTCATGCCGAACTCTTGACCTGATCTTGACTTAGTGGCCGGCTCGGTTCACTATTCACATGGCTAATGCATCAAAACGAACGTGACAGGCTCGGTCCTTAGGTTCGATTTTTCTTTTAGGCCGGTGGAAATCGCTTGCCCTATAGGACCCTCGCCTGGGGCTGTCCACCCTGGGATGTCGAAATACAGGTGCAAAACGAGGGGCTTATAGCCGCACAGATGGTCTCCACTGACCCAGGATCTAGCATAGTTGCGAAAAAGAAGAGCAATCTTTTCCAACCTACCTAGGACTCTGAGAAAACACGTTTTAAGTAAATTAAAACAACAAAAAAAAATCATGAATAAAAGAAACGGAAACCGCATGCCACGTGAGCTTTCCTCCTTTTATGCCGTAAGGCCATTCCAGTGTCTAAACCTTGCCCGTCACCCCCTCCAGCGAACCGAGAGTGGTTGAGAATACCCGGGAGCCGCCTTTTCAGTATCGAGGTCACAAGGTCCGATAGCCCTTCCAGTTCAACGGTCTGCACCGTCTGCTACTCTCCCATGACGGGATCAACAGATAACAGTGAGGGGAACGGAACCCCGCCACTAAGGAACCTCCAGACAATGGAGGAGTGCTGCGAGCCTTCGAAACCATCAAGAAGCGCCAAGAGGAACAACAAGCCTGGATCATAGACACCTTGCGTCTTCGAGGAACAAGCCATAGCTTCCCTAAACCTCCGATGGAACCTTTGTTCTCATAGAGGACGAAGACATACCGGCTCCGGTTTCTCAAAGCTATCGGCAAGTTCCGCCTCCGCCAAGCTACGAGATCCCAGCAACGCAAGGCGGCTCTCGCTCAAAGCTCCCCTCGGGCGACGGTCAAGCGGCTCAGGACATGCCCGCCTCGGCACGGTCGGTTTCTCGGCTCACGCACATCAAGCTCGGTACCAACAACACACATACGTGCACGCTCCGTCGAGATCCCGATGCATCTCGGTATCCCCAGGATTCAATCCTTTGCCTCTATACGAGCCTCGCAATCACAATCAAAAGTCCCCATGCTTACTGTGGACGGGCATCCCGAGCGGATATCCCGACATCTCAAGCTTGCCACACGCTAGTACGCGATTGGGGCTAACGAATCATTTCCCCCAGTTCCCGAAACACTGACCCTTATCGGACCTAGCAATCACGCCTCAACTTCAACACCCGGGGTATGGGTTGGTATACACTCAACTACCTCCCCAAGACTCCCGAATGGCAATCCTATCGGCCAATCCACCCCCGTCTTCGGTTTCCGTCCACGAAAATGGTAACCCACCTCGGAACGGTGATCCTCACATGGCTTGGCTGATCGAACAAATGAAAGACATGCAAGGCAAGCTAGCTAGTTCTCGGAAGGACTCCCTCCGGCCTTACCTTGATCCGAACAAAGTGGTCCCTCTCCCTCCAAAGTTCGGGATGCCGGAAATGGAAAAGTTTGACGGGGACGAGAATGCCCAAAACCGACATCGACACCTACGTCACGGGTATGAGAGCCAAAGGGGCAACCCCTCAGCCGGATGGCGAGATCAACTTTCGGCATTCCCTCAAATCCACAAAGACTAAGGTGGTTCCTCAATGTGAAAGCAGAAAACCGCTCCACGTGGGACCAAATCGGTGAAATCTTCCCTCGGAGAAGTACCGCGCCAACCTTGAATGGGAGACAAACCGTCATGACTCCGCAAGCCACCGAACAAAAGGATGACGAACCGGTGGGCGAGTTCTACAAAAGATGGGCTGGAAGCTAAGCGAGATAATGGATCCACTTTCCAAAGAAGAAGCAGATGGACATCTTCCATTCCCGCCTCAAGCCATCTTTGAGGACCTTGATCGCCTACCATTTCTATCCAGGATCTCCGTGCCATGGTCAACGCCGGGACAAAGTTTGAAAAGACTCTGAGTCTTCAAAAGGCAACAAGAACCCCGCCTCATCTTACCGCTATCGAACAAACCCGGCAACTTCTACTCCCGCCCCGAACCAAAGGAAAAGAAGCAAACTGGAACAAGACACTACATTCGTAACGGAGCTCAAGTAAACCGCGATCAAGCGGCTCCCAAAGAATAACAATCCCCCTCGCTTCCCACAGCTTCCAAAGATTTAGACAACCTTGAAATGCCCTTGGGTCAAGTATTTGAAGCTTTGGTGAAACGAAATCTTCTCAAACCACTCGAGAATTTCCAACGAAGACTCCCAAACCCAACATGGATATGAGCAAGACTGCGCCTTCCACAACTACTCCCGGCCACACCACCGACAATTGCTTCGTGCTCAAGCAGGTGGTCCAGGGCCTCATTGAGGAGGGAAAATTGGAATGCCCTCGTGGTCCCAATACCATCGGAAATCCATTCCCCGGAACGACAGTGGTAAACTCAATAGCCTTTGACGAAACTCCAAGCGAGAGCGGACCCCCGCAATTTCCGAAACCGTCGCATGCCGTCCCGCTACGACCGGGAGCGTGAAACCAGAGTCAAAAGGTCTCGTGACCGGGAATTCCGACAAGAACGCCCAAGGAGCAAGCTGTGTCTCCCTACGATCTTTGCCCCAACCAAGGCATACAAATGGATGGATCGAACGTTCACCGTAAGAGACCGAGTCAAACGGTAGCACGGGAAGCGGTTTAGCCTTCGCGTACGATGACTTGCCAATATGTGAGAATCGGCACAACGAAGCCCTCCTCATCCTCATAAAAATAGAGATGTTCTTCCTCCCGAACGTCTTGATTGATAACGGCTCCGCAGCCAACATCATCGCTTTGAGCACACCGAAACGACTCCGCATCGACCGCTCTTCGATAAGGCCTTCACCTTGGGTAATCCGAGCCTACGATTCCACCGCACGACCAATCGTAGGAGTCATCAATCTGAGGATACAATTCGACGTACAACCTGGAGTCGGTAGAGTTCCAAGTCGTGGAAATCAAACCAACCTTCTCTCGCTTTGTTGGGACGACCTTGGATACATCAAATGAAAGCAAGATCATCTACTCTTCACCAATGCGTGAAATTCATCAATGCCAATGGAGCGATCGAAGTGATCCGCGGAAGCGCAGTAATGGCAAGTGCTTGGCCCGCAAGCTATGACCCGGAAGAAGGTCCCGACATGACCGAATACTCTTCCCCGCATAATTCTCCTACCCCGTCCCGCTACGAAGTGGATCCTTACATCCACGCTCTAAGCCGCGACGAGCCGGAAATCGAAGAACTCATGGGTCGGGATGACAACTACGATATATGCGACCGTGAAGAATGCTTGAGAGAGGAGCAAGAGAGGGATGCCCTAATGGAGATTGATCGAGGCGTAGACCCTTACTTCGCCGAAAACCCTCTTGCAACCGGCTCATCACCGATCCCCGGTACAAGACAACCCTCTAGCCGACACTCCTCGGATCTTACGGGGACGGCCATCACGCTTAGTTCAATTCAACATTCCGGTGTCCGACTGGATGAACAAAGGGCGCAACCTCCTCCAAGGCTTAATCGGGGAAGGAGATATAGCATGCCCCCTCGAATCGTACATTGTAAATGTCGTCCAAGCAAAGATCCTGATAAAGAGGCAGATTCTATGAAAGTGATCAACATCGCAAGAATCAACTCCGACCGCCGAATGCTTCGCCCTCCTAGAAGTAGCCCTCGGCGACTTCTATCATCAAAAACCCCCAAGGACTCGGTGGCAACACTAATGGAGGGACATCATCGGGGAGCGGCCAAAAACCTCCGCGATACGGTTTGAAATCGAACCGCATGCAAGCTACTTTCCGGGACTCATGCCAAGGGAAGATTGGCCACCCGAACCAAAGCACCACTCCCTCTAGAGCTACGGCCCATCCGAGAGTAATGAAGCTCGGTCCAATCCCTCGTCGCCTATAGTCTAGCTTCGAGTCTTGTTGTCTCGTATTCACATCTTTTGAGTCTTTTGACGGCTTTACGCCCGACGATTGTGAATCTTTGATCAACAATGTACAATGCCTTCACGCTTTCAATAAAAGGTCCGACCTTCCTAAAAAAATCATTTCATTGCATCTTTAACAAATAATGATGTTAACTAATCAAAACAGTTAATAACAATTCAAAGGGCAAACACATTAATTAAATAAATGCATCAAGCAAACATTTAAGCATGTTGTCAAACGAGAGAAAAACCGGGCCCAAGCTGCCGAGAAGGTTTTAATCACAACGATTTGCAAGATTGCTGAAGAGCCAAAGAGACGCAAGTCTGACGCCATTTCCAGCACAAACCAGATCTTCCAATACCTCAAGAACAGGGAAACCACCTTCATGAACAAGGAAGACCCACACACGGAAGGGGTCAAAACCAAGAGCATCATGGCCATAAAACGCCTCGCCTCTCACTTCGTCATCCTCAGGGACATGCTATACAAGAAACGCTACCATGGACCACTCCTACGCTGCATCAGCCAAGAAGAAGCAAACAAGTTCATGAACGAAGTCCACAATGGGGCTTGCGGTCCCCACATGAACGCCGTGAGCCCCGATGCAAATCATTCTCAGGATGGGCTACTATCGGATCTCCATGGAGGCGCATTGCATCCACTTTGTCCGAAGCCGCGACAAGTGCCAACGGTTCTCCAACCTCAATCATCTACCTCCCCACGATCTCTACCGCATGACTACACCTTGGCCATTTGCCACTGGGGAATTGACGTCATCGGGAAAATTGCTCCGCCAGCAAAGAACGGTCACGAAGTTCATCTTAGTAGCCATCGACTACTTCACCAAATGGGTCGAAGCCAAGTCCTACAAGGTACTCACCTCCAAGAAGGTCGCGCATTTCCTCAAGGAAAACATCATCTCGATACGGCATCCCAAATGAGGTCATATCGCATAATGGTTCACACTTCGAAGGGGAATTCGGCTGACCGCCGGGCTGAATTCAAGATCACACGCCACAAATCTTCTCCCTACCGGCCACAAACAAACGGCGCCGTGGAAGCAAAGCAAACAAAACCCTCGAACGGATCATCCGAAAAATGACCACCCGAGGACGAGATTGGCCCGAGAAGCCGCACCTTGCACTTTGGGGCTACCGCACACCGCCGAATGAGCCCACGGGAGAAACCCCATTTGCCCCGACATACGGGATGGAAGCAGTCCTTCCCATTGAATTGGAAATTCCCTCACTCCGAGTGCCGCTTTGGAAAATGACATCAACGAAGTCGAATGGCTCCGGCCGACACGACGAATTGGCTCGCTAGACGAGCGACGACTAAAGGCCATGGAACACGTCCGAGCCTATCAAAGCAGATGGCTAGAGCTTTCGACAAGAAAGTCAAATCCCGAGACATCGTGGAAGGCGACCTTGTACTCAAAGAAAAGCCTCCCACTCGAACCAACCCACTGGGAAAATGGGAACCCACATGGATCGGCCCTTTCGTGGTTCAAAAGATCTTCTCCGGAGGTGCCATGAAGCCGACGGACCTAGACGGCAATCCCTTCATGAATCCAAATCAACGGAAGCAAACTTCGCGAGATACTTCGCCTAAAGAAGAACAACTGTGCATCTCTTGGCACTCCATGTAGTGTCGAACTACGCAGACCTGAGCCCTCTAGTCCGGGGGAACGTAGGCAACCTTAATTGGCCCGGTCTAAAAATACACAAAAAGTCAAAAGTTTGAATGTCAATCAAGACCTCCATCAAGCTACGCACTTTTCAAGAACACGCCCCAACAGTCACCTTGACCAAGTCAAACGACGGCGGCAACATCAAAGGACATCCGAGGGTCACTCAAAGCATCAAACGATCGACTCATGCCCGCTTCCAAGCCGGGGGCTTGTCTTTGCCCTCACGCGCTTCAAAACAAAAAAAAAAAAAGAGAGCTCGAGCAAGGGCTCACAAAAAAAAATAAAAAAAGAGAGCTCGAGCAAGGGCTCACAAAAAAAGAGCTCGAGCAAGGGCTCACAAAAAAAAAACAATAAAAGAAGCTCAAGCAGAAGCTGCAAAAAAGAGGTCAAGAGCCCGACGCCAACAAGAGGCAAGGAAGCTACGAAAAAGACCGTCAAAACGACTTGTCAAGGGAGCATTCAACCTCTCAGCCAAGCACAAAGCCTCAGCAAAGGGGATTGCCGTCATGGCCTGCACCGCTTCAATCCGCAAATGCAATGTAAAAGTCCAAAGATGGACGCCGACAAAGTGCACAAAAGAAACAAAGGCAAACAAGAGATCTTGCGTCTCGACAAAGCTTTAAAAGTAAATCACAAATCACTAACGGTTACAACATTTCTTGATGAGTTCAAGCACGGTCTACTCTCAAGTTCACAACATGCTAAAAGACAGCTTAATACATTTAACAAATAATGTGTTTGCAAATGCAATGAATGGATACCTAGGAGGTCATTCCGCGCCATCTGCGCTTGTCCCCTCGCCATTCTTTCCTTTCTTCCCTCGTCCCCGCGAGTCTTCTTTCGCTCCACGTGAACCAACTCGCGTCTCTCACCCGAGATCAGGGGTCCTCCCCGTAGAGTCAAACAATCCAAAGAGCTCTCGTGGCTTCATTCGCCCGTGCTTCGGCTCGGATCTCCTCCCCGCGAGCCCGCAAAAGAGGACCTCTCCCCGTCGGGCCGGTCAACTCTAGTCTCGTAGTCAAACAAAGTGTCTCCCGTCACATCCAAAGGGTCGACTGTGCTTTGGCACTCCTAAGGCAATAGCTACTACGGCAACCGGGTCCCGAATCGCTACACGCCACGCTCTCCAAAGCCACTTGGGATCGCCCAACACGCCGCTCATACCAGCCGTACCGAGTCGTCAATACGACGCTCCCCGACGTCTAAGGAGTACCACAGAGGGAAAGCGGAATACTTCCATACCCTCGTAAAATACAAGAAGGCACCCGAAGCCGCCATACAAAGAGGAACTACCTCCGCAGCAGCAAGGTCATCCCAGCCCAACAAAGGCTCTGCTTCATCCCAAACCGCCGGAAACAAGCGACGGAATATAGAAGGAGGACCAAGACAAACCCGGAACTCGACAACGTAGGACCCTTCCCGCAAGATCCTCCTAGTCTCAATCCTCCAGCCAAGGAACCCACCAAATGATCTCGATGCGTACCAAAGGCCGTGCCATCCATCTCTCCCAGCGTGACCGATCCATATCCAACACAAGAGGTCGTGAGCAAATGACCACGGGCTAAACGACGTCGGAGCCTCGGGCATGGCCTGAAGTCTCTCTCGCAGCCACAAGGTGAGCAAAGCGGGGCTTCCCCTCTCATGAAACGATCCCCGCCGCGACGGTCGATACCATGAAGAGTCTCCCCAAAGACCAACGGGACAATATCCTCTCCACTGCAGCGCCCTACCACATCTAGCAAAGCGCCATCGCAAATGCCAAGGGAGCCGACCAGAAAAGCGTCGCCATCACGCACAAGGCAAATGCGTCCCCAAGAGACATCACTCTCATCATCAACCATGAACCGCTCCGGTAGCTCGTAAATGTCGATATGACCCGAATCAAGGATCATGCCCCGCACTTCTTCCAACGAAGTACGAAGAAAGCCTCGCAAGCTTCACGCTCACCGCAAAGACCACCAATCAAAGGAAGCGAGATGGCCTCCACCTCCGGTCCTCCCATCAAAGCCCGAAAATCCTCAAAAGTGGGCACCATTTCATTGTAGGAGAAACAGTACACATGCCTCCTAACATCCCAGAACTTCGCGGCAGCCCGCAACAAATCACAATCAAGAACCAACTCCTTAAAAGACCAAATTGAGCAAAGACGAAACCTTACCTCGAAAGCCCGTCTCTGATGCCTCATACGGCGCCGCATCCACGTTTTCAGCTGCTCAAGGAAGTGTACTTGCCTCTCCTGCGAAAGCCTCGGCAAAATTCTAGGGACGTACGAAGAATCCATGGAAAAAATGGAGGTTCCTAGAGAAAATGGGGAAGAAAGCTCGAAAATGGCTGCAAATGGGGAAATGAGGAAGAACCAGACACTGGAAAGCATTTATCTCCTTCCCAAAAGCAAGGTTGGTCCGTACGGACCTCTTTGCATGCTAATTATGTCCGTACGGACCTCCTTGCAACCATGACCCATTTCCTCAAAGAACAAGCATAACAACCACCGTCCTCGCCAGGACCTTGCTCCAAACTGCCCAAACACTGGCCAAAGCCATTTCCGCTAAACATACACTACCAACAAACGCCCTCTCAGCTCACGTGGCATGCACAAAATAAAAAAATACTAGCAACAATTTCTAGGACAATTTCCGGGAATCACAAAAATGACATTACATCTTAAAATAAAATGCTGTTTGTCGTGCAAATACGAGTGTTTTATTACAGGTACATCAAATTTCTGTTGCTAAAAAAAAAAAAAAAAGAGGGAGAGAAGATATGAAAAGAGGGAAAGCAAATGAATACTAATCAGACTCCTCAAAGATCATCATCCTCGCCAAGGTCCTCCAGAGAGAAGTCGGGCATCCCGTGAACTCGCCCGTCACGTCCTCGTCATCGTAATACCGAGCCCTCCGAGGCCGGGTACTCAAAGTACTCCGAAGGATCAAATCCGGCGAAAGGATCAAAGAAAGAAGGCTCGACGAACCCTCACCCCGCGCATCCCGCGGAGGGAAGAACCGATAAAAGGGCCGCCGCCTCGAGCTCCCGAAGATGTCCCGCATCCATGCTATGCCGCCCTCGAAGGTCCCTCCCGCTGCGGCTCCGGCCGGCTCTCGATGGAGGAAAGTCCATGTAATGCCTCGAAGGCATAGGCTCGTACTCTGGCACGCGTCGGGAAGACCGGCAAGACAGCTTCGACGCCATCTTCTTCGCAAACGACCTCATCGCCACATAACGGCGAGTCAAAGCATATCATAGGCTCTCCCCGGGACTCGCACAAGCAAGCGCCAAGGAAACGCTCAAGAATACGCTTATACTCAACAACAAAAAGAGAAAAATACGTAAAAGATGCCAAGATGGAAAAGAGTAAGCACACTCACCGATCTATCGGGATCCACTCGGTATGCTAGCAGAGCTCGCTCGTAAACGGCATGCACACCCTCCTCCTCGATCCCGTCCCCTACGGACATACGTGAAATCCGGCCCCGGCATCGGAACCTCTCGGGAGCCCGCGGGGCCTCTCTCTCCTCGCGATTACTCGCGGCGTCCCTCGGCCTTCCTCCTCACGAAGGCCCCGTACTCCTCTCCATACAAAATAAACTCCTCGGGCGCCCACACCGCCAAGGTACCTCTCAAAATCAAGCACATCCATGTCCCGGAATCAAGCATCCCAAAAGGAGGGTCCCTCGGAGCCACGGGAAGCACACTGGGCCATGCCGCGTAAGACCCGCTCCTGTACATGACGTCGCAAGTCAAGCCCCGCAAAGATCTTCCGTCGCGCCGTCACTCCTGAGCCCCTCGAACTCATCACCCTCATACCGAGCCCACGGGAACAAAACAAACCCCTCCGGGCTACCCCTCTCCTGTGACGCTCCCCGCACATCCCCGTAGGCGATGGTGAGCTTCCCTCGCTGGTCCTCCTCTTCCTCGCCGTACGAGCTCAGCCAAGATAGCGGGATACGCAGGCTACGGCCTCGAATCTCTATCCCACGGGAAGCACCGAAAATCTCGTAGAACCACACTGTGACAAAAACGTAAAAGTGCTCGGTGCAAAAGAAAACGGAGAAACGACAAGTTGCTAAATCAAAACAAAGAATAAACTCATACCTCCAAAGCAAAGTCAAAACAAAGCCAATGAATCCGCCACACCCTCGCTTAAACCGGTCCAAAGAGAAGTAGAGCTCGGCCAAGCTCGCCTCGCCCCAAGCAATGTCACAAACTCTATCCAGATCAATCAAGCTCTCCAACAGAGCAAAGGGAGCCGTTAGCCGCGTGGTTCGAGAACAAAGTCTCGGAAAGTGCATACCACAAAAAGGAGCGCGCCAGCCTGCTCCGCTGACACCCGGCCGGTACCGGACATAGGCCCCAATCTTGGCCGTAATCCTCGGCTCCACATCACTATATAGCATCCCCGGACCCTGCGAGAACGAGGCTCAAAGCCCAGCAGCTCGGTCAACACAAAGATCGGAGATCATATCTCTCCACCGCACCGGCCCTCCTTTGAAGGAAAGCCGTGTCGCAAAGAAAGTCGGCCTGGCGCCACCGTCACCTCTCCCCAACTCGGATGGAAGGTGTGGGTGGTATCCCACCAATACTCAAAAGGCCAAGGAAGACGCTCTTGTTCTTCCTCGTGTCGAGACCCGGCCGGGTTCTCTACGAACACACCTGCTGCCGTGGCGTAGACCGGCCTCTCCGGGACTCGGCCTACCATCCACGGAAATATCGGGCATCCGCCGCCACAACTCAACAACAATGCCTCGAGCGATCCCGAGTCTTCATCCTCTTGGCCTTCCCAGCCCATAAGCCGCATCCTGCAGGTAAACACAAACGGCAAGGTACGTCAATCACGATTACTTAATATAAAACAAAAGGCACAAAAGTCCGTCCCAACACGGAAAGCCATGAAAATAACCCGTCACAAAACACGGCACACATTGCACATATTTTTTCACATATAACCCGTCACAAAACACGGCACATATTGCACATAATTTTCACATGCAATTTTCACATATATCCCGTCACAAAACACGGCACATGTTGCACATAATTTTCACATACATATAATTTTTCCCATGCAGTCCGTCACGAAAACACGGCACACACTGTACAGATTTTCTCAACAAAGGAAATCAAGCACTACACGACACATTTTCAAAAATAAACCGTCACGAAACACGGCACATATTGCACATATTTTCCCCACAAAGTCCGTCACCCAAAAACACGGCACACACTGCATAACACATTTTCAAAAAATCCGTCCCTACACGGCACACACTTTCAGACAAAACCCGTCACAAAACACGGCACATATCACAGTTTTTCACAAAACTTGTCACTACACGACAAACTTTTCTCATAATGTACATACATAAATAGCATACGGTACAAAACACCAAAGCATGCATTTCACTAGAGAGGCACTTTATTTTCACAAATAAAAGCTAATCTACACATTTCTGCACAAAATACACATACCCACAATTTTTACATGTCTATTTTCAACAATTCATCAAGAATTTCACAAAAGGCATAAAAAATAACAAAAAATTCAAAAATGCGAAAAACTAAAACCTAGTTCTAGCATTCAAAAATTCGAGCAGGGAATCAAAACGGAACGGATTTCTTACCTCCCCGACGTTCCTAGAACGACGATTGTGCACCTCCGGATTTGGATACAAGACATCCGGGTTCTTCGAAGATGGAACAAACGAAATCCAATTTCTTTGAAGCTCCATCCGTTGCTCAACCACTTCTTGACTGCGTTGACGACGATTCCTTCGAGATCCTTCCGCCATTGCAAGCAATTCAAAGCAAAAATGGAGGATTTTGGTTAACAATGGAGGTTTTTTGCTCTCTTTCTCTCTCTCTGGTTCACGCACGGAAGAAGAAGAAATGGGGAAAGGCTCCAGCATTTAACCCGGTCAAAACCTGGGAACTGTAAAAAATCAAAGTGGTCCGTACGGACCTCTTTGCATCCAGGTTGGTCCGTACGGACCTTCTTGAAAGGGAGGGCCAAATTACTTTCCTGCCCTTATAATCTTTGCCCCTGGCTGTCCTAAAGCCTTTTTCAGCAAATCCAAGTGCAGAATGGTCCCTAACCCTTCAATTCAACCACCGGCCGTCAATGTAAGACCGGTCCTCGCCCACTTCAACGGCAACGCAACCACCGGCAGTCAGTGTAAGCCCGAACCTCGCCAACTCCAACGGCAATTCAATCCCCGGCCGTCAATGTAAGACCGGTCCTCGCCCACTTCAACGGCAATTCAACCACCGGCCGTCAATGTAAGACCGGTCCTCGCCCACTTCAACGGCAATTCAACCACCGGCCGTCAATGTAAGACCGGTCCTCGCCCACTTCAACGGCAATTCAACCACCGGCAGTCAGTGTAAGCCCGAACCTCGCCCACTCCAACGGCAACGCAAGCACCGGCAGTCAGTGTAAGCCCGAACCTCACCCACTCCACCGGCAACGCAAGCACCGGCAGTCAGTGTAAGCCCGAACCTTGCCCACTCCAACGGCAATTCAATCCCCGGCCGTCAGTGTAAGACCGATCCTCGCCTACTCAACGGCAATTCAAGAAGGAGCCAAAACCTCCCAGCACGAATATCAAGGCATGAGACGCCTCCAAAATGCTCAACGGCAACTCAAGCGCCGGCCATCAAAGTAAGCCCTAGCTCCTTTCCCAACAAGTCAAAGGGAAATCATACAAGACTACTTATCCCCAGCACCGGCCGTCAATGTAAGCCCGAACTTCGCCCACTCAACGGAAAAACAAGCGCAAGAAGGAGCCAACACCTCTGAGTACAAATCCCAAGGCACGAAACGCCTCCTAAACACCAAATGGTGAAGCAATCACCGGCCATCATCCTTGCCCACTCATCGACAACACAAACATCGGCCATCAAAGTAAGCCCGAGCTCCTTCCCCAGCAAGTCAAAAAGGGAATCCTTGCAAGCCCCTACAAGGCCACGATAAATCCCCAACGGATGAACACCGGCAGCCATCGTAAGTCCAACCTTCTCCCCAACGGACAAAGCACGAGACATCTAAACCTCTCAAAGCTCAAGGCAGCCATGCCTCCACAACCACAGCCAGAAGACGATTCAAAGTCCTCACACATGGCAAACCGCCGCCAGAAGACGATTCAAAGTCCTCCCGCGTGGCACCAACCGCCGCCAGAAGACGATTCAAAGTCCTCCCGCATGGCACCGAAACCGCCGCCAGAAGACGATTCAAAGTCCTCCCGCGTGGCACCAACCGCCGCCAGAAGACGATTCAAAGTCCTCCAGCGTGGCACCAACCGCCGCCAGAAGACGATTCAAAGTCCTCCCGCGTGGCACCGAAACCGCCGCCAGAAGACGATTCAAAGTCCTCACGCGTGGCGCAACCACATTCAGAAGACGATTTAAGTCCTCACACTATCTTCAGCCCGGAAGGCTTTAAACCACTCAGTCCGGGAGACTGTATAAATCAGCCAAACTACCATCATAACCTCCAGCCCGGAAGGCTTTAAACCACTCAGTCCGGGAGACTGTATAAATCAGCCAAACTACCATCATAACCTCCAGCCCGGAAGGCTTTAAACCACTCGGTCCGGAAGACCGTATAAACCTCCCAAATCACTATCTTCAGCCCGGAAGGCCTTAAACCACCCGATTAGGAAAATCGTAAAATTCCATCCCAGGACACCACCACGTCCTCACAATTGACCTCGGCGGTCACCACATTTTAGGACACCACCACGTCCTTACCACTGACCTTGGCGGTCACACAACACTTCAGGGCACCACCACGTCCGCACTCACAATTTCACGACCTCGAACTACGACTGGCTTGATTCCCGCCAGGGATACGTAGGAATCCTATCACGTGGGTCCGGCCATCGACCATGCGGTCACCTAGGACGCCACCACGTCCTCACAGTCGGCCTCGGCGGTCACACAACACTTCAGGGCACCACCACGCCCGCACTCACAATTTCACGACTTCTGAACTACGACCAGGCTTGATTCCCGCCAGGGATACGTAGGAATCCTATCATAGGGTCCAGCCATCGACCTATGCGGTCACCCAGGACACCACCACGTCCTTACCACTGACCTCGGCGGTCACACTACACCCCAGGGCACCACCACGCCCGCATTCACAAAACACTCACCCCACACCCGAACTACGACCAGGCTTGATTCCTGCCAGGGATACGTAGGAATCCTATCACAGGGTCCAGCCTACCGACCTAAACGGTCACACAATAGGACACCACCCCGTCCTCACACCGACCTCCCGGCCACTTCATCCCCCAAAGACGCGATCCAGTTAGGACCCTTATCTTATCGGCGACCCCACTTCTTTCATAAGTGACGTCGTCGAGGGGCTTCGTAAGTACCCCAACTGGATCACCCCCTTTCAAGCACACCTGAAACACCGCAGACTCATCAACGCAGCCTCGACGACCTCTGGCACTCAAAACCCTCTCAAAACCCCCACCAAACCAAGGGAGGAGCCTTTGCGGGATAAAAAGGGACAAAATGACCTTTTGGGAATTTTCAGGAAATTGGAAAAGCAATAATGGTCCGTACGGACCTCTTTGCTTTAATAATTACCGAATCCTCTTAAAGTCCACAATATTCCCTCAAATCCCGGGAAAATGATTACCCTCCTCAGAGTTGGTCCGTACGGACCTCTTTGCATGTCAACTTGGTCCGTACGGACCTTATTGCACAGGGAACATCATTATTGCAAAATATTCACCATCATCACAGATTCCCTCAAATCGAGGAAATCCAAAATTCTGGATAACCAAGGAGGTCCGTACGGACCTCTTTGCAATTTTCTGGCACTATAAATAGAGGGCTCCCCCTCCTCATTTTCACATACCTCCCACTTCTCTCTTCCTCCCTAGGCCTTCTCGGCTTCCCCTCTAAGTCCTTCGAGGCATTCTGGCCCCTTTCGGATCCTTCCGAGGCCTTCCGAGCCCCTCGTGGTGCTCAGAAGCCTCCCGAGCGCTCCGCGATGCTCCCGCGCTGCCCGAGGCACTCTCGAGGTACTACGAGGACCCTCGTGGTACTCAGAGGCCTTGCACGGTGCTTTCCACGGTGTCCGGCTCTTTCCGAGTCAAACCGGCGATCCCAAACCACGCCGAAACTACGCCCGAGTGACTCCGGCCACCTCAAAACACGCCGAACCTGCAGAGTGATCCCGACGATCCCCACGCACGCCGAACCTCTGCCCGAACGCAGCCTGCAACCTCAACTCACGCCGAAACTCTGTCCGCAGACAACCGGTCCCTCCCGAAGCAATCCCGATCCGTACCGGAACGCTACTCCGACCTCAAACACTATTCCTCAGTGGAAGACAGACACGAACCAACATTGGTAAGGCTTCCTTCCATCACTATTTCAATACATTTCAATACATAGTATACAATGTAGACATCCGATACAGTATGCATTTTTAAAAGCACACACACACACAACATTTAAAGGATATTAGGGGTATCCGAAAGACTCGTTTTACGAGGCGACTAGGGTGAGCTCTAATATTCTAATATTCTCTTCCCGAGGAGTCATCTGACCTCCGAACTCAAAATCTCATCACACAAAAAACAGTTTAAAATTATCTTTAAACTGATGCCCTTTTTCAATGTTTTGGGCTTAATAAAAACGGCGTGGCGACTCTACAAATGCGAAAACAAACGGCGAGACACCTCCAACTAAAAGCTAAAAGCGGAATAAAGCCAGATGCCGGGGCGCGAATGCGCTGCCTCTCGGATTCGGGCGAACGTTCCCGAAAAGCGACAAAACGAGAGATGCCTCGGGGCCCCTCCGCGCGCGAGCCGGATCCCGGGTAATTTCAACACTAACGTCCTTCCCGGCGTGTAACATGACCTCCGAACCCAAATCTCTAATCTCGGGCATTTTTCAAAGTTTTGGCCCTTAAAACAAAAATGGCGTGGCGACTCCGTTCTTTTTCGATTGGTTTTCAAAGAAACGAAAAATTTCAAAGCAAACCCTTTCGGAAAAAATTTTAGGTGGCACATCATCACACGAAGGTGCACTTGGTAGGGTTCAATCTCATGGAGTGATTTCTGAGTCTGTTGAAGAACTTTCTCAGATCTGTCATGTGCTGCATGTCTGATCCTCTGGAGTGGATGATCATGTCGTCGACATATACTTCGATTTCTTTGTGGATCATGTCATGGAAGAGCGTCGCATGCGGCCGGTAAGTAGCCCCAGCGTTCTTCAGACCGAACGGCATGACCGTGTAGCAGTATGTCCCCCACGGAGTGGTGAAAGCAGTCTTGGCTTGATCCTCCTCGGACATTTTTATCTGATTGTATCCGGCAAACCCATCCACCAAGGACTTTACCTCGAAATTTGTCGTGGTGTCGACCAGCATGTCGATGTTGGGCAGTGGGAAATCATCTTTAGGGCTGGCCTTGTTGAGATCTCGGAAATCCACACAGCATCTGACCTTTCCATTGGCCTTGGTGACCGTCACGATGTTGGAGAGCCAGGTCGGGTACTCAATCACTCTGATGAAACCAACTCGGAACATTTTTTCAATTTATTCCTTCACTTGCAATGACAACTCTGGCTTGATCTTGCGCAACTTCTATTTGACAGGCTTGGATTCTGGATTCAGGGGAATTCTGTGCTCCACGATCGAGGGATCGAGTCCTAGCATGTCCTGGTATGACCAGGCGAACACGTCAACATACTCTCGGAGGAGGTTTATCAGGGCTTCCTTTTCTACATCGGCGAAGAAACTGCCCACTTGTGTCTCTTTAGGCTCTTGCACTGACCCCAGGTTCACTTTGGTCATAACCTCTTCGGCAGCTTGGGCCCGATTGTCCTCTTGGTCAACTACACGCTTGAGAACTTCTATAATGTATTGTTTATTTAATGTGTCTGCTTCTTTATCAAGTGATTTGTTATTAACGTCTTTTAAGTTGTTTGTTAACTTATCAGTTGTTAAAGTGGCAATGAGGAGATACTCCGAAAGGTCAGACTTTTCATTAAACGAGAACAGAAATACATGGTTGGCTACATTATCATAGTACTCCGGCGTAAGGCCGTTGGATGACTCAGAGGACTAGACTTTAACAAAGACTGACTCAGAGGGTTCGAGATCGGGTTTAGGGAGATGTGGGTGCAGGCCCAGCTTGTCTTCCATTTCTGCCTGGCTTGCCCTTGGTCCGGTGAAAGTTACCTATTTCTTCAGTGGCATTGCTGGATGCTTAATGAGGATTCGGGGGTCGAGAGGCTTGGCTTCTGCTGTCCCAATCATAGCGATCATGCTATTTTCGGAGCCCAGGTCAATCAGGTTTGGCACCTCCATGACTTCTTCAAAAAGACTCTGTAGAGAGGGTCCACTAAGAGCGTCTTCTATGAATTCTGGTTCCTTCTGTTTTGGAGTTACTGTCTCGAGTGTGGCCTCGGCGGCTGATTCGAACAATCTGTTTCCTGTGAAGAGTATCTTGAGTTGCTCTTCTATGTCTGGGATTCCATTGAATGTGTACTCGTGCTGGACTGTGGTGGCAATTGGTCCAGGTAGAGTTGTGATATCGAGGAACGCTCCCCTTATCGGATTAGCCTTGAGTTCTCTGAAACGCTTGAGGTCCCATGCTAGCTGTTCCATCCTTTCTGTAGTCTTTGTGCTGGCTATCCCTGCTTCTTTCTCATCTTCATCAGTTCCACTGTCGGTCCCCTCAGTTCTGCTGTCGGTTTCGCTGTCGGTCCCCTCAGTTCTGCTGTCGGTTCCCTTGTCGGTCCCCACAGTTCTTCCATCGGTTCCCTTGTCGGTCCTCTCAGTTCTGCTGTCGGTTCCCTTATCGGTCCCCTCAGTTCTGCTGCCGGTTCCCTTGGTGAAGTAATGAGCGAGGTCAAAACTGTAAGGTCGAAGGTCGGGTGTGCCATCGGAGGTTCCCCTTTTGCGGGCTGCCGCCTTGGTGCGGGCGAGCCTTTGGTTTTCCCTGATGTCAGCTGGTGTTGGCACATAACCGAGCCTCTGGACCGTAGTGTGGTCCTTGACTTCGATGACTTGGTGTTGGCCTTGTAACCTTTTGTCGAGCCCCAGTCCTGGGATGAAGTTCATGAGTTTCATCATCTTCATGGCGGGAGGAATCTTGTCTTGAAACAGTGGAAGGTCCACGTTGCATATTTGGATCTTGGAGGTCTCCAGTTAATGCCATGTCGTCATTATGCTTGATTTCTAACACTGGAATGTCATTGGTGCTGGTCCCCTCGGTGGTGACGCTGTCATCGTGGACTGTGGTTAGCTCGTTGCCTTGCATGAACTTGATGCACGGATGAAGGGTGGATGCCATGCCATTTATCTGATGCAGACAGGGTCGCCCCAGGATGGCTGTGAAAGTGATTGGAATGTCCAACACTTGGAATTCGGTGGGGATCATCCGCTTGCCGAACTAGATATTTAGAGTAGCAACCCCGAGAACTGTACGGGAAGTGGAATCATAGGCCTTGACAGTGTGGACCGAAGGCTTCAGATCTGTGGGCTTGATGTCAAGCAGGTCCATCATCTTGGCGGGCAAGACATTCATTCTGGAACCTCCGTCTACCAACACGCGAGGAAGGCGTCGCTCGTCCAGCTGGACTGTGATGTAGAGCGGCTCATTGTGATCAGCCCCAAATTTTGGCAGGTCCAAATCTGTGAAGGTGATAATGTTGCCGTAGTGGATGTTGCCGATCATCTGAATGACTTCGTCTGGGGTTGCGTCCACGGGGACCATGGTACGGGCCAGACTTTCCTCTAGCTTGAGCTTGTGAGGATATGAGGATGTGAGCAGGGACCAAAGGGAAATGTTCGCCTGGGTCTACTTGAGCTGAGTGAGGATCAGGTCCTCTTTCACGGAACTTGCGTCTTCGGGCAGGCCGGGTTACGGTTCTGGCTCCGCTGGTTTTTTAGTAGCCTTAGGTGGTAATGCATGGATTTGACCCGATCGGGTTAGAACGCTGACATCAGGCTTGGTTCCTTCTGAACAGGCCGCTCTAAGTTGAGCCATAGTCAGAGGAGGATTCCTCGTAGCATAGGGCCATATGTCTTCCCTCAATTCGTTGATTGTAGATGTGTTCCCGGGAGCTTCGGCAGCTTTCCGGATTCTGTCCCAGGATACTGGCTTGGGTGCCTCCGTGGGGAGGTAGTTTATGGATTGTCGCAGCTGTTCGAACGTTAGTACGCAACAATGGTTGCCAGAACTGAACTGCGCGTTGCTGACCCTCCGGGGGAGGCTGGAGAGTTCTTGGTTCAAGGGAACAGTCTCCTTGATCTCTTCACGTTATACCGCGCTCCTTTCCTTCTTGCTGAGCATACTCAGGGCATTCTGTAGTTGGGTTTAGCAATACTCATGGTTTGCTAATTTTCCTCCACTCTTGGCCCAGATCAACTTTCTTGCAGCAGAGCCTGCGTCGAGAGTTTGTGCCTGCGTTTCTTCCCATGTGAGAATAGCTAGTGCTTCTTTGAACTGCGTGCGGCAGTCTAGATAAACCTCTATTGGGGAGAGCTTTCCCTTCTTCTTTATTTGAATGGCGGGTATGTCGGAAGGTGAGTACACGGCTTTCCGAACATCTGCCCATGTAACTGGTTGCTGTCCCAATTGATCATTTCTGTAAACGAATGCCGCAGTCTGTGGAATCTCCCTGAGCAGTTGTTGGAGATGTATTTCCATCTTTCTATTCCTTTTGAATAGACCTTCCTCTCTCAGTTGGCCTTTTAGCTTGAGTGCAAAAATGATCCGTCCCCATCCTCCCAGGACCCTTGGGATTCCGATTTTGTTGACTTCATGTCTGGCTTGGAAGAGAATGGTTTCATCGTCTTTGTCGTCGCTTTCACAGAGAACTTGCTTTCCTCGGGGAGATAAGTGCTGGTACTCGTTCTGCTGTGTCATTCCATCTCCTAGGTCGTCGGGACCGTTGACCGCCCTCCTTTGGCAGAGGGGGTTGGATGAGAACAGACGGTAGTCCAGGAAGTTGCCGTGAGCAAAACCCTTGAGGTCGAACTGGTCTAGAGTGGCCTCTAGCTTCGTGCGAAGGCGCTTGTGACACTTTAAGGGATTGGTCCCTGTGGGTCTTTTGAGCTTGGTTTTCGTCCCAGAGACGGTTCTCTTGAGCGGCTAGTTCCATGAGGGATTTCCTTGCGAGAGCTAAATAGTCTTCGTAGGTGCGCGCCGTCTGACTAGTGTCCAGAACTGTGATCACATCCAAATCTCTGAATGGCGAAAACACTTGGATTATATTGACGAAGGAAGTCGGGCTGGGACATTCCATGCGGCCTTCCTTGATCTCGGCTACCAAGAAGTTCGCCCATATTTGCTTGATTGAACCCACGGGGGTGTTGAATTATGCGATGTTGATAGTCTTGTGATCTCATTTGGATCGCCAAGTCTATCGAGCTAGCACGGTTCTTTGGCGGGATGTCTGAATCCGTGGCCGTGACGATTGGGAGCAGAATTGAACTTGAGCATGTTGATGCTGAGGTGGTCATTCCCTTCGTCGGAAGCTGACTCTGTCTTGCGGGGAAGACCTTTACAGATGTTTTCAGGGTGGCTACTGGAAGCGTTCCCGAGGTTGATCTGATTTGTAGCAGGGTGAGGAGCTTTGTCTCCTTGCCGTTGCCTTTGCCTCGCGGCGCTTGCGGGCCGTAAGCTAGGCGACCGACGGAACGGGCTTCTGCCGCCGGGGCTGGTAGTCGGAAGTGATGAGGAGCTCTGAGCTCGATTGGCCAGGGCCTCGTTTACCATGTGCAGGCAGTCGTCGAGGGTAACTTTGGCATTGCAGAATCTGATAATAAGGACCGGATCCTTGGTATCATCGGGATATCTGGAATAGATGATGTTGACGAAGTCGTTGTCAGTCACTTGATCAGAGGGGTTCTTTTTCGTGTCAACCAGTTGTTTCCAATTGTCGGATAACTGCTTGTACTGGACGTTGAGCTTGACAATCTCCATGGTATTGGAGCCCTTGTCGTAGGTGACCTGATCTGAACGGGTGCCGTCTTTGAAATTGGCACCATTTGGGTTTCGAACCAGAGCTGCAGAGTCACCGTCCCCAGGATGGGATGAGACGTGCTGTCGTAGGCCTTTATAGTCCAGGTAGATGGAATCAAGTGGCTTTTGTTGATACGTAGGTCTCGCATCATGCTGAGAGGAAGGATGTTAACGGCTGATCCGTTGTCTACCAATACTCCGGGGAGTGATATGGTGTTGAGCTTGAGAGTGATGTACAGAGCTTCATTGTGCCCCGAGGTGTCTCTCGGTAGGTCTTCATCACAGAAAGTGATCATACTGTCATACAGTCGGGAATCGTAGATCTGGTCTCTATCCGGAGAAGGAGAGTCATCAAGCCATCCGTTTCCTATCTTCCTCTTACGAGGTAAAGCCTTTGCTGGTGCCTCGGGATTGTGTTGAGGCTGTTTGTGGCGGTTGCCGCCCTTGGTTAGCACGTTAATCGAGTGCGAGTGCCAAGCTGACTTTGATCTTCCTTTGCCAGCCCGTGCTCTGAAGTTGGGCAGATTGAACCTTGGCTGATCTCGCAGGGGGTTAAAGCTTACCGCAAGTGAGATTGTCAAAATCCGAGGTATTCCGATGCCCCGAGGCTTCGAACTCGGTGTCGGCAGGACTTTTTGGCTTTCCCACTTTATGCGCTCTAAAGGCTGCGTGGCCTGGAGGAAGGGAGGACTGACTGGAGTAGAGTACGTAGTAATCAAACCTCCCGGATGGCTCTCCGAGTGTACCCACACTGGTGTCTCCAGCTTCATATCTTTCTCTCAGTTTCTGTTGAGAGAACTTCTTCTTCTGTTTTCTCGAAGGATTACCCCTGACCATGTCTTGGGACTCGTACTCCAGGCATGCGGAGCAGTCACAAACATCGTAGATGATGTGGACATTTGATGAGGACCTGGCTGGAAGAGGCGGAGGAACTGGCTCTGCGGCAATCTTCTTTGGTACCCATTCAATGGAAGTTACACTGTTGTTGTTCGGAAAAGGGTTCCAACTGTATTGGGTCCACGGGGACGCTCCAATTTTCCTTCCTCTATCAAATTCTGAATTTTGTACTGTAAGCCCACGCAGTTGTCGGTGGTATGGCCGTGATACTGATGAAAGACGCAGTACTTGATCTTGTCAGCATTGACTACGGGATTCTTGGGTTTGTAATTTGCAACAGGTTTAAAGAGACCTTCCTTGATTAACCCTTCCATCATCTTGCTCAGCGGCATGTCCAACTTGTCGAAGTGTACGGCAGGCTGCTTCGGAGTGGAGTTGTTGCTTTGCGGGACTGGGTTTCTGTTGCCCGACTGCTATCCCTGATGGATGTAGTTGACAGACGTATCTTTCCCTTTGTCGGGAGCCGGTGCGGGATTGAATGCGGCCTGCGATCGGTATACGTATGGGCGTGCGGTAGGCAACTTCTCCTTGAGATCCTTCTCGAATCGTGAGCCCAAGATTGACCATGGCCCGGAGATCTGGGAAGAAATGATGACTAATGAGAGTTCTGATGGACGGTCTTAAGCAGGACTTGAAAATCCGCATCTGTTCATCCTTGGAGAGTGGCTCCATGATCTCGAAGAGTTTCCAACTCCACCTCTTGTAGAATTCTTCGACGCTTTCATCTGCTTTCTGCTCAGTGGTGATTAAGTCCTCACGACTCGTTTCCCACTCCAAGTTGGATCTGTACCGTTCTAGGAAGATGTTACTGATCTGATCCCAGGTGTGGCGATCCGCAGGCTTGACCCTTAGGAACCATCGAAACTCTGAACTTTTGAGCGTATGCTGAAAGTGATCGGCCAGTTACAGGAGGGTTGCTCCTTTCGCTCTCATGCCGAGAACGTAGGTGTCGACATGCGTTTGAGGACATTTGGTTCCGTCGAATCGGTCCATCTTCGACATTCTGAACTTGGCAGGGAGAGGCGTGACCATTCCTGGATCCGTGGATTTGAGCGTTTCTTGCTTTGAGCTGGTCATGGTGGCTTTCAGGTCCTTCATCTGTTCGGCCATCCAGGCTAAGGTGGGGTCCAGTGGTGGACTTTGAGGCTCTGCGCCGGGTGCTACCATGTGAGCGGTAGTGATTGGAGGTGGAAGGCTTGATATATGTGGATATATGGGGGCCTTTTCTGGACTGTATCGGGGTTTGTCCCCGGTGTTTTGGGATTCGTGTATAGGCAACGGGATGAACCCAGGAGGGTATTGAAGGATATTGGCATATGTCTGAGATGGTCCAGCGGTGCGCTGGTGGTATTGAGTGATGGGAGTATAACTGGCCTGGCCATATATGACAGGGTTGCCCTGAGAGGTGGCAACGTGAAGCCTGGGTCGGTTGTTTCCTTGGTTTGAAGGCATCCCATAAGTTGGCGGGGGAGGAACCTGGTTGAAGGTTTGAGGAACTGGTTTTAGGGAATCGTCGTCCTCGACTAGGATGAAAGTACCATCTGATTGGGGGATAGCTGCTATACCTCGCTCATTCAGAAGCTGTACCACGAAATTCTGCTAATCTTCTTTCTGCCTCTTGTGAACCTCACAAGCCCGGATGGCTTCTTCCAAAGTCATATCTGTTACCGGTGGTGGGGGTCCATCCCCGTCAAGATTTCTCGGTGAGCTAGACATGTCGGATATTCTGGGCCGAGGGGACCGAGGGAACCGAAGAACCGTCTCGACGCCGCCGTAGCCGTGATTCTCGGCGAGGCGGCCGGAATTCTGAACCACCTTCGCTCGCCGCAGGGAACGAAAGGCGTGGTTTAGGCCTGGAAAAGGGTATTTGGCTCAAGGTTTCGGGCTTGTGCAATGTGCAGTTACCGATTAATGTTTACTTAAAACGCATTTTCTCAGAGTCCTAATCGGTTGGAAAAGATCGTGTCTTCTTTTTCGCAACTAACCTAAGGCTCTAATCAGTGGATCTCGTCACTACATTTATAAGCCCCTCGTTTCCATTTGTAGATCATCTTCTAAGGACGGACAATCCCGAGCGAGGGTCCTATATGGCAAGTGAGTTCCACCGACAAAAGAAAAAGTGAACTTAAGGCTAGCTGGTCACGCAAACTTCCAACGTATGTGACGCGCGGGTGTGAATGTGTGCCCCAAATTTTGTGTATTTGTTGGATTCACGCGAGTTTGAAGACATCCGGTTTAATTTGAAAAACAGAGTCGCCACGCCATTTTGATTACCTCAAAACTTTGAAAAAAAGGTTTTATGGGTTCGGAAGTTAAGTTACCCCTTGGGAAGAACGGATCGTCGTTCACCCAAGGTGCCTTGCCGGAGCAAGTCTCCCAAGATCCCATTAATCGTGCTTGCTTGCGTGCTTTCTTGTGTGCATGTGTTTGAAAATAAGGAGGGAATATCCCAAGTCATCTTCCGGACGTACAAACCATTTATTGGTTGTCGCTCGGGATTTCTTGGATTTTATGTATTCAGGATTATGATCCCGCCCTCATCTTGGACTTGTGATCATCGCATTTTTGGACTTTGGGACTTGCGTGATCGAGAGAATGACTCTCTTCATAGTCAAAGATGAGGTTCTTTAGAAAAGGAGGGTCCTTAGCCTATCAATCCTACACTTTAAGATGGTCGAGCTCGTATAGATGCTTCATACTCATCTTAAGTGATAATCGGAGATATAGGGTTCAAAGGTGTCCCTTTCTAAAGAGATTATGAAACCTTTATGGAAGGAACGATGTAAAGATAGGATCTTTTACACCGGTCCGTTCCGAGGTTACTAATGGGGGATGGGGGAAATGTATGTAAAAATGACATTTTTAATGAAAAGATGACATTTTTGGGTTGCAAATGATGCATTTGATTCAAAGAAATGATCTTTATTGCAAATGATGCATAAAGATACGATTTTTATGCAAATGATGCATTTTTGAAGAAATTGGAATTCATTATGCAAATGATGCATAAAGATTGCATTTTGAAAAGCATATGATGCTAGTTTATGGTAAAGACATGATCTTTAAAGCAAATGATGCTTGGAAAAGGTATTTTGAATGCAAATGATGCATTTTGATTAAAAAAAAAGATTGGATTTTTATATGCAAAGGATGCATGAAGATGACATTTTTATTGGAAAATGGGGGTTTTAGGTGCAAAGGATGCACCTTTATGGGGAAAGACTACATTTTTATGACAAATGATGTCTAATGCATGCAAAAGGGGAAGGGGGAATATAAAGATATGATCTTTAATCTACCAAGTCACAAGCAATATAAAGGCAATGCAATGAGCAATTTATAAAGCTATTAGGATGCGAGGTTAGGGCGTGCAAGGTTACCAATGGCTTCCTTCTTCTTTGGATGGAGCTAGGAGGAGAGGTTGATCTTGGATCTTCAAGAAGGAGGGAGGTAGCTTCTTGGCCTTCTTCTTCACCTTCTTGGACTTTCAGCAGCTTCTTGGGAGGATTTCTTCGTAATATGAGAGAGTGATGCCTTTTGTGGATGATTAAAATGGGTAGAGGAGGGCTCTATTTATAGGCAGTCTGGAAATCGCCAATGAGGCCGTGCGGCTAGGGACCTCGAGCTAATGCAGCCGTGCGGCATTATCCATTGTGACTCAGCATTTCTAGAACCATGCAAGGTGGCAAATTCTAGAAACTTCCTCCTAATTAAGAAAAACGTGTTTCTTAATTAGGAAGGCTCCTCTTCAGCCTTTAATTGATTAAAAGCAGTTCCGGAATATTTCCGGAACACTAGGAAAGTCTGGGGAATTACCGGGAAACTTACCGAAATTGCCGGGAAATTTAACCGGAAGGCATGAGCCAGATTTGGGTACTTACAGAAGCCCCTCGGCAATGTCACTTGCAAGGCGAGTGGGGTTGTCGATAGAAAAGGATCCGATCTGGCGAATGCCGAGACGGATTGGGTGACCAAGGTGGTCGAGTGGCTGAACCTCTGGAAGGCTACCTACATATCCCGGAGGAATCAAGCCAGGCCGTAGTTCGGAGAATAGGATCCGCTGAGGAATGGAGAAGAGAAAACTGGTCTCTTGCTGGGGAAATAGAAGAGAAAATGACCTAGGAGGTCAAGCAATTGATCCTACTGGGGATATGCTAGAAGTGACCAAGGTGGTCGGATAACAAAGTCTCTTATGAGGGACTACTTCATCACTGAGGAGTGACGGAGGAACAGGGTGACCAAAGTGGTCGGATGGCTGGACCTTTTATAAAAGGCTACCTACGTATCCCGGAGGAATCAAGCCTTGATCGTAGTTCAAGCATCACTAGATAGTTAGGAACGATGTCTAGGATCCTTGAGGTTTTGACAATTAATGGAGGTTGTCACATGGCATTATCCCGTTATAACGGAATTAACAGAGGCGACTGGGAAGAAAGCTCAATTGCTTAAGAGATAAAGGATATCTTCTGAAAAAGATGTTATCTTAGTTAAAAGATAACGGGAATTGCATGCCCAAGTGGAAAGTCCAGGGGCAGAATTGTAATTTTCTGTTCAGAGCGAATGAGGCCGCCCGGCATGAGATGGAGAAAAAGGAGCCGTACGGCTAGAAGCCTGATTTTTCCAGATTATTTAAAATCAGATTTGAACGGGCCATTGGCATTGTGTTGCCGCCCAAGAACGCAGAGAGAGAGAGGGAAGAGAGGAAGAGAATTTCGAAATTCTTTCAATCCCCTTTGCTTCTATCGATTGGAATGGATCCGGAGGGCAATCCTATACCGAGACAAGCAAGAAGAAATATCTCCGCGACCGCTCGGAGGAGAAGAAAGGAGCTCGTGCGAACGGAAAGAAAGTATGACTTTCTTACGCCTCCGTCGGAGCTTTACCCGGGGAGAAGAGAGCACAAATCGACGAACCCGCGTCCGGTTGGGGTAAGCGTTCTTATTTGGCTCAATTCCGTCGATTTTGATTGAGTTTTCATTGATTTAGGGCTTGACCCGAATTTTAGGAATTTTCTAGGATTTTCCTAGGATTTTTGAATGACTTTGAGACATTGATGAATAACCTATGAGGCTAAGAATATGCAATGTGCAATTTATTTGATAGAAATAATGGGAATGACCCACTTTTTTTTCGAAAATAAAATAAGAATGATAATTGTCTAAAGTGAGACGGAGTTCTTGCATGTGCTAGAACTAGGTCAAAATTTTGAGAAAACATGATTTTGGAAGATGAAAAGGATTCATGCATGCCATTTTTGAAAGAATAATGCTTATGTGCAAAGAATTGTGAAAATTGTGATTTTGTGCTTTAGGAAAGCAATGGGACTTGACATGACGCGTTTCAAGTGATGAAAGTCGCTTTTTTGATGCAAATGATGCTAGAAAAACTTTTATGAATGCTTTTCTTTTGAAAAATATGTGCACTTTTGTGAATATATGCATGCTTTTGAAAATGAGATGAAGGACTGACACATTTCTTTTTTTGATGTGCTTGTCTACAGGAGAACAAGTCTAGAGGACCATCAGAGATTGCAGTCAAGCTTTGGCAGAGGATGCCGGATTTCGAGAAGAATGGGGTGAACCCCAAGGATTTGGTGAGGGCTACCGGCCTGGATTCGTTCGTCGAGGCTATCGGCAGGGGTGTTCATATCACCTCTAAGAGAAAGGGCTTGATCCAGGCCCTTTCTGAGTTCTGGTGGGATAGCACCCATAGCTTCCATCTCGAGCCGGGAGAGCCGACGGTGACTCCCGCCGATTTCACGCCTATTACCGGCCTACAGCTCACGGAGGCCCGTGACTTGGAGAGACCATATTACTGCTGAGGAGTTTCAGAATTTGGTTGGGTTTGAGTTGATTCCCAAGGGGCTGGGTATGGAGACACGGAATGTCGAGGTGGCAGTCCAGAACTGCATGCAGAACTTTGCTGCTAATGATGTGACTGCCCAGCAGCTGGCTAGAGCCTTTGTGTGGTTGATGTTATCAGTCACCATTTTTGCTAATTCTGGGACACTGGCCATGACTTGTCTCCTTGATTCTTTGGTTGATGTGGATGGGATAGGGACGGTCTCTTGGGGAGAGGCCGGATTGGCGGAGTTATATTTCTCCTTGGACATGTACAGCCGTAACAAGGCTGCTTCCATGGACTGCTTCTCATTTGCCCTTGAGGTAGTCTCTCTTTCTTTTCTCTTTCTTTTTTTCTGTCTTGAGACTTTTATGAGAGAGAGAATGACCTTTTTGATGTTTTGAACATGCAGGCCTGGTTCTGCGAGGTGATCGGGTTCTTTCCTTGGAACCAGCAGAGTGATATCACCATCTTCCCTGCTATGGTTCGCTGGAGGGGAGATGCGAGGGATAAGTTCACGGGAAAGACCCGGATTACCTTCGACTACAAAATGGTGAAGCCGGTCATCAACAGGGATGGGCACGATGGAGTGGACTTCTACCCGTGGGGCAGGTATCCGGAGATTTTGTTGGGAGAGGCCATTGAGGCGACGAGGCAGCGGAGATGGCTGACGGGGCTGACATGTGATGTCATATATTTGGGGGACCGTTTCTCGAGCGGCAAAGATGGCCATGTCACTCCATTGGACGCCATTACTCCTCAGGATCCTCCAAAGACGGATGCCGCAGCCTGTGGATTGGCCGCAGGATGAGATTGAGAGATACTGGAGGTATAGCCGTAGAGGAGTATTTTGACATGGGTACCCCTACGCCGTGTTTGTGGAATAGCGGCCGAGGACGCCACGTAAGCTAGTGAAGCCGGCGGTCACTCGGGGATATGGGGAGGATGAGCCTACCGACCCGCCGATCCCTCCCGCGCATCTGTCCTATGTGGTCCATGGAGTACCGAGGAGGATGAGGATTCTGTCCCCGACACTAGGGAGCCCCAAAGATACCCCCGCCGCCCGACAAAGACCTTGTAAGTATACTTTTAGGGTCTTTTCCCTTTTCGCCTTTCAGATTTTTCTCGCTTTTTGCAAATTTTCGAGATTTTCTCGAGATTTTTCTCCTCTTTTTCTCAGTTCCAGCTCGCACCTATGATAGGCCGGTCAAAGTGTAATAGGGGCCGGAAGGATATGTGCCTGGTCCCTTCGAGGAAGCCGGCTCGCACTTCAAAGGCGGCAATGACGCACAGGAGCCCGGGCGCAAGAGAAGGCATGTCGGGGCACGCCTACCTCATCGGCCTCTGAGTACTCTTCCAAAGGCCATGCCTCGGGGCGGGGACCCAACGCCGACATTCTCCTCGGGAGCAGCTGGCTGAGTACGGGCACGATAATGTCCATTTGTCTGACGTGAGCGACCAGGAGGACTTGATGAGGGAGGCTAGCGTCTATGAGCTGAGTAGCGATGAAGATGAGGAAGAATCGGAGGCCTAGGAGGTCTCTAGAGTGGAATTAGGAACAAAACAAACAATGAACACATTTTTATGCACACTTTGTTTATTTTTTGCTTTATTTGGGCGCCGATGGGGCGAAGACATTGTATTTATGCTTTATTTACTTTTCTAATTTATGCTTTTTTAATTTGCATATTATCTGAGCCTCGGGGCAGCTTTTTGCTTGGAATCGGGGCTGAAACTGGGCCAAAATGCTTTATAATGGTGTATAAATGCTTGAATGGCTTCTGAATATGTTTTTGTACAGGTTTTGGTTGAAAAAGTGGGGTGAAAACTCCCTTGGGCAGCAACTTGGTTGCTGCAGAATTTTTTCTGCAGATGGCTAATGTAGCCGTGCGGACAGGTCCCAAGGACAAATGAAGCCGTGCAGCTTACAGTTCTGTCTGAACTGGTCATTTTCTGAATAAAAGCAAGGCTTGGCCATTTCATTTCATTTTCACTCTAGACTTGTCCCAATTGTTCCCAGAGCACATTTTGGACTTAAAGACACCATCTTTGGTCATCTTGCAATGGAGAAGCCCGTCAGATTGCAAAGGGGGAAGCGAGACCGTTTCTGTCCGATCTTCAATCTTGGGTGAAGCATAACTTCCAATCTCACAATGGGCTGCTTGATTCTTCCTTCAAGATCAAGTCTTTATGGCATTTGAGGGATCTCCCGCCCGATTGGGACCTTTTGAGAGCCGCAGCAAAGTTCTGGGACGTCCGGAGACATGTTTACTGCTTTTCTTACAACGAGATTGTCCCGACGCATGAAGACTTCCGAGCCTTGATTGGGGGTCCCGAGATTGAGGCTATATCTATTCCGCTGATCGGAGACGCGCCGGTGGCGGTAAAGCTTGCATCTTTTCTGCAGATTCCTTTGGGGGAGGCTGAGAGGATGATGGTAGCCCCGGACAGGATTGACCTTTCTGATATCCCGGGCAGGTTTGGGTCTCCGGCTATGGCTGCGACCACGGTGGCTATGGATGCATTTATCCTTTGCGTATTCTCTGCTCTGTTCACCGCTGAGTCCGTGGGGATCTGTCATAGTGGTCTCTTGGACATGGTTAGAGACTGCAGGGCTGGGAAGGATATTGTCCCGCTGGTTTTGGGAGAGACATTGCATGGGATTGACAGGATGGCTCGAGGAGACCATTTCATGAGATCCGGGAGTCCGGCTGTGCTGACCTTATGGTCAGCAGGAGAGGCTCGGGGCTTTGCCGAGGGCTTTGCCGACTCGGTGCCCTTGGGTGATTTCTCGTAGAGGTGCACCGAGGCAACAGGACCAGTGGTAGCCGGGAGCCGACGATGGCTAGGCTATCCACTTCGGACATCCGTTGGTGGATACCTCATTGGAGGTTGCGCATCAGGAGGACATTTCAGGAGTCCTATGCCGTGAGGGTTCCGTGGTTCTCGCCGGTCGTCCTTCTACATTCCCCGCTTAGTATCCAGCAAGCTTTGGGGCTTTACAGGAGCCATTGAGCGATTGGGAGGACATCCGGACCATGGAGGTGATGCCATTGGATATGAGGGATCCAAGCCTTCTCTTTCTTCTCGAGGGCTTGGACATACACTCGCTTTCCCACCCAGGCTATCTTTAGGAGCAAGAAGAGTACCATCTTGACCACCGTCTACTTGACCGGTACGAGAGGGAGACGAGAGCGACTCAGGTCATCTTGGAGGAGAGACGTCGAGCTTTATTGGGCCGATCGTGACTCGAGCAGGACTACGAGGGAGACCGAGGCTAAGGCTAGTCGCCATAACCAAATGTCAGTGACCCGATCGTAGACATGGAGGCTCGGCACAAGAGGTTGTCCGAGGTTGCTCCTTCGACCGAGGCTCGAGAGGGAGGAGATGCGGACTCGTGCTCGGCAGAGAGAGCTCTTATTGACACGGGTTTGGTAGAGGCTCCAGGTGAGGATACCTGAGGTCGGGATGAGGGATACCGACATCATAGATAAAAAGAGGAAGAAGACTCGACTTGAGCCAGGAAAAGGGAAGAAGACCAAAGAAGACTCAAATAATGACGATCGACAAATCTTTTCTTAGGATCCTTCTTATTGCCATTTTGCAAACACATTAGTTTATTTAGGCATTTTATTGTATTTTAGATCTTTGTAGCGAGTTAGCAGAGTCAAGAGGTAGACCGTGCTTGAACTCATCAAGAAGTTTTTAACTTGTAATGAACAAGAAATATTATCTTAGAAATTAATCAAGACACATTTCATGGAAATTCAAATGTCTTATTGATTGGGACCCGTTTTATGAAAAAAAACCGAAATACCCTTTATTATTTAGGACGCACTTCATGGAAGCTTGATTGTCCTTTTTATTGTTAAGACCGAACCATATATGGTCGCCTACGTTCCCTTTTACAAGAAAGACTAAGGGGCTCAGTCTTCATAGTTCATTCTAGTGAACTATATATATTTTTTTTCTTTTTTTTTATGTGCAACCCCGTCTTTTGCCTAGACCGCCCTTTTGGGGTTTTCACTTAGTGGGTATTACTCTTTTGCACTTTTTTATATGTGCAACCCCGTCTTTTGCCTAGACCGCCCTTTTTGGGGTTTTCAAATTAGCCGGGTATTACTCTTTTTGCACTTAGATTTTTTTATTTTTCTTTTAGACATAGTATCTTCTGAGCTTATCACCGTTGACTGGGTGGACAAAGGGATTGCCTTCCAGGTCTGCAAGCTTCATGGCTCCTCCTGATAGTATCTTCTGCACCACATAAGGGCCGATCCAAACGGGTTCCCATTTTTCCAGAGGGTTGTCTCTAGTAGGGGGCTTCACTTTCAATACTAAGTCACCCTCTTTGATGTCTCTGGCCTTGACCTTTTTATCAAACGCTCTGGCCATCCGCCTCTGGTAGGCTCGGGTGTGTTCCATGGCTTTTAGCCTTCTTTCATCAAGCAGGGCTAACTCATCATGCCAGCTGCGCAACCATTCTACTTCATTGACACTGTTTTCCAGGAGGACCCTTAATGATGGGATTTCCAACTCCACTGGCAACACTGCTTCCATCCCGTAGGTTAAGGCAAAAGGAGTTTCTCCTGTAGCTATTCTGACAGACGTTCTGTAGCCCCAGAGTGCCAAGTGCAGCTTTTCGGGCCAATCACGACCACGGGTGGCCATCTTCCGGATGATCCGTTCGAGCGTCTTATTAGCAGCTTCCACGGCTCCATTAGTCTGAGGTCTGTACGGAGACGACTTGTGGCGAGTGATCACGAATTCGACAGAACCTATCGCAGTCCCCTTCAAAGTGCGACCCATTATCGGAAATGATCTCGTTGGGCACCCCATATCTGCACATTATGTTTTCTTTGATGAATTGGGCCACTTTTCTGGAAGTGAGGACCTTGTAAGACTTGGCCTCTACCCACTTGGTAAAGTAGTCGATGGCTACTAGTACAAATTCATGTCCATTGCTTCCTGCCGGGGCTATTTTCCCTATCACGTCAATACCCCAAGTTGCAAACGGACAAGGAGTCGTCATGCAGTACAGGTCATGAGGCGGGAGATGGTTGAGGTTGGCAAATCTCTGGCACTTGTCGCATGCTCGGACGTGCTGGACACAGTCTGTTTCCATGGAAATCCAGTAGTAACCCATTCTGAGGATCACTTGCATCAGGGCTCTGGCATTCATATGAGGACCGGAGGGACCATTGTGGACTTCGGTCATCAACTCTTTGGCCCTTTCTTGAGTGACGCACAAGAGGAGTGGTCCTTGGTACCGCTTCTTGTATAGGTTGCCTCCTAGAATGACATAAAGGGAGGCCAACCTTTTCAGTGGCTTGTAAGCTCTTGGTTCGACACCTTCTTTTGGTCTACCTTCTTTGTCTCTGAAAGCTGACTCTCCATCTTTGAGGAACTGGTAAATTTGATTGTACCAGGGTTCCTTTATAGGCTCGGGTCCCAGGTCTACTTCACAACAGAAGGCTGGGGCTTCTCTTCTACCCACTCGGAAGGGTTTTATGGCTTTTCCCTTGGGGATCTCTACCAATGAGGCTAAAGTAGCTAGGGCATCTGCGAATCTGTTCTTTTCCCTTGGCAAGTAGTGGAAGGTCACTTCTCTGAACTGTCCAGTCAACTCCTCCATATGGGCATGATACCGCTGCAGGTTAGGGTCCACAGTCTTCCACTTGTTGGAAACCTGGTTGATGATCAGGGCTGAGTCTCCGTAAACTTCTAGCTCCTTGACATTCCTTTCTAAGGCAGCTTCCAAACCAGCAATGCAGGCTTCATACTCGGCAACATTGTTCGTGGCAGGGAAGTTCAACTTGAGGGCTATGGGTGTATGCTCATCTTCTGGATCGACCAGTAGCATCCCGATACCATTTTGCTCTTTTGTTAGCGGCTCCGTCAAAGAACAATTGCCATCGGTTTTCAGGCTCGACTGCAAATATCCCTTCATCTGGGAATTGGGGTTCAGGCCCTCTGTCTTCATTACTGGGAAAGTTTGCCAGGTGGTGACAACGCTTGACCCTTGATGGCCTTTTCCGGTCACATAGTTGATGTCGTACTCTGCTAAGCCATCAACGAAGGACCACTTTGCTAGACGCATCGAGAGGGAAGGCTTATCAAAGATATATTTGATGGGGTCCATTTTTGAGACCAAATTCGGGGTGGGCTTGCATATAATGCTTCAACTTGCGACTACCCGGACCCGATCTGCCACGAGTCTTTTCACATCTTTGAGTAATTGAGCTCACTTCCTGTAGCTTACGACAAAGTAAATGGCATTTTCTACCCGAGAGTCTTTCTTCTCTGAGCAAGCATAGCCCAGTTGCCGTATCGGTGGACGGTGAGATAGAGCGAGAAGAGGTTTCGTCTATGTGGGGGCATAGTGCGGAGGATGTACCAAGTATGCCTTGATCTCGGTCAAAAGCATCCTGGCATTCTTCGGTCCATTCTGTGTCTACGTTCTTCTTCATGAGCTTGAAGATGGGCTCGCACATTTCTAATGGCCTGACCCACGGTCACAATATTGGTCTTCTCGGCCGGATATTCGATGACTCTAATGAATCCTACCCGCCCTACAGCAAAGCTTTCTCAATTTCTTCTTTGACCGTAGAGACCATTCCCGGCTTTCGATCTTCCTCGCTCGTTTTACCGCTGCTTAGCATCTCTGGTGTTAGGGGACTTCTGTGCTCTACTATCGAACCTGTCTAGCCCCGCATATCCCCGTATGACCATGCAAACACGTCGACGTATTCCCTGAGCAGATCGATCAGCCCGTCCCGCTCAACCCCGGAAGAAGTTTCCGATCTGCTGTCTCTTTAGGTTCCTCAATAGTACCTAAGTTCACACTTGTCAAAACCTCCTACAGCCTTGGGCCCGGTTTTCCTCTTTTCTCGAAACCCGCTTAAAGATTTCTTTAATGTATTGTTCATTTAGCGTGTTTGCATCTTGTTCAAATGATTCATTATTAACTGTTGTTGAGTTTTGAGTTAATTTATCATTTGTTATGTTGGCAATAAGAGGATACTCAGAAAGATCTGTCATTTCATTCAAAATAAGGGGAATGATGACATCAATTACATTTTGATAGTCCTCAGGCATGAGGCCTTCTGATGACTCGAGAGGACTGGAATTCAAAGATTCCCGACTCGAACAGACAACAAGGTGTTTGACACAACTCGGGGTTGAGAAGGACGAGGTACTCAATCCAAGCTCCGCTATCATTTGTTGTCTACCGGCTATCGGCCCCGAGAACGCCTCCCCAATTCTTCAACGACATTTCGTCCTTAGTTACCAAAGTGCGGGGATCAAAAGGATTTTCACCACCGTCTCCAATTACGGCAACTATCTCATTATCTCGAGCTGAAGTCGATCAAACTTGGGATCCGTGCTTCTTCATCAAACAACCGTAGCAAGCCCCACTCACTGTCTTCACTATTGCAGCCTTCTATCCGGCTGATCTTCGAAGAGCTAACTCGAAAGCTGAGAAGTCCATTACCCTCGGATGCCGACTCTCGACGCTTTCGAAGTTTCCTTTGAAGACATACTGCTCTAAATGGTAGTGGTAGCCCTTTTTGGAATGTCCGCAAGTCAAGGAACATTCTTCGAACAGATTGGGCCGGCTTTCCCTTTACTTTCTCAAGATTCTCCGTAAGGGTTTCTCGCAAGGAGATCCTGGTGATCACTTTTATCGTATTGTGTCTCGCCTTTTGTAAAATAATGGGTCAGGGATAAACCTGTAGGATGAAGCTGGACCCCTTTATCTTTTCTACCGTTCCCGAGAATTTGGCTTTGCACCCCAAGCCGTATCTCGGTAGTCTGTTCCTTTACATCGATGATGGTATTTGCGACCCCCGAAGTCTTCTACCCAATCCAAGTCCCTAAGATAACCCATTTTTCTCATCATTCTCATGGCAGGAGGGATTTTATCTAGGAAGTAATAGTGAGGTCGGCCAACACACTTGTGCTTTGGAAGGAGCTACAGAGAATCCTGCCAATGCCAACCCTTCGTCATCATGTTTGATTTCCAATATCTGGATGTCTCCAAAGTGCCGGTTCCTTCTACCGTGACACTGTCTCCATAAATGGTGGTGATAGTACCATCATTTGACCGAAATTTGACGACCGTGCAAAGGTAGAGGCTACCCCATTTATCTCGGTGGATCCAGTGGCCGCCCCATGAGAGAGCAAGAAATGAAATCGGAATATCAATCACTTGAAAATCAACGTCCATGACCTTTTCCGAACCATACTTCGAGAGTAGCAATCCCTAAAACCGATCGTGCCGTGGAGTCATAAGCCTTAATAGTCTCGACTAGAAGGCTTCAAATCCGTTGGTTTCTGTGTCCAATAAGTCCATCATCTTGGGGTAAGACATTCATCAGCGACCCTCCATCGACTAATACCCGTGGCAATCGACGCTCTTCTAACTGGATCGTGATGTAAAGAGGTTCGTTATGACTAGCCCCATACTTTGGCAGTCCAAGTCGGAAGGTAATAATGTTTCCATAGTGGATACTTCCAATCATTTGGACGACCTCATCCGGGGTGACATCTATGGGCACCATGGTCTTCGCCAAACTTTCTTCTAGCTTCACATGAGGGTACGAAGAGGTTAACAGGACCACAAAGAGATATTGGCTTGGGTACACTTCAACTGAGTCAACACCGCATCCTCTTTGTCGAGTCCGGCTTTTCTACTTCGCTTATAAGGCCTCTTATCTGTCGTTCGCTCCGAGACGGCATTCTTTTTGTCACCCTTAGGCCGCCACATCACTCATCCGTCCAGACGAGTCATCACATAGACATTAGATTTTCCCTGGTCATCATTCCTACTGGAGGATTCTGTTAGCTCTTTCAAAGTCGAGGCGGGCTCTGCCGGCGTATGGGCCAATTTTGCTGATTAATCTGATTAATGGCGCTACCGGAGGCATAGGCCGCTTCTCGAACTCCGATCCCAAGTTAACGGCTTTCGACCTTCTCAGGGTTCTGACTCTCTGATTGGCTTAGGGGCATTGCCTTCTCCGTTTAGAGTCTTCACATTTCTCATTCAAACTTTTCAAAGTCAACATGCAACAGGAGTTATCACCTTCAGGGTTCGGAGCCCGGAAACCGGCTTTCTCATCCAGTCCAACAATTTTTTCAACAGAGTGGGATCACATTCCTCATCACCGTCCAAGCATGTCCCTTCTTTCTCTAGTGGTCACTCTTCCTGACGCATCTTTGACATTGGCCAAACATTTTCTGAAGTGAGAAATTCCATCATCAATAAGGATTTCTGGGGTCAAACCTCATGGCGGGTTTCCTTCTTCACCGGCTTCGGGAAGGTTTTCTGGGCTTTTCGGCTTCCGGGTTAACCACTCTTCTACCGTTCCTTCCGGCACTTCGACCGTGTCTTCACGCATCACCGTAGTAACTCTCGCTGGGAACTTTCGTCTTGACTCGATGACCAACGAGGGCAAAAGAAGGTCGGGATACTTGACGCCATATAAGCGGTATATTGGACTCCTCCTCTGACTTGGGAATTACCAAGAAAACATCATTGTCGTCACAGGACATAAAGGGGACTGGGTCGCCGAGACTTAAGACTCTTTCTAGGGCATCCATACACTCTTCTTCGGACAAGGTCTCAGTGGAGTGACTACTAACACCGTAATGCAGTCTACTCTCCTGATGAGAGTTTGGCTTCCGCGATGCTTACATTTTCCAGCATCGCGGGTGGAGTCCACTTTCCTCTTTCAAACTAGGGCTTCAATTAAATCCCTCCATTCACCGACCAAGTCTTTGTAAGGAGTATTGAACTCTAGGATGTAGGACTCATATACTGCCTCATCTAAGCTAGCATCTTTTTCCTTTTCCGAGCCTTCACATAGCCGCAAATACACTTTGAAGTGATTTCATCTCCTATTCCCGGGTCGGTGGTTTTCACCTCATCTTGCCCTTTGGGTTTCACTTCTGCTGACTCCAAGTCCTTTCCTTCTACTGAACTGTCATCATCATGGTAAATACATCCATTCCTATTCTCGCTCCCTTACTGATTCTTCACTACCACTGCCTCGAGAGAGATAGGCAAATTCACAGCGTTGCTACAAAATTAGAGAGGCCAGGTTGGTACTGGGATTCCAAAGTAAAGGGATTTGGATTAGGCTGAAAGGAGGGAAAGAGTCCCACGGGATGCAAAGGTCGCTAGGGTGCTCCCTTAGATGGCTCGGGATGTTGGGGAAGAGTGAAAAGGGACAGCCTTTGGCAAAGGATTATATGTGGATGGAGGAGGGGATTGGGCTATAGGCTAGCTCGCTTCCGTAGTCATCCGGTTACCCAAACCAATTGCCAAGTTCTCTATCGAATCGGACATTCACTGGATCGACTCAAACCGAGGATTCTCGCGAACGCTGCCTGAGAATTCCCGCGCTAGCAAGTCGCCGACCCGTGTTCTCACCCACTTCTTTCTCGCCGCGGGGAAAGGGATAGGAAAGGTTTAGACTCTGGGGTAGGTGTTTAGTCAAGGCTCAGTGCAATATGCAAATTAGAATCTTCCAATTTACTTAAAAACAGTGTCTTTTATTAATATCTATTTGGTTGGAAAAGGGGGTTTGCCCTTCTTTTTCGTAACTACTCTAGATCCTGGATCAGTGGGTTCCGTCACTACGTCTATAAGCCCCTCGTATTCCACCTGTATTTTGACCTCCTGTAGGATGGACACCCTGCGAGGGTCCTATAGGGCACGCGGATCCCACCGACCGAGAGTAAAGAACGCTCCTAACGAGTCTAGCGGGTCATAGGAACTTTCAACGCACGAGTGATGCGGATTATAGTCAAGGCAATACCGGGAAAGTCTCGTCTCTCTGCCTTGATAGAATTTTGGCAGAATTTCGCTTGAGCGAATGACGTTTTGACTTTCGGTAATGTCCGAGAAGATAATAGGCATGGGTCGGGCGGCAAAAGCCGGATGACACAGTGTCACATTGAACTTCGTTGCATACGCCGGGTGTGAGTTAGAATCGAAGTCAATGCCGGGTCAAGATCTTGCCAATTTTTCCTTGTCGGAATTTTAGCAGAGCTTCGCTTGAGCGAAAGATCTTTTGATTTGTTGGCAAAGACTCGGTCTCGACTCTTACGCATTCCGTGCGGGTCAAGATCAATAGTCAATGTCGGAGTCGAGATCTTGCCAATTTTTCCTTGTCGGAATTTTGGCAGAGTTCCTCTTCCGTTATGAACTAAGGCTTGACCTTTACGAGGGTATGCAACTGGGCTATATGACACGGACTAGACCAAAAACCAACCAAAAGTCACGGTTTTTTTGAAACGTGTGACACGGACTGTGCATTGGTCGACACCGGCTGCCATGGGAGGTTGGGATGATTCCGTGCGCGCCGGAGCATCGTAAGGCTGTCCGTGACTGCAGCTGGAACCACCCTCGGGTTTGAAGGACGTGCGTGCAAAGTGTACAGGATATATCAGGTGCGCGTAGTGTGCGGTCTCCTAAAAATGTTCCTTTTTGAGTTAAAACAAAGATTTTCAAAATGTGTTTTAAAGGAATGATTTTCGGGACGGGGAAAATGCAGCACATAAGCACGTAAATTTTCTAGGAGCCCTAGCTCATGGAGCCGAGTAGCCCCAAGCTGCTAGGATCGCTGATTAACCATGATTTTTCCTGGTGGAATTGCCACTGAGGTCGCCCGGTCAGAATCCAAGGAGGATTGAGTCGTACGACTGCATGGATCAATTTTCCAGGTTCCACTCCTTTTGCTATTTTTTCGGGTTGTTTCCCGTTCAAAGTATGCACAGATTCCAAGATGCAAATGATGCAATGCATGGTAAAGAAAGCAAGCACGATTAATGAAATCGGCGACGGGAGTCTAACCCGCTCAAAGGGAAAAGCTTTCTTTTATATTATTTTTTTTTTTAAAAAGGGATACTGGTACGTGGGATTGTTAAACCACCGGTTATCCCAACTCCCACGTCAGGGAGTGTACAGGAAGGGTAAGTGGTTTCCACCTATATACCGAGTATCGATTTTGTTTTGAAAATAAAAGCTTTTCTCCTTTGGGATGTCCCCAGCGGAGTCGCCAAACTGTGAATGTGTGCCCCAAATTTTGTGTATTTGTTGGATTCACGCGAGTTTGAAGACATCCGATTTAATTTGAAAAACGGAGTCGCCACGCCATTTTGATTACCTCAAAACTTTGAAAAAAAGGTTTTATGGGTTCGGAGGTTAAGTTACCCCTTGGGAAGAACGGATCGTCGTTCACCCAAGGTGCCTTGCCGGAGCAAGTCTCCCAAGATCCCATTAATCGTGCTTGCTTGCGTGCTTTCTTGTGTGCATGTGTTTGAAAATAAGGAGGGAATATCCCAAGTCATCTTCCGGACGTACAAACCATTTATTGGTTGTCGCTCGGGATTTCTTGGATTTTATGTATTCGGGATTATGATCCCGCCCTCATCTTGGACTTGTGATCATCGCATTTTTGGACCTTGGGACTTGCGTGATCGAGAGAATGACTCTCTTCATAGTCAAAGATGAGGTTCTTTAGAAAAGGAGGGTCCTTAGCCCATCAATCCTACACTTTAAGATGGTCGAGCTCGTATAGATGCTTCATACTCATCTTAAGTGATAATCAGAGATATAGGGTTCAAAGGTGTCCCTTTCTAAAGAGATTATGAAACCTTTATGGAAGGAACGATGTAAAGATAGGATCTTTTACACCGGTCCGTTCCGAGGTTACTAATGGGGGATGGGGGAAATGTATGTAAAAATGACATTTTTAATGAAAAGATGACATTTTTGGGTTGCAAATGATGCATTTGATTCAAAGAAATGATCTTTATTTCAAATGATGCATAAAGATACGATTTTTATGCAAATGATGCATTTTTGAAGAAATTGGAATTCATTATGCAAATGATGCATAAAGATTGCATTTTGAAAAGCATATGATGCTAGTTTATGGTAAAGACATGATCTTTAAAGCAAATGATGCTTGGAAAAGGTATTTTGAATGCAAAGGTTGCATTTTGATTAAAAAAAAAGATTGGATTTTTATATGCAAAGGATGCATGAAGATGACATTTTTATTGGAAAATGGGGGTTTTAGGTGCAAAGGATGCACCTTTATGGGGAAAGACTACATTTTTATGACAAATGATGTCTAATGCATGCAAAAGGGGAAGGGGGAATATAAAGATATGATCTTTAATCTACCAAGTCCCAAGCAATATAAAGGCAATGCAATGAGCAATTTATAAAGCTATTAGGATGCGAGGTTAGGGCGTGCGAGGTTACCAATGGCTTCCTTCTTCTTTGGATGGAGCTAGGAGGAGAGGTTGATCTTGGATCTTCAAGGAGGAGGGAGGTAGCTTCTTGGCCTTCTTCTTCACCTTCTTGGACTTTCAGCAGCTTCTTGGGAGGATTTCTTCGTAATATGAGAGATTGATGCCTTTTGTGGATGATTAAAATGGGTAGAGGAGGGCTCTATTTATAGGCAGTCTGGAAATCGCCAATGAGGCCGTGCGGCTAGGGACCTCGAGCTAATGCAGCCGTGCGGCATTATCCATTGTGACTCTGCATTTCTAGAACCATGCAAGGTGGCAAATTCTAGAAACTTCCTCCTAATTAAGAAAAACGTGTTTCTTAATTAGGAAGGCTCCTCTTCAGCCTTTAATTGATTAAAAGCAGTTCCGGAATATTTCTGGAACACTAGGAAGGTCTGGGGAATTACCGGGAAACTTACCGAAATTGCCGGGAAATTTAACCGGAAGGCATGAGCCAGATTTGGGTACTTACAGCGGGCCACAGTCGAAGTCAACATCCTTAAGTTAAGGCGGGGATCGTGCCAAAATTTCGGCATGACCTTTCCTGACTCGCTTGCGCGAGGGGCCTTAGCTTCTGGCGTTGGCCAAGTTGTGGCTGGCACGGTGCATACGGTGAGGGTTTGGTGATACGGTGTCACATTGAACCTTCGGGTATATTTTTCGGCAGAGCTCCGCGTCAAAGTCAAGGCTGAAAAGCTCAAGACTTTGGGTCGGGAATGACCTTCGGTCTCAACCTCTCGAGCTTGACCCGTGGCGGAACCCGGCATAAAAAACATACACTTAGGCTTTATGACACGTACTAAGCCAAAAACCAACCGGGGTCTTGGACGAAGTGTGACACAAAGAGTGCATGGCTTACACAGGCTAGGATGGGCTGTTTGGGACGACCCCGTGCGCACTCGAAAGGTGTCTGGCAGACCAACCGAGTTGCAACTGAACGGTCATCCCGGGTTACGGGTCGTAGTGTGCAGTGTACCGGGGCAGCAAGTGCACATGGAGTGCGGTGTACCGAGGCAGCAAGTGCGAGTAGTGTGCGGTCACAAAAATTCTTTTTCTGAGTAAAACAGAGATTTTTCAGAATGTGTCTTAAAGAATTTTATGCGCAGTTCAAAATATAGCATGAAAATCAAGTATGAACGGGAATGCACGAACATGTTATGATTTTGAAAAGACGATAAAGTAATGCCCCTGAAAAAAAACCATTCGAGGTTTAAAGTAACACACGCACACGAAAATGAGGAGGGGTAAACGAAAGTTTGACCCACGGAAGGCTTTTTTGAAAACAACGGTAGTTTTGAAAAAAGTATCCAAGTCCCCAGCGGAGTCGCCAACCGAAATTATTCGGGATTTTTCGCGTGCGGGGGGCGCGAAAAAGGCGGTTGTCTTTCGCGGAGGGTTGGTATTTGAGACCTCGCTTTTTTTTGGAAAGAGAGGAGTCGCCACGCGATTTTTGTATTTTGAGCCCAAACGTTGAGAAACGGCTTTTGGTTGAAAATGGTGTCGTTTTTACTGGTAGCAAAAACTTAGGAAAAGGCTTTTTAGTACCAGAGATTGTTAGGTTCAGAGGTCACGTTACGTTTCGGGAAGAGTATTTTGAGATCACCTGAAACGCCTCGTATGACGAGTCTTTCTACCTTTCTCAAAATTGTGTGCATGTGTGTGTGAGTGTGTTTACATTTTGAAATGGGGGATTGAATGACAAGCTTAATCTTGGTTTGAATGTCAAACGTTGATTATGGGATCTTGTTTGAAAAGGCGAGGGTTAGAATGACAAACGTCGGTTTTGGAAGTTTTAGGAAAAGTGGCGCGATTATGTCAAACGTCGGATTTTGAGTTTGAAGATGATCGTTTTGATGCCAAACGTCATCTCGCGCGTTTTGAAAGAGAGTTCGAATGTCGAACTCCGGTTTTGAACCGGACATGTCATTGTTAGCATTTTTACGGGAAAAAGCATTAAATGATTTGAGTGTCAAATGGCGGCTTTTAAGTTTGAAGATGAGCGTTTGGATGTCAAACGTCATTTCACTGGTTTTGAAAGAGAGTTCGAATGTCGAAATCCGGTTTTGAACCGGGCATTACATTGTTAGCATTTTTACGAGAAAAAGGCATTAAATGATATGCGATCAACGAATCGGGTTGCGACTTGGACTTTGATAAATAAATACTATCACGATCCAAACGGTTCGAACTTGTAAATGACAGTATTTAAAGTGCGGTATCGACGGAATCAAACGACCCGGAATTGTAAAGTACGATCGACGAGCCAAACAGCTCGGAATTGTAAAGTACGATCGACGAGCCAAACAGCTCAGAATTGTAAAGTACGATCGACGAGCCAAACAGCTCGTAATAAATACTAGGGTCGGCTCCTTTGGCTCGGTGGGCGTATACGGAATACGAAAATGTGTTTGGAACGGTGTTTCGAGGTGGCAGGGGTTGTATTTGATCGAAATACGAAGTTTTCACGCAAAATGAGGTAAAACGGGGCTCGGGAGGGGTGAGAACCAGTTTAGGCTGTGGCTTTTGGGTGAAAGGGAGTAATTTTTTGTTGTTATAAATAGCTTTGATAGCCTCTGTATTTATAGGTGAAATTTCATGATGAGTCCGGACGGACTGAGTGTGAAAACCAGGGGGTTTTGTGAAACTTTGGAAATTGGAGGGACTTGCTAGCAATTCTGGATTGTCTGCAAATGAGTCCGGCCGGACTGAGACTGTATACCAGGGGTATTTTAGTCTTTTCACACTGATTTTTGATTGATGTTGACGAGGGAGCTATGGCATGCACCCCACGTGTCCCATGACTCACCAGGTTCGTGGGAGTTCGAGCCATTAACCCCGATTTTGTCCCTTTTTAAAATAACTGTCCGGAAAATGTCCGAAACGCCCCCGGAAAGTGCCGGAAAGTGCTTTTTTCAGGAAAAGCCGTACTTTTACGTGCGACGACGTGTGTTGAGTACGCTTTGATGTTGGGATGCACGGGGCAGTCCCGAGACGTCTCGTTGGCTTGGCAACGGGGAGCTTAACGGGTTCCGGTTAACCTGAAGCGGGCCAGTTAACGGATTTCGGTTAACTTCTAACGGATTTTGGCGATTCGGATTTGGGTACTTACAGTTAATTACCAAGAGCTTGAAGCCTCCGTTCATTGATTCATCACAAGATTTTGAACAAGGTAGAAGAAGATCCGTTTCGACATCAAAATTCCAAGGCTAGAATTTTGTGATCTACTTTGTTAAACTTCATCGCATTCAAGGTATGTAAATTCTATCTCATATAAATTTCTAATTTTTTCATGCTAGACGGATCTTAGGGCTAGGGTTTTGATGTTATTTGAAATCTTCCGATGCGTTTGTAACCCCAAAACCCAACAACAATGGGGCTTGTGGCCCCCACATGAACGCCAGAGCCCTGATGCAGATCATTCTTCGAATGGGCTACTAGTGGATCACCATGGAGGCAGACTGCATCCACTTTGTCCGAAGCTGCAAAAAATGCCAACGGTTCTCCAACCTCAACCATCTTCCTCCTCACGATCTCTATTGCATGACTACTCCCTGGCCCTTCGCCACTTGGGGAATCGATGTCATCAGGAAAATCGCACCGCCCGGAAACAACGGCCACGAGTTCATCTTGGTAGCCATCGATTACTTCACAAAATGGGTCGAAGCCAAGTCCTACAAAGTGCTAACTTCCAATAAGGTCGCACATTTCCTCTAGGAAAACATCATATGCCGATATGGCATCCCGAACGAGGTCATATCAGACAACGGATCTCACTTCGAAGGAGAATGCAACAGACTACTGGCTGAATTCAAAATCACACGCCACAAGTCTTCTCCCTACAGGCCGCAAACTAACGGCGCAGTAGAAGCAACAAACAAGACCCTCGAAAGAATCATCCGAAAAATGACTAAACGAGGACGAGATTGGCCCGAGAAGCTGCACCTGGCACTTTGGGGCTACCGAACATCAGTCAGAACAACCACAGGAGAAACTCCATTTGCCCTAACATACGGGATGGAGGCAGTACTGCCCGTCGAGTTGGAAATCCCATCACTCCGAGTGTTGCTGGAAAATGAGATCAACGAAGTCGAATGGCTCCGAAGCCGACACGACGAACTGGCCCTGCTAGATGAGCGCCGATTAAAGGACATGGAGCACATCCGAGCCTACCAAAGCAGAATGGCTAGAGCTTTCGACAAGAAAGTCAAGTCCCGAGACATCAGGGAAGGCGATATAGTACTCAAAGAAAAGCCTCCCACCCGAACCAACCCGCTAGGAAAATGGGAACCAATATGGATCGGCCCGTTCGTGGTCCAAAAGATCTTCTCCGGAGGTGCCATGAAGGTGACAGACCTAGACGGCAATCCCTTCATGAATCCAGTCAACGGAAGCAAACTTCGCAGTACTTCGCCTAAAGAAGATCAACTTTTTTTCTCCCGTTACTTATTGTAGTTTCGAACTACGCAGACCTGAGCCCCTCAGTCTGGGGAAAATGTAGGCAGTCTTAATTGATTCGGTCTAAAAACACACAAAAACAAAAAATTTGGATGCCAACCAAGGCTCAGATCAATCCAAACACAAAATCCAAAAAAAAATATGGATGTCGTCAAGGCTCAGACTACTTCAGTCCACAAAAACAACAAAAGGTCCAAAGCTAGACCCCGCCAAGGCTCAAACAAAAAGCAAGTAAGAGATCTTGTGTATCAACAAAGCTTTAAAAGTAAATCACAAATCACTAACGGTTACAACATTTCTTGATGAGTACAAGCACGGTCTACTCTCAAGCTCACAACATGCTAAAAGACAACTTAATACATTTAACAAATATTGTGTCTGCAATGCAATGAATGGATACTTAGGAGGTCATTCCGTGCCACTCGCGCTTGTCCCCTCGTCATTCTTTCCTTTCTTCCCTCGTCCCCGGCGAGTCTTCTTTCGCTCCACGTGAGCTAACTCTGTCTCTCTCATTCTGAGATTAGGGGTCCTCCCCATATAGTCAAACAATCCAGCAGCCCGCAGAGCTTCATTCGCCTGTGCCTCGGCCCGGATCTCATCCCTGCGAGTCTACAAAAGGGAACCCCTCTCCATCAGTCGGTCAACTCTAGTCTCGTAGTCAAATAAAGTGTCTCCCATCACATTCTGAGGGTTAGACCAGGCTTCTGAACTTCTAAGGCTGAAGCTTAGATGGTAACCTTGCCCCATTATCGCTTCACGCCTACTCCCCACCCAAAGCCACTTGGGACTGGCCGACATGCTGCTCATACCAGTCCAGGTACTCGGTGGTCAATACAATACTCTCCCTACGTCGAAGGAGCACCACAGGAGGAAAAGCGGAATACTTCCATACCCTCAAAAAATACTGAAAGACACCTGAATCTGCCATGCAGAGAGAAGCTACCTCCACAGTGGCAATGTCGTCCCAGGCCAGCAAAGGCTCCTGCCTCATCCCGAAATGCCTGGAAACAAGCGATGGAACATAGAAAGAAGACCAAGACAAACCTGGAACTCTGACAACATACGAACCTTCCTGAAAGGCCCTCCCAGTCTCAATCCCCCAGTGACGAACCCATAAACAGATCTGATGCGTACCAAAACAAGAGGCCGCTGAGCAAACGTCCATGGACTAAAAAATGCCGGAGACTCGAACATGGCTTGAAGTCTCTCTCGCAACCACAAGGTGAGCAAAATGGGGCTTCCCCCTCTCATAAACCTATCCCCTGTCACCAGGCGATCGATGCCGTGAAGGGTTTCCCCCAGAACCAACGGAGCAATATCCTCACCGGCTCGGCAGTGCCCTACCACATCCAGCAAAGCACCGTCACATACCCCAAGGGAGCTGACCATGAAAAGCGTTGCTATCATGCACAAAGCAAACGTATCCCACGAGAAGTCACTCTCGTCATCACCCATAAACCGCTCAGGCAGCGCAAAAATGTCAATATGACCACAATCGAAAGTCATACCTTGCGCTTCTTCCAACGAAGTCCGAAGAAAGCATGCGAGCTTCACGTTCACGGCTGCACCACCAATCAAAGGAAGCGAGATGGCCTCCACCTCCGGTCCTCCAATCAAAGCCCAAAAATCCTCAAAGGTGGGCATAATCTCATTGTAGGATAAGCTATACACGTTCCTCCTAACATCCCAGAACCTTGCAGCAGCCCGCTACAATTCCCAATCAGAAACTAACTCCTTAAGGGACCAAACCGAGCTGAGTCGAAATCTCACCTCGAAAGCCCGTTTATTGTGCCTCATCCACGTCTTGAGCCGCTCAAGTAAGTGTGCATGCCTCTCCTTTGAAAGCCTCGGCGAAATTCTCGGAATAAACGAAGAATCCATGGCAAAAATGGAGGTTTCTAGAGAAAATGGGGAAGAAGACTCGAAATGACTGCAAATGGGAGTGGAGAGATAAGGGAAATCCGGATTTTCTGTAAATCTTATCCTCTCTGCAAAAGCAAGAAACGTCCGCGCGGACCATTTTGCATGCCTGAGGTGTCCGCGAGGACCACTTTGCAGCCTGGCCCAGATTTTCAGCAAACTCCAAAACAGTTACTGCCCACGGCAGAACCGTACCCCCGAATGCTCAAAAGCCTTACCAAAGCCATTTCCAGCCACCATACACTAACCACAAATGCATTCCCAGCTCATGCGACATGCAAAAAAATAAAATAAGCTAGCAACAATTCCTATGTCAATCCCGGGAATCACAAATACGTCATTACATCTCAAATAAAATATCTTGCTAGGCCAAATACAAGTGTTTTATTACAGATACAAAATGTCTGCTACAAATAAAAAAAACAACGGAAAGAGGGAAAGCAAAAGGAGCCCTACTCCGACTCGTCATCATCAGCCTCTGCAAACGAGAACTCCGGCATCTCGAAAAACTCGGCGGTCACTTCCTCGTCATCGGAATACTCGACCCCCTCCTCAATCGAATGCTCAAAGTATTCCGAAGGGTCAAACCCGGTAAAAGGATCAAAAAAGGGATGTGAGGATGAACCCTCACCCTGTACGCCCGACGGAGGAAAGAACTGATAAAGGGTTTATGGCCTCTGGGCCCCCGAAGACGTCCCCGCATCAAAGCTCTACCGCTCCCGAACCGGCACCTCAGGTTGTGACTCTAGCTCAGCCCTCAAAGAAGGAGTATCCACAAACCTCCTCGAAGGCATCGGCTCGAACGCAGTCGCGCTCCGCGAAGATCCAAAGGACAGCTTCCCCAATAGCTTCTTCGTAAAAGCCCTTAACCCCACATACCGGCGGGTCAGCACGTCCAAGGACCGCCCCAAGACCTGCACAAGCAAGCAACAAAAGAAACGCTCAGCAAAAGAGATACAAGCATACTCGACAAAAGAGAAAAATACAGAAAAGATGCCAAGATGGAAAAGAGTAAACACACTCACCGGAGCATCCGGGTCAACCCGATAAACAGTAGGACCCTGCTCTGGGACAGGAACCATCACCCTCCTCCTCGAAGAGTCCCCGCGAACATACGTGAAGTCCGGCCCAGGCACCAGAACATCTAGAGGATGTGATGAGTCATTCTGCCTCTCCCTCGCCAACACCTGTGGCGTCCTCAGCTTTCGCCTAACAAAGTCCACATACTCCTCGCCCTCCAGGACGAACTCCTCGGCACTCATGCCGGCCCGGTACCTGAGTACCTCTCGTGCTCCAGCACGTCCATATCAAGAGGACTCATCATATGGAGGGGCGGATCCCTCGGAGCCATAGGAGGCATACCTGCGCCGTGCTGCCAGAAGACCCTCTCCCCCAAATACACGGAGTCGCAAATAAGGCCACGCAGAAGCTTCCTCTGCCGTGTCACCCAAGGGGCACCCTCCAGCTCGTCCTCGCCATACCGAGTCCAAGGGTACAACTCAAACCCCTCCGGACTGTCCATCTCCAGGTATCGTTGCACCTCCTGATAGGTGACAGTGATCTTACCTCGGCTCGTCCTCCTCTTCCTCAAAGAGCGAGCCCAGCAATGCATGGCGGGATAACCAAACATGGCCTCATCCTCCAAGTCCCACGGCTGGCTCCAGAAGATCTCATAGCACCACGCCTGCAACAAAAAAGCAGATAGTGCTCAAAACAAGAAAAAGAAAAAAAAAAGGAGAAATGACAAAGTGCTAAACTACAAACATCAATAAACTCAGACCTCAAGTGCAAAATCAAAGCATTCCAGGGAACTGACCGTGCCCCGGCTGAATCGGTCCAAAGCAAAAATCAACCCCGGCCATCATCGTAAGTCCGGATTTCGTCCACTAAACGGCAAAACAAACCCCGGCCGTCATCGTAAGTCCGGAGCTCACCCACTAAATGGCAAAACAAACCCCGGCCGTCATCGTAAATCCGGATCTCGCCCACTAAACAGCAAAACAAACCCTGGCCGTCATCGTAAGTCTGGAGCTCACCCACTAAACGGAAAAATAAACCCCGACCGTCATCGTAAGTCCGGATCTCGCCCACTAAACGGCAAAACAAACCCCGGCCGTCATCGTAAGTCCAGAGCTCGCCCACTAAACGGCAAAACAAACACCGGTCGTCATCGTAAGTCCAGATCTCACCCACTAAACGGCGAAACCAACACAAAAAGGCTCCAAGGCCTTCGAACACAAGTCTCAAGGCCTAAACGCCTTCAAAATGCAAAGCAAAAATCAACCCCGGTCGTCATCGTAAGTCCGATCTCGCCCACTAAAGGGCAAAACAAACCCCGGCCATCATCGTAAGTCCGGAGCTCGCCCACTAAACGGTAAAACAAACACCGGCCATCATCGTAAGTCCGGATCACGCCCACTAAATGGTAAAAGAAACACAAAAGGGCACAAAATGCCTTCAAAACACAAATCCCAAAGGCACAAAACGCCTTCAAACACCAACCCTAAGGCACGAACGCTTCAGACATAAATCTCAAGGTGCAAAACGCCTCCGAAACATAAAACACAAAACAAAAGTCGGCCATCAAAGTAAGCCCGAACCCCCTTCCCCAGCGGACAAAAGTCAAATGGCCATCAAAGTAAGACCATACGAAAGTACATATCCCTAGCAGATAAACCCCGGCCGTCATCGTAAGCCCAAACCCCAAGGCACAAAACGCCTTCAAAACGCACATCCCAAGGTACAAATGCTTTCACAACAAACAAGTCATTCCCCTGGTAGCCATTGTAAGCCCGAACTCTTCCCCAGCGGACAAAACAAAAGGCAAACACGCCTCCCACAAGTCTTAAGCACCAGGACACCGACACGTCCACCTCACCTTAGGACACCGACACGTCCGCTCACCATTTCATTCCAGGACACCGACACGTCCACCTCACCTTAGGACACCGACACGTCCGCTCACCATTTCATTCCAGGACACCGACACGTCCACCTCACCTTAGGACACCGACACGTCCGCTCACCATTTCATTCCAGGACACCGACATGTCCACCTCACCTTAGAACACCGACACGTCCGCTCACCATTTCATTACAGGACACCGACACGTCCATCTCACCTTAGGACACCGAAACGTTCGCTCACCATTTCATTTTAGGACACTGACATGTCCACCTCTCCACGAACTACGATCAGGGTTGATTCCCACATGGGATACGTAGAAATCCTGTCAAAGGGTCCAGCCAGCCGCCCCAAGCGGTCACCTTAGTACGCCACCACGTCCTCATAACCGACCTAAACGGTCACACCCTCAGGACACCGACACGTCCACTTCACAACAGGACACCACCACGTCCTCACAAACCGACCAACGCGGTCACCATCTCTCTCCCAGCAAAGAGATCCATATCAGGACCCTTATCTTATCGACGACCCCACTTCCTTCATAAGTGACGTCGCCGAGGGGCTTCTGTAAGTACCCCAATCGGAATCGCTCCCCATCCGACACACGGGAAACACCGCGGACTCACACAAACGTGATCCCGAAGATCCGTAACCTTCAAAAACCTCAAAACCACCAACCAAACCAAGGTAGGACCTTTCTGGGATAAAATAATACAAAAGGACCTTTTAGGAATTTCGAAAAATATTTGACTTGCATAATGGTCCGCGCGGACCATTTTGCACCCAAACATCATAATTACGAAATCTCCTTAAAGTCCACGATATTCCCTTAAATCCAGGAAAACCAAAAATTTGGTTTTCCCAGAATGGTCCGCGCGGACCATTTTGCAGTTTTTCTACCCCTATAAATAGAGGGTTCACCCTCTCATTTTCTCCACTCCTCCCTTCTCTCCTCTCTCCCCCAGCCTTCAGGCTCCCCTTTAAGTCCTCTCGAGGCAATCCCGATCCATTTCGGTTCCTTCCGGGGCCTTCCGAGCCCTTCTGAGGCGCTCCGAAGCCCTGTCGAGCGCTCTTAAGACGCTCCCGAGCTATCCCGAGGCATCCCGAAGCCTTGTTGGTCCATCCTGAGGCATTCTGGTCCATCCCGAGGCATCCCAGTCCATCCCGAAGCTCTGCCGGACAATCTCGGTACATCTCGAAGCACGACGAACCTCTGCCCGAGTACAACCGACACTCCTGAGGCACGCCGAACCTCTGCCCGAGTACAACCGACACTCCCGAGACATGCCGAACCTCTGCCTGAGTACAACCAACACTCCCGAGGCACGCCGAACCTCTGCCCGAGTACAACCGACACTCCCAAGGTACGCCGAACCTCTGCCCGAGTACAACCGACACTCCTGAGGCACACCGAAACTCTGCCCGAGGACACATCTAGCACTCCTGAGGCACGTCGAAGCTCTGTTCGCAAACACTGGTACATCTCGAAGCAATCTCGGTCCGTCCCGGAGCACTATTCACACTCAAACACTATTTCTAAGCGGAAGACAGACACGAACCAACATTGGTAAGGCTTCCTTCCCAAACTATTTCAATTTATTTCAATACATAGCATACCATGTAGACATCATATTCAGTATGCATTTTTAAAAGCACATACACACACACAACTTTTAAAGAAAAAGGGGTATCAAAGACTCGTGTATACGAGGCGACTCGGGTGAGCTCTACTATTCTCTTCCCGAGGCATAACCTGACCTCCGAACTCAAAATCTCATCACACAACAACAATTTTTTAAACAAGCTTTTTTTCAATGTTTTGGGCTAAATCAAAACGGCGTGGCGACTCCTTCAAACAAACGCAGCGACACCTCCCGACTCAAAACCGCGAGATGCCGGGGCTCGCGCAGCCAGATCTGGGTAATTTCATATACGCACTACTTGTAAAAGCACCATCTTGGTGATTTCCTTCACGATGTTGAAATAACATGGAATCAATGAATACATTATCCATGTTAGGAGTCCAAACTAGCATTTCCCTTTTTCCTTTGGATTCTTTCGAAGGAAAAATTCCTGTTGCCTTCTACATAAGAACAATATATAAGGAACATGAAAACAATATAAATACATTAATAAATCAATAACACGGAACCAAGCAAGATAACAGGTTTTAAAAGACTACTGCTCACTTTCGGATGCTTTGCAAATCCAATTTTCACTTATGGATGATACAGATCAAGTGATCAACAAGATGATATTGGTAATGAGATAGAGTGATAGACACTAGCAGCAGCATTGGTTATATAGCCAAGTTTCTGTTGTACCTATTTCTCTTAAAGAACAATGTCTGATCCCTATTTCCAAAAAGGGTTTCAATCTTGATTGGCAACACAAAAGAAACACAATGACAAAAAAGATTCTGAAAGTGCACATGGCATCCTGTGAAAGAAGATATAGAAATTCTGAAAGTGCACATTGCCAATTTGGCTATTTCACCCATCTCTTAAAGTACAATGTATGTACCAACTTTATTCTGCAAGAGCCTATAACAGATTGGTTAATTGACTCCACGTGGCATACTGTGAAAGAAGATATAAAAATTCTGCCAGTTCCAGAAATAGAAAAATGAAAGTATCCCAAACTCCAACTACTAAGCTCCTTATTAATAAATCACCTACAAGTTAAAGAGAAATACTATGCTCCATTAAAATAACCATATAATTATTCACTTAATTCAATTAGAAATTAAAGAGAAGTACCAAACTTTATTAGACAAATTACAATTATTTCACAAAATTCAACCCCAACTTATAAAGAAATACTAAGTTCCATTAGATAAATCATAATCATTTCAAATTTCGTACGATATGCTATTCCTTATATAATTTCCTAGTACAGCATCATGATTGTTATTCAAAGGCTCCACAAATTCTTCGCTTTCATGTGTAGTTTGATTTAAGATTTCATCGTCAACTTCACGAATAAGACTTTCACCAGGATCTTCATCCATTAAAAAATTATGAATAATGCAGCATGCTAGAAAAATCTCTGATTGCACATCAGTCGAATAAAAAGGTTCAGTTGTACTCCTTATGATAGCAAATCTTTTCTTCAGCACTCCGAATGCCCTTTCAATTGCATTACGCAATGATGAATGTCGAAGATTGAATAATTCATGAGAATTTTGAGGTGATCGATTGGAATACTCTTTCAAGTGATAGCGTACTCCTCTATATCGTGTAATCAGTCCACTTCTATGCATGAAGCCTGCATCAAGAACATAAAATTTCCCTATTAATAACGATAGCTCAGGATCGGCTATCACTAGGAACATTAGGTTCTTCGGCACCGGGCCCCAAAATTTGGAGGGCCCCCATTTTTTTAGGCCCCATTAGGTATATATCTCAAAATATATATATATATATATATATATATATATCCAAAAAAATAAAATTAACGCAATCACAGCGACGGCGTCGAAATTCAAGGGGGGGAAATCAATCGACACAAATTACTTGGAAATTGCGGAGAACGGGTAATTGATTTAAGAGAGGCGATAGCAACGATAAATGAAATACCTCAATGTAATAAATTATTTTTGAATTTTATTGCTTAATTTTGTAAAAATTTAATCTTTATATAAAAGCAATTATATATACATATTATATTTTTTGTATTGATTTTTAAACATTAGGGACCCAATATTCATATTTCGCACAGGGCCCCAATAATTATTGAGACGGGCCTGCGATAGCTTGTTACTATAATATTTTTTTAAAAAATATACTATGTAAAAATCGAGAAACATTTATTACCATTTGGAATGTGCAGTTTATCTTCTCTTATAAGTGCATTCTTTATTATCCTTGAGTCTGACGCAGTGCCCTCCAACCAAGTAAAACATATGTAAACTTTAGATCAAACGTACAAGCATCTAACACATTCATTGTCGGAAAGGTTTTCCTCCCTCGATATCTCGGTGCATCAGTAGGAGACACCTTTACACGAATATGTGTCCCATCAATAGCCCCTACACAATTCTAATACAAATACTTCGTATTTTAACATATTTTATCATATAAGTTAAGTTTAAAAAATTATTATTGATCAAACCAAAAGTACCTTAAAAATATGGATAAAATCTTGTGTTATTCAATATCTCTAGAGGCACTTCTTCTCCAGTAGGTTGGCGGATAAACTTATCTTCAAACTCTATTACTGTCACGACCCTAATATGAGGCACTACTTTAGCACATGTTGAGCACGTGGGGTTGGAAGGGTAGTATATCATTTTATGCCTTGTATGCTCCTTGTGAAGTTATGTGCTCATTTTATGTTTTGATGATTTATGTGAAGCTTGGGATGAAATGAATTAAATTTAATACTAAAGGGTCTAAAAGGGAATAAAAATAAAGGGTGTAGTGAATTTATAATAATTGAAATTTTTAAGTAGTAAGTTTATAAGTTGTGAGGTGCTTAGTTGTAAAAAATAGGAGTAGAGGTGTTAGTGGTATTTCCTTAGATCCTTGGAGGAGGTGAAGTGTAAGTTTTCAATGTTTATCTCTTTAAATGAAGAAAACCTCATTTTAAAACAATCAGTACCATTTTTCTTCTCCAATCCTCCATGGAAGCGAAACCTAAGCTCCTTCTTCTAAAAATTCTAGCCTCTTCAATACTTCTCCGTTTTTAAATCCGTTCGCGTATTATTGTTCGTGGTGACGAAGGGAGCGTGTAGAGTCGGACAAATAAATATTTCATTTCACACTATTTTAGTAAGTTATTATGATTTCTTTCAAATAATTTTTCATTCACTATTTAAGATAATATGTTGTTGTATAAAAATGATTCTTGGTAGTTTAGAACAAATTTCATGTGAAATGGAATGGTTTGGAAAAGGGTTGAACTAAGTTTGGTTGTAGTGATGGTTTAAGTGGAAGGAATGGTAGTATAATTGATGCTAATATGATAATGGGTTAAATGGAATTGATGCATGTAGTTTTATTTCATTTTCCTTGAGTTAGGAAGCTTGGAAATGGTACTTGGTCTCATGTAATTGGAAATGATGGTTGTTCTAAGTGGTAATGGTTAAAAGTGTAGAGGCATGATCAATTTAGACTTGTTAATGTGTTTGGAAAAGGATTGGTCACATATTGCTTGAGTTGGAAATGAATAGAAAGGGTTGTACTGGTTTTGGGACTGAAGTTGAATTGTATAATGATGTTGAAGACAAGGGTATAAGCCAAAATGGATTGTTGTTAATAATGCTGATGTTACTGCCCTGTTTCTGATTTTCTGGGCAAGGGCACGAGTCGTGCCCTGAGGCACGAGGCGTGCCTTTGTCATGCCAAGTCGTGCGACACCCTCAGCCTGGTTGGGACGAGTCGTGCCTTTTGGGGGACGACGAATTCTGATGGGGTGTAACTGGGCACAAGTCGTGCCCTGGGGCACGAGTCGTGCCCTGCACTATAGTTTATGAAGTACTTTCCAAGGCCTAGATACCTATGTAGACTAGAACATAAATGAACCCTATTTAACTTAGATTAAAGTAGAGTACTTTAGCTACACAATGATGTCTTACTTGGGTAAAATGGAATTGTGGAAGGGCTTTAAATATTGTTCGGAAAATGCTTGGCAGCCTTGATTTGTAACTTAACCAAAGTGAATCCAACTTGGTAATTTGATCTTGGACCTTTATAGAGGTTATATATTGTTGCACATTGATCATGTAGGGCTGGTTTATGATGCCTTGTGATCTTACTTGAGTTCATATCTATGGTTTATGATATAAATGGTGTATGAAATAAATGTTGCATTATGGTATTGATTTGAACATGAGTATGATTTACCATGTTGTTATTTTATTATCCCTTTGGTGGATTCTTTTCAAGTAACTATTATGTGCTTGAATATGTGTTAATCAGTTGATGTTTGGGGGTATAGTGGAATACGATCACTTATGAGAAATTGTTCCATAAGGTGCTCAGATTACATTATATATGTGACCTTTCCCCCTCTGTAGCCACAGACTGCGGTTCAGCTTCTATGGATATGTGCAGTCAGTTCATAGAAATGCTGATGTCTTATATCTTTTCCAGAAATGGGATTTATAAGACGTGAATATGCCTAAGAATTTCACAAGAGAGGAGTTTTCACAATAGCTCTCTCCGTTATATGATATGGATTCTGGTGAAAATGCATTCACAGCATGAGTGGAGTTTACTCCCGCCGTTGTACAACTTATGATTCAGATGAGAAAGGTAAACAAAGGTAACGGAAGGTGTTTACTGTTTTACCAATGTGTGAGATGTACCTTGATATGTGTTGAATCTTACTTGGCATATTATTGCATTCATAATAGCTTATTGAGATTTATTCTCACCCTTCTCCCTTTAATGTTTTAGATTGGACTGAGACAGGAGGACCCGGCCAGTGAGGACGGGGAGGAGTTTGTACGCGTATTTTGGGTTGTTGGGTATGTATGTCTTAGATGGGAGTATGGTTGTATTTTGGTATTACTCCTTTGGTTGGAGTTTGTTTATAAAATAACTTTTGTAAAGCTTTTATTTAGGAACTTTTGTAACTTAAAATGTTATGTATCCTTTTAAGTATGTTTGCAAATATTGGTTCATGTTTGTTTCCTCCAAGTGGAGATGCTTCAAGTTAGCACTTGAAGAGTATTGTTAAAGTTTAATTTCTTTCCAAGTTAAGTCAAAAGTTTTTAAATTTCTAGGTGGTTTTTCATAGTTTGGGCCCTCCAGCTCGGGACACGTGTTAGGTTCCGGGTCGGGGAACCCACAATTACGGCCCGAAGAACAATGTGAAAATGTTTACTCACGGTACTACGACCTCGACGAAAGAAGAATGGCATTGGTCGTTGCCTCACATCATGCGCCAAGGTGTAAAGAAACTTAGCTACTTGTTCTTCTATCGAAACTCGTTGAGTTGGTAAAAGACCACCATCATTTTAAGTATATCACACAATTTTATAAAAGCATGTGGTCTCATACGAATCAAATGATGACACTGCTCAGGATCTTTGAATAAGTTTTTCATTAACTCATCTCTTACCCTATCCCTTCTTAAACGCACTTTCAGTTAGAAGGTTCACTTGTCGAGATTTTAGATAAGCAAGATAGTACATTATATGACATATAAAATGAGCTATCATTATTTGTTGATTTAATATGAGTAGATGCAATCTTCTTAGTACCTCATCCTCCTCATCCATACAAGAATCAACACCCTTTAAATTTATAAGATAAAATTAACACTTTCAATTAATCTTAAACTATAATTATAGTAGAAAAGAGAGAGAGAGAGAGAGAGAGAGAGAGAGAGAGAGAAGGCAGAATAATATCAAACACCACAAGTATTCAGATTTTGTTTCAAAATTGAAGGAATGAATAGATGGAAGGAGTATAACCAAGCACTGACTAATAACACTGCAATGGAACACAATAGATTTTGAACATCAGCCGAATAAATTTAACATTGTGCATCTCATAGTAAGAAAAAAAAAGACAGTAACTACTTGCAGTAACTACTTGCAGGAATATGCAACCAACATTGGGAAAAAAATAGTATTTACGGAAATCTGATCGCCCTACATAATATCCTAAATATATTTGGTTCATGACCCCTTCAGCTTGCTAGAATCCATATTATGATGCCACACTACTCTTATTATTAACCCCCAAAATGTCTTTAATAACAACCTGTTGTACCTTAATCATATCTGCTTGAACACGTGATATTACACAAAATCCATCACACGACTAATGAGAAACTACGACACAGAAACCATCCACTGAAGATCAAATACATTACTCCATCAATGGCAAAATTTTATAACCTTAAAACCCTATGTGGAAATAGAAATATCAAGGTTTAATTGTAATGTCTTAAATAATTGAGAGAGTTGAAGAGAACTCAATTGCATAATTAACATAAAAACAGAAAATTTCTCTCCTGGTGAAATTGTCAGCGCATAAAGAGAGAAAACGCAGAATGCGCATAGAGAGAGGGAGAAGAAGAATGCGTGAATTGAAGCAAAGGTACTGATGAATACGTGAATTGAAGGCAGAAAATAGATGGACATACCTCTTCCATAGCTTGAAATGGAGTATTGGTTGGCTTGTTATAGGGCACTGTTGTGAGATGGAGAAAGATGAAAGAATGAGAGAGGAGGGGGCAATAGGGTTTGATATTTGAATATGATCAGACTATGCCAGCGTAATAATGAGATTACAAAAAATATGTGAGGGTAAAAGTGGGATAATAATAAAAATTATCAAGTTTTCACTTTCTTTCCTTCCATTTCCTCTCAATTTTGGGAGGAAAATCCTAAAAATTTTCCTTCCCTTTCTTTCCACTTCCTCCCTAAAAAATCTCGGAAGCACGCTAACGAAGGAAATTTATAAAAATTTCCTTCCCTTTCTTTCCCTTTCTCTCAATTTTTAAACTGGGAAACAGGGCCTTAAGGTAGAGTGGGCCAATTTTTCTAAACCTACTCATAATTTATTATCTTACACTATTGCCCCTTATAATTACAAATCAGACAAATTTTACATAGGAAATGACAATATTACCCTCATTAATTTCTCACATGAGTGGCACATGGCCACTTAATGTGGTTTTTTGACGAAAATCGTTAAAAAGCCCCATTTTGATCAATTTTTTACACCTTGGGCCCTAAATTGCCAAAATTGAAAAGTCAAACCCCAAATTGGTACCTATGCGTAGATATTAGGCCCTATTTTGTAATTTGCCCCCATTACACTTATTAGTTTTATTAAAATTATTTGATTAACCACACTTCTTCAAAATTATTGCATGAGAAAACTCCGTATGAAATCATTTTTAGCAAAACACCCACTTATAAACACATTCGTATTTTCGGTTCTCTCTATTATGCCCATCATTCACGTCATGATAATGATAACTTTGCTAGTCAAAGTCGAAAGTGTGTGTTTTTGGTTTGCCCTTTTGGCAAGAAAGGATGGTTATTGTATGACCTTGAGGAAAATAAAACTCTTGTGCTCCATGATATTGTATTTATGGAATCGAAATTCCCCTTCTTGGATCAAGGTGAGAGTCTAAATGAGGAAGTTGTAGGTCTTGATTTCATTTTCTTTGATGAACCAATTGAACCGGAGATTGAAGCAGTCAGTGCTCATGAGCCAGACGCCCCTAGTGATCTTGTGTCAGACGCTCCTAGTCCCCCTGAGCCAGGCGCCCCTATAGCTCCTAAGCTAGGCGTCCCTAGTGTTGCTCCAAACACTGAGGTTGAGGTTTCAGGTTCTCGATATCCTTTATCACATTTTGTCAATTGCACAAAATTTTCTTCTGCACATCATTGTTTTCTGGCCGCAATTGATACATGTGTTGAGCCTAGAAACTTTTCAGAAGCTGTAAAGTCAGAAGGGTTAAGGGCATCCATGAACACTGAACTTAATGCTCTAGATCAGAATGAGACAGGAGTTCTCGTGGATGCTCCTACTAGTAAAAAGGCTATTGGGAGCTGTTGGTACCAAAGGTGCAACAAGGGTATGAAAAACAGCTAGAGGGGGGTGAATAGCTGTATAATTTTTTTTAACCCTTTTCAAAAATCAACCTTGATTTACTATGCTGAAAGTGTGGTCAAGTAAAAACCAACAATCGAGATAGTAAAATGTACAACGGAAGTTTCTGAGTATAAAAAGTGTAGTAATGAAAATGAGTGTGGTCGACCGCAAATGGGAAAGTGTAGTCGACCGCAAGGTTGAAAATATGCCAAGACAGATTTCTACTATAAACACAATTCAAAATGAGGTTGACTATCAGTGAAGATCAAACACAATGAGCAATAAACAAACTTAAGAACAAATAAAGTAAAGTGCAGAAAGTGTTGAACAAGTTATTTGGAGAGGTTCAATTATAAATGATCTACGTCCTCGACCAAGATGGTTAGTCTTGGATTTTCTAAGAGAGATAATATATTTAGATCTTTGAGTTGCTGTTACAATGATTACAGAGTTGAAAATCAATCTCAAATCTAACTATCTTTTCTATGAAGTTAATCATAGACAATAACCAGTGTATCCCAAGTAATATAATCAACAAGATTGATTTCAATGGGTGTGTGTGTGTGTTCAAGATTGAAGAGCTCTTTATAATAGAAGTATTATATCTTGATGAATCTTGTTGTGGTTACAAGTCTTGAGAGATTTCTGGGTAATTAATATTTCTTGAAGGCTTGAACATGAAATGTTTGAAGATTCAAATGATTTTGAAAATCTTAGTATGAGCTTCAACACTTCTTGAGGATTTCAAAAACAATATCTCTAGCAATTTTCATTGCTTGAACACAAGGCTTATTTATAGCATTGGGTGATCAAGTAGCCATTGAAAATCCTTATTGGATAAGTATTAAGGACAATGTGCTGCTTTTTGTCTGATTGAAGCACATTTTCTTTTTGTCTTCATGTTGCAGAGTTAGTGGAAAGGTGGTGTGTCTTTATACGAATGAGAACATCTGTCACCTTTTTGAATTTCTCTGAGTAAACTCTGCAATGGTATAAATCTTTGAGTTAACTTTGAGTTGTGGTCAGAGTCAATTATACCAAGATATGATCTTCAATCTTCAATCTCTTCAATTTGACTGAGGGCAAGAGTGGAGTGCGGTCTGTCATGCGGTCAACCGCATAGTGTGAATTCCATCTGATGCTTTGCAATGAGTTGTGCGGTCATCCACATGGTCAACCGCATGGTCAGCCATTTCAGTCCTTCTTGAGGCAAAACACTTAAAAATTCTATCATTTTAAAGCATAAGTAACTCTACTATAAAAATGGATTTAACCAAAAATTTGAAGTATAAAACTTCATACATGAGATCCTAAAATATATGTAAAATAAAATAGGTGATGGTATCAATCAAATCAAGTAATAGGAGGGGTTTATAATAATCATATCCAACAGGAGCAAATGGGTATATAAAATCAAATATAAGGTAGATGGAATGATGGAACGATACAAGGCACGCCTAGTGATTATGGGTAATCGTTAAGTGGAAGGTATAGACTATAAAGAAACATTTGCTCCAACTATTAAAATGGTTACAATGTGAGTGTTCTTTCTATTGCCGTAGCCCGTGGTTGAGAACTTCATCAAATGGACGTCCACAACGCCTTATTACATGGAGATTTGAGTGAGGAGGTATATATGAAGCTTTCATTGGGGTATCAACCCCATATCTGGAAAAGTATGTAAGCTCTGAAAATCCTTGTACGAGCTTCGTCCATATGCCTATTGTGACTCTGACTAGGCTATTGCGCGCCGACTCGGATCTTCGACCATATGCCTATTGTGACTCTGACTGGGCTAGCTGCCCCCTTACTTGTCGTTCCTTGATAGAATACTTTGTGTTCTTGGGTAATTCTCATGTGTCGTGAAAGTCTAAAAAGCAAACCACCATTGCTCGCTCTTCGGGCGAAGCTGAGTATCACTCTATGGCAAGCGCGACATGTGAACTTACATGGATGCGTGGTCTCTTGTTATCCTTTGGGATCACTCTCTCAGCTCATATGAATATCTTGTGTGATAGTCATTCAACTATTCACATTGCACAAAATCTTGTATTTCATGAGCGTACCAAACATATCGAGGTTGATTGTCACCCTGTAACGTGATGCCATTCAGTTTGGCCTCATATCTGCGAAATATGTTTACACTTTTGCTTAGTTAGCAAATGTACTTACAAAGGCGCTTGGGACTCGATAGTTCACTATCTTACTTGACAAGTTGGGCGTTTGTGATCTTCACGCTCCAACTCGAGGGGGTGTTGGAGGAGCGCCTCTAGGAGCGCACAAAATGAGGCGCCCGAAAAATCTCCTGATATAGGGGAGCGCACCTGAAGGGAGCGCACATGAAGGGGAACCCACCTAGATGGAGCGCACAGGGGAGCTCTAGAGGGGAGCGCGCCTAGAGGGAATACATGAAGGGGAGCTCTGGAGCGCGCCTGAAGGAGCTCTACAAGATCTCACTTATACTTAGGATATATTTTCTTCTTTCTTTGTATATATCTTATCCTTATCTATGAATATCAAGTAGTTAGCGAACTTATATTGATTGAGTTAATGTATATCAAGTAGTTAGCGAAATCATAGAGATTGATAGCGTAATTGTAGGGATTGATTTGTATCAATATTAGATTGATATCATTAGGTTGTATATAAATCCATTTTACGATATTGGAATGAATAGAGAAAATTCTTCTTTCTCTCCCTCTTGGTTTCCAACTAAAGGCGACGATGAAGTGGGGAAGAAGAAGGGGGCGGCCGTTGGTTGGGGTGGAAGAACAAGAAGAAGGAAGAGGATGGAGATGGCAGTCAAATGAGGAAGGATGAAGAGTGAAGACGATGGAGGAAGAGGGGTGGCTACTGAAATGGGTGTAATACCGAAAATGCCACTTTAAAAGTCATGTATCATGTACATGTGTTTTGTTCTGTCTAAAATTTAACGATTTGTTAGTTTTTACATCTAATTACAACAAATGACAAACTTATGAATTAGATTGGCAGGTTTCAAAACTTAGACAGGTTAGGGTATTACAACTATGTGTAAAATTCACGTTACTAAATTGCAATTTGTCCTAACACAAATTTGAATTTCCCCTCCCAATATTTGCTCCGCCCCTCAAGCGAATGACTTATATCTGGTCATGTCCTCCTGTTGATTGGTGAACGGCTAAGATTAGTTTGTTGTATGTGAGATTAATCTCAAATCAAATAAATACTCCACTCATCTGGAAAAAAAAGTTATAAAAGTATATAGTACCCTCGTTTTAATGAGAAGCAAATTTTGGCTTAAACAAACCAAGTTTGCATAAGACTAAAAAATAAAATCTACTTCTTTCGCTCCACATGAGTGAGTGTAGATTTTTTTTTTGTTCCATGTGAAAATAACGATATTTTATAATTTTATATTCAATTGAACCTTTCTTTAAAAAATAGTTGACCAACTTGCCAACTTTTGACCCTGGGGCTGGGGTCCAAAGAAACGATGACGTTGTGGTTCACCAATATGTATACGCATATATAATCGCACATGGACATCCGTCTCTCTACAGACTACAGTCTGCTTAGGGCGAGAACGCCGAGAAGAGAAGAGAAGAGAAGAGAAGAGAAGAGAAGAGAAGAGAACGTGGTAAAAACCATGGACGCTGACGACGAAGTCTCCGGCCAGATGATCGACGAGATCTACGCCAACGGCGGCGATGAATCTCAGCGTCGCAGACCAATAATCAGCGGCGAGCAACTCGACGTCGAGGCTTACGCCGCCCTGTACAGCGGCAGAACCAAAATTGCTCGGCTTATTTTCATCGCCGACAAATGCGGCAACCTTTCGATGCAATTAGAGGCATTACGAATGGCATACGACGAGATTAAGAAGGGAGAGAACACGCAGTTGTTTAGGGAAGTTGTTCAGAAAATCGATGGGAGGTTAGGGCCTAACTATGGGCCTGACCTGGCTTGGACCGAGGCGGTGGAGCGGCGGAGCGAACAAAGGAAAGAGAAGCTAGAGAATGAACTCAATGCTTATCGGGTATGATTTCTGTAGTATTCATACTACTAGTGTGTGTATTTGTGTATACTTTTAATTGTTGAAGGGTTTAATAGGCTCCGAAGAGGATTTGTGATGTCCAATTTTTTCTCAAATTATTCATCAAATTGATATTTGTTTTAGCTGTTGACTTGGTTTGAGTTTGTGGGGAATTGGATTCATAACTTTTTATGTTACCCCGCCCTTCCCTAAGCTGTGCACTTGGATACTGTAATAGTTAAGTGATATATTAGTATCCTTGGAGTTTTTCGTTATGACTAAAATGATTGAAGTATTCAAAATGCTTATATTCCATGTTGAGGATGAAGTAGAAAAGGTGCGGTAATTATAGTCATAATTCTTGAAAATAGACCCTTTATGTGATACATTTCAAAATAAGAATACTGGACTTTATTTCTATTGAATGAATGGAGTATATTGTAGTTAAATGTTGTATGAATAATGAATGGGTATTGTGGATGAATGGATTCTCAGTTTGAGAGTAGTGTTAGATATTGGAGAGCTGAGATGCTAGAAAGATAGGGAGAGGGTATGAGCAGGGATGTGCTTGAAAGGCTTGAGTAATTCATTGGTGGGATGGCGATACAGGAATTATGTAAGCAACCTATTTCACAAAGAAGATATATATGCCGGAAAACTAAGTGGAGATGAGTTTAGTGCCATCACAGCTTAATATGGTAGAAACTGTTAAAGCTGCCTAAGCAGGAGGTAAAGTTGGAAAAAAATTGCTCAGATATTATGGCCAGATAAAAGTTAAACCATTTAAAGCACAAGTTACTAATATTAGGTCAATATCAATGAGAATGCTACGGGCATGGGAAAGGAAACAACAAACTTTAAGTGGGTAATAGTAACTTAAGAACCATGTATTAATAGTGGTTGACTGATCATCTTGCGTTGGTCTAAACAGAGTAGTTAAAATGTAAGATGGTAAACATGTGCATCAATAAGCTTTGTTTTATAGCTCATTATGTTAGAACATCTTGGTAAGATGGTAAGAAGTTATCCAACCATCAATAACATTTATGACCAAGGTTGAGGTTGGTTTCTATGTTTCCAGCAAAGTATAACGTTGCGTAAGAGTAGAAATGTTGGTTTTGAAGAGATCATAATTGTTGTTTAATTTTTGAGGAGAAACATGACCTTGGAATTATCTGCAGAGTAGTCTATACTTTTTCTTAAGTCCTTCCTCCTTAGTGATGCTGCTTCCATCTTTCATGCCAATAAGTTGTGATAAAAAAGTAGACGTGTTTGTCTTAAGTCGTTAAGGAGATTGTTTACATCACTAGGTTGCATCTCCTGCTGTGAACAAATTGTTCATCTTCTTGATTTAATCACACATTTAATGGGACTTGATAATCTTTACTCATTAATTTTTTTGTATACGTACAACATGGGTTTATAGAACTTCGGAACAGCATACCTTGTTTGGCATCTCTGGTCTTGTTGATGTTGAAGAGTGGAAGTATATTTATGATGCAGAGTCTTCAAAAAAGTCACATTCGACAAGTCGAGCTCTTTAAATCACACCCTTGCTTCTTTATAGTTCCTTTTGTAGTTGCGCTAAATTTGCATGTTTTTTTTTTTATGTTGACAAGTAAGATAAAACTAAAATTTAAGAAACACACTTATTTTCTTGTGACAAATTAAATGGAAAATTCGACTTTTTCTTATATACTCCCTCCGTCCCAATCTAAATGTCTTAAAATGGGTTTGGTGCGGGAATTAAGGAAAGTGATGTAAGAAAGAGAAAAAATTTAAATGTTGTGAGTATGAAAAATTAAATAGGAGAGAGAATGAGTGGGAGGAATAGTTAGGAGAGAGAATGTTGTGAGTGTAAAAGTAAAGTAGGAGAGAGAATGAGTGGGTGGAATAGTAAAAAAAAACTTTCCTTTTTTGGATTGAGACATTTTAAATGGGACACCCAAAAAGGAAAGTTGAGACATTTAGATTGGGACGGAGGGAGTATTTATTTAAAAATTTTATTTTATTACTCCCTCCTTCCCCATTGAAGAGTACGATTGCCTAAAGTCGCAAATTAAGATAATTGTTTGAGAAATTGACCAATTATGTATATTACCCCTCAATACAGTTGAATATAAAATAGGAGGCAATATTTGAATTCAAAAAGGAAAATGAAGTTTAGTTTAGTCAATTTGTTATATCAGTTTCTATAAAGGAATGCTATTCTTCAATGGGACGCCCAAGAAGAAATACACTCTTCTATGGGGACAGAGAAAGTAATTTATTTAACTTTTTTTTTTCGACTCTCTTTTTCTTCACTGGGATTAAGGGAGTGTTAAAATGTTGGAGGACTAGCTATAGACATTGTTAGCCTCATTGTATGTCAGTGTTGCCATCAACCAAAGTACGTGAGCTTGTTGTTAGTGGTAACCACCAAGATTGCTGGCTAGACATGGAAACAGTAACTTTCCCATGACATAAGAAGGAACAGTAATGATGAATTGGTGGAAGTGAAATTAGGTGCATAATTGTTTTTGTGTATTTGTATCTGGGTTACCACTCCTTTCAAAGTTAGTTCTTTGAATTAGCTGTAACTTGATTGCAATCAAAGACTTTTTTTTTTTTTTAAATAGTGAGATGCAATGTGGCTTAAAGACATTTACATATTATGCCAATGTAGTAGAGCCAGGTTCTAGATAAAATATTAATTTCACAAAGCATCTGCGTAGTTGGTCTAGAGGAGACATGCAGGCCACCATTACTACAACTAGTGAAGAGGTTGAAAAATTTGTGATCACGGATGCTGGTAAAGAGGTTACTCCAACAAACATAGTAATACTTGCCATATTTTGGTTAAATTCTTATAGATGTCTTGCTAACTAGATTCTTCAGTGTATAGGTCAATCACAAAGCATCTGTGTAGTTGGTAAAGAAAGACATTCAATCCACTATCCCTAAGAAAATGTACTGATTCGGTAGTTTGTGTAAATGATACTATAATTTTTTGTTACGAGTCTTTAAGTAGAGTAAAGCTGTGAAACTAGATTTTGGTGCAGCTATTTTGGAATGTCAATATGTATGTTCGTGTGTCATTGTGTGACTCCACGATTTTCAAAAAAAGTTATATCCTAGATGAGCATGACTTGCCAAATATTCATGTGGATATCCAAGTTGAGTATATTTCATAAATGACAGCTTGTCATGTTCTACCATTGAATGTCATTGTTGGTTATATCTATTCCTTTTCCTATTTCGATGAAATTGTTACATCGTCAATTGGATCTGGTTGTTGGGCTCTGAGATATGCACAGTGTTCTAAAAAGCGACCTAGGCGGTGGCCGGGCGCCGCGATTTACGTCAAGGCGGGGAGATTAGGTGCTGGTCGGGCTGGGCGGAGCTAGGCGGGTTGGGCGGGTTTGGGCATTTAAGCTGAAGAAGGAGCTATTATGTCAATGGAGAAACCCCTAACATTAACAATTCAACCTAATAGAAGAAGTTGTGATATGATTTAAGGGCGAGAAAAAAGATCGAAAGGAGAAGAAAGACTTACCTACCAGCTTGGCTTGCCGGAGATTCAGTTATTTGAGCTCCTGTCTGTTCGTGCTCCAGCTCCCGAAGCGAAACTAAAGCTGCTGAAGGAAATTGCAGAAGAGCATGAACTAGACTGGGATCCAGCTGCCTCTGATGAAGGAGAATGGGATGGGCGCAGGAAGATTTGGGGAGAGGCGCAGGAATTAGGGTTTGGTTAAAAGTTTTAAATTGAGGGTGGGCTTTGTGTTTGGGCCTTGGGTAAGGGTGGGCTTTGGGTTTGTACAAGTTTAAATGTTAGAATTGCAAAATTGGATTAGATTTTTTATTTTGTATAAAAATATTATTTATTTTTGATAAATAATAAGAATAAGTGGCACTATTTTTTGGATATATATATAAATTTATGAAATATATTTAAAATTTGTCTAATTTCTCGGCCTCGCCTAGGCCCTGCTAAGGCCCCTAGGCGCTAGGCCCGACTCCGCCGCCTAGCATCCGCCTAGCGCTTTTTAGAACCTTGGATATGCATAGTTGTTAAACCTAAAAAGCGCAGCTAGGCGGGACTTGCTAAAGCCTCAGGCCTGAGGCTAGGCACAGGCTTCATGCTATCGAGGCACATGGTTCAAAGAAACTTGAAATTCAATCATAAAAACACATTTTTAGGAATGGAAGCCACAATAATTTTGAACTTGTTGTGAAGAGCAAAATATATGAAGTAATAGCAACAATTCATTCTCAAATGACTGCTAATATGCTGGACGGAGATGAGACGCTGGCCAAAGACGTGTTCACAGGAGTAATTGTTGGGCTACCTAATTGTTGATCAGCTTGCAGCGAACTAAAATGTTTTCCGCCTCTTAGGTTTCGTGCAGAGAACATAACCTGGAACTTAGTGTTTAAATAGCCATTGATGACCCCTTTTGGCTTCCTTTTGAGAAAGCTTTTGTTGCTACTAATTGTTCATAATGTTCCTACTTGCAAGAGGCGTGCCTAAAAGGGCCTTGAAGCCACGCCTAACTTAATTCAAGGGGCACAGACCTGCGGTCGTGTGTGTCTATGCACACTTTTAACAACTGTGGCTCTCTGATTTTTTCTTTGTGCTCTCTTTTGACTTTTTTTTTTCTTGTGTGTTGCAGACAAATTTGATCAAAGAGAGCATAAGAATGGGATACAATGATTTTGGAGATTATTACTATTCTCATGGTGCCCTTGGTGATGCATTCAAGAATTACGTTCGGACACGTGATTATTGCACAACATCAAAACACATCATACATATGTGTTTAAATGCAATTTTGGTCAGCATTGAGATGGGTCAATTCACACATGTTACTAGCTATGTTAGCAAAGCTGAGCAAAATAAAGATTCCATAGACTCCACCACAAATGCAAAACTACATTGTGCTGCTGGACTAGCTCATTTGGAGGCTAGAAAGTACAAGCATGCTGCCAGGAAGGTAGTAATTTCTCTCCAGTCATATTTCTTATACATTGAACTATGCTTGTATGGTTTTTACCTTCACTATTAGACAACAGAATAAGAATAGTGCTAGTACATATGTGGTTTTACCATTGTGTGTTCTGGGCGAGGGATAATCTATGCAAACACCTCAAGAACCACAAGAAGCCAACTAAAGTTGCTGAACTGAGTGTAATTCTACTTTATTCAAATATTTTATCAAAAAAAAAATTGTACTTTATTCATATTGGATACTAGTTGGAATCACTTTCTGGAAATCATGTTCCGAAGGAAAAATTACTCATATTTACTTATCAGATAGGACTGAAGCTCAATCAATCCCACTTGCGCAACTTTCATAGACTTTGGCATGACATGGTATTTTTTATATGGAATAGAGTACTAGTAATCGTCTTTCCTATGGACTGAGTAGAGATTTTGTTTTTATTACAAGGTTGAATAACAACTAACAATTTAGAGACTTCGTTCTGGTTATAGATTAATTAAATGCATCCAATGAAGAATGAAATTTAGTGCACTCAGTTATAAGTTTATTATTAATTTGTTTTCAGTTTCTCGAAACACCTCCTGATTTGGGGAACAGCTATACGGAAGTGATTGCTGCCCAAGATGTTGCGACATATGGAGGACTTTGTGCGCTTGCAAGTTTTGACCGGGCTGAGCTAAAGGCAAATATGCTGTTTTCCCTCCTAATTGACCTTCTTAAAGATTCCAAGTTAATGCCGTGATTTGATTCTTATTTGAAACCTTTATTTGGCAGGCCAAAGTCATAGACAATATTAACTTCCGCAATTTCCTAGAGTTGGTTCCAGAAGTTAGAGAGCTTATACATGACTTCTACTCAAGGTAAGCACACTTACTTTTTGCATTCATATACTCCCTCCTCAAATACATGTCGCATTTGACTTGTCAACGTTTTTAAGGAATGTGCTTTACTTGTTTGCGCATTGCTTGTACAATTGTAAAATTTCACTAAGACTATTTCCATAGTTAGAAATGCGACATTTATTTTGGGACGGGCTTAAAGGGAAAATGAGACATTTGTTATGGGACTGAAGGAGTAATAATTTTATGGAGTTACATGTCATCTTTTGCTCTCATGAACCATCCCAAGGGAACCATGCGAACACACTTCTTAGACACAGTTCAAATGTGTAGCTTTCTCCTACATATAAAGAAATTCAGTAATAGAATTTGCGAAAACAAGGCATTCATTCACCATCATCAATACTGTTCTTTTTTCCTTCTATCATATTCAAATATTCAACCTAATTCTATCGGTGAATAAATGCCATCTTGGATGACATTCCTTAATATAAATTAGCGAATTCCAGTGTTGTATTTGTGGCCTTCTAATTCAAATGCTGATATTTTTGAAGTGGTAATATAGCTTCTTAAATGTTGACTAGTCCATCTCTTCCTCTCTTGACTCCCTTATTTTGGTGGGAGGTAAAGTGGACTAGCCCATTGGAGGCTCAGGAAACATGAAGTGCTTTGTCCTCTCATCCAATTTGGACCCTTTTTTACTCTCCATCTCAATTAAACCTTCTTGCTTGACTTTCACACAGATTAAGAAACATCATTAGTCAATTAACTATTTTTCTGAAGCACCCCTAAAATTTTAGCGGACGATCTTTGTTCTGTTAACGAGAAACAACTATGACAACTGGGTATAGTAGGATACTAAAGTAATTGATTGCTCCACTATAATGTGGACTAGCTTCTTGGAAGACTCGGGGGTCAAAGCATAAAGTGTTTTGTCCTTTCATCCAATTTGGTTATTACTCTCCATCTCAACTAAACCTTCTTGCTTGATTTACAAACATATTAAGAAAGATCATTAGTTAGAGTCAATTAACTATTTTTCTGAAGTACCCCTAAAAATTATAGTAGAAGATCCTAACTAAAATCAACTATGACAACTTGGGTATAGTAGGATACCAAGATAATTGGTTACTCCACTATAAAGTGGACTAGCCTTTTGGGAGTGATACAAATAATATAAACCAAGGGTCCAAGACAATCTTTTTGGGATGGAGGTAGTATGATTATAGTTGTCAGAACATCTGGTTGTTGTTACATTGATGATTAATCTTGCCAAGATATCAGAATCACACTCCTATTACTTGGCAGCTTTGGTAGGGCCATATGAAGTTTTATCAAACTGTGCCAGGCCCAGAAAGACGTCAGTTACGCTAACAGCAACCACAACCTCAAAGCCTTAGTCCCACAATGATTGGGGTCGGCTAACATGAATCATCATATGGAATAGTCAATTGAAAAAAGAAGAACAGGAAATTTAAAAGAAGAAATAGGTGGGAAGAAAGTTTGGAAAAAGAAAAAGAACAAAAAAATTAAAAAAAAAAAAATGGAGAAAAAAAAAGGAGAACAAAAAAGAAAACACTATAAATAAAAAATACAAATCAAACCCCATCATTCAGATGGACTTTTTCCCTCCACTCCATTTTCTTCAACGCCATATTTTCCTTAACTTCAGCTACTCTAACACAAACATAAAAAATGTTTATTTGCTTTACATTCTTCCTCCTGTATTGCAGCCATTATGCTTCTTGTTTAGAGTACCTTGGTAATCTCAAAGCAAACCTGTTGCTTGACATCCATTTGCATGACCATGTGGAGACACTCTACTCTCAAATTCGTAGCAAAGCGCTCATCCAGTATACACACCCATTTGTATCAGTTGATCTGAACATGATGGCCAATGCGTTTAAAACCAATGTGTCTGGGCTGGAGAAAGAACTTGAATCTTTGATTACGGACAACCAAATACAGGTATGTTTTGAAGTAGCCGGAAAATGCATCTCTTCCTTTCTGTTTTTGATTAAGTTTTTAGCTTAGTAAACAAAGGAGATAAGTATACCTATTTCGTCCCTAACCTATAGTCACTTTTTCGTTATACTCCGAATTGTATTTTTTTTTTCATTTTCCCCCTTAACCTCATATTTTTTTAGTTGTTGCCATCCTTCTGTTAGTCTGACGTCCATTCCTCCATTAAAAATGCGTATGTGGCATGCTGACTCATTAAAAAGCTGAGTTGGCCATAAAATTTGATGAAGGTTGTTGAGGTGGAAATATTAAGGGGTGAATGTGTATAATGCTAAACTATTAACCCTTAATATAACTTTTTAATGTTTGTTTTTTTTATTAATTTTTTTTCGAAGGATAAATAAAAATGTTTAAGAATACTATTTCATTTAGAAAAATTCTTATATATCTTTTTTTTTTAAAGAGAAATATTCTTGTTATTTATTCATTATTGTTTAAATGAAAATATTATCATTTTAATGTAATGTTTGTTTTGTTGTTTAAAGCAAAAAGAATTTTGTATTTGTTGATAAGAAAAGTAATATTCTATTTTGGTCTCAATAATTGCTAAATACAAATCCATTTATATCAAGAATAAGTCATTAGCTTAATTTTACACAACCACTATTAGTGCCAGTCCCACCATCTCACTAAATATACCACCCCTGCCATCACCACCACACCAATAACACAATGAACACAGTCCAACTGACCACATTTCAACTGCGAAAAATTAAATCAAATTCCAACAAGAATCTTAACACAAAAGCCTAAACCAAATTCCAACAAGAATCTTAACACAAAAATCTATACAAATTCAAAAATTAACACAATATTTTCACAAGTATGAACAAATTATAAAATCATCCAAAATAAAAATAAAAATTACAACTGAAAATTTTCAAAATCACAAATGATTCAAATAAAAATATTGAATTAAAGTCGGAGATCTACAACCCAAGAAGAGACGATGTTGACTAGAGCGACCGACGCAGGTGATGAAGGAAGTGAGTGGCGAAAATGGAGATAATGATGCCGAAGATGAAGCTTGAGTGGCGGGAAATGGAGGTGGTTTGCAGATCTAGGGGTGGAGGGACTGATATGACTTGGATTTGAAAGAACATATGGTTAGTGCTCGGATATGAGGAGCAAAATCAGATGCTACGGGGAGGAGAAATCTGGGGATTACATATTGGGGGAGAGAAAGACAGAGGGAGAAGAGGACGACCTGAATGGGTGAAAGTTGTTGGGGGTGGTAGTGGTTGGGGACAGCAGTGGGAAGACATGGGTTAGGGCGGCAGCTGCAGTTTTGGAGTGATATGGACGAGTGAACGTGTGGCTTTTTATTTCAACTAGATATAAAGGGTTAGAGTTAGGGTTAGGTTGGTTAAATGACCATATCAAGAAGTAAATAATTTTAATTTATTAACTCCTTTATATTTATGAAAATGACTTTAAGGGGTCAATATTTTAGTATTGTACAGATTCACCCCCTAATACTTCCATCTCAGCCAATTTCATAATTTTTATAAGGCTAACTCAGCTTTTTAATGAGTCATCATGCCACATAGGCATTTTTAACGGACAAATTGACGAAATACTAACGGAAGGATGACAACAACTAAAAATATGAGGTTAAGGGGGAAACGAAAAAATAATACAATCCGGACTAAAACGAAAAATTGACTATAGTTCAAGGATGAAATAGGTACTTATCTCATAAACAAAGTAACTTCATACTCTCTCTGTCCCATAATGATAGTCCCGTTTAACCATTCAAACAACCTATTTTCATTTCCATCACTACTCTCAATGAGGTTTACTTATTGCTTCCTTTCTCCCTCTTCTTCCTTAGTTGTCTCTCATGATCACCTCTCTCCCTCTTCTTCCTTGGTTGACAATTTTGGAAGTTCAATGATTTTAACCTAACAATTTTGAAAATTGGACTATCTTTTGGGACAAACAAAAATGGCAAATGAGAACATTTTTATGGGACGCAGGGAGTATTTAGTTTGACCTAGCCTGTAAATTACATATTGAAACAATGACTTTGGTTTGCATTTTCTCATTCAGTCTTCAATATAGCATTTTGGCGTTGTTCATATGACCAACTGAATATGGTTTAACCAATAAAATGCTTGCTAACTATATTGGGATGCAAATTAGGCTATAAACTGTTGGGATCCTTGTCATTTTCCAGTTAACTGATACGGACTTGCTTCCACAAAACCTCCCAAGTTGAGAACAGAAACTTAGATAAAAAAAAAAACAAAGGCATATCAACTTTTTGAACCATCATACTTTGTTCAAGTTCCGGTTTTAGCAGTTTTAACCATTGTAATTTACATACACACTCGTTATCCCAATAACCTGAAGTAAGAGGGTTTGAAATTGCTAAAAATATGCACTAAATATTCATAATTTTGGGGATAGTGAGTGTATCTAAAGTACAATGGTTAAAACTGCTAAAAAATACATGAGTGGTTAAAACCGAAGCTTGAGCAAAGTACGGGTTCAAAATGTTGATAACCCAAAAACAAAATCTTGCCGTAGCTTTCATTAGTAGGATGCCAGGAGCCACACATCTATGCCCAATCAACTGCCCAAAAGTATGGACTTGTAGGAAAACTCAGCAACATGTAAAATGAATACAATACACTTGCGATGGCTGCCCCCATTTGTTTTTTGAAATTTACTCCCTCCGTCCCTAAATGAATGTCCAAATTTTATTTAGGGGACATTTTGGAAATGTTTACGTTTTGTACAATTAAACAGGACAAAGTTATTTCCAAAAAATGACATTCATTTTCGGACAAAGATTTCTTCAAGATAACATTCATTTAGGGACATAGTACTAATTTAGTACTAGATGATTTTAAGAATATTGCTTTTCACCTTTAATACTAATGCCCCCCCCCCCCCCAAACTGCATTTATGTATTCAATTATATTATTTCATATTCAAAATAATCTTGCCCCCGTTTTAAAACAATCTGGCCCACCCCGCCACTGTAATGATACTCTGCTTTGTTTTTGCAGGCCCGAATTGACTCTCACAACAAAATTCTGTATGCACGACACGCAGATCAGAGGAATGCAACATTCCAACGAGTCCTCCAGACAGGCAATGAGTTTGATAGAGACGTGAGGGCGATGCTACTGAGGGCCAATCTTATCAAGCATGACTATAACCAGAGGGCATCAAGGAAAATTTGAATTAGTGTGGGGGCAAAAACACTGCTGGTAGGTTTTTTTTTATCGAGCCCAAATGGTTTGAAGCTCTTATGAATTGGAAATTAGAAAAAAGCTGGCCGTGTTATTTTAGGATATGATATTAATGTATTGGTGTTTATATATTTTGAATGAATTTGCAAGAAAAGTCCTTTTCGTTTCTTATTATAGATTTCAATTACAAACAGACCAGGGCCTAGGACATACTATAGGACATGTATGTGATTCGAATTTGTCAAATAGCCTCGAATCGGTCCAATGGCCGCTATTGCAACCGTATTACTCCCTTTTAGGTTAATGTGCATGGATTTCAATTACAAACAGATCAGGCATAAAACTATCCCCCTATAGGACATACCCTCCGTCCCATGTTAGTTGAGACTAACTTTTTCAAAGACACCACCAAGCGAAAAGTAGTGAGAGAAAAGTGAAAGAAAATGTCATGAGATGAAGAATTAAATAGGAGAGAGAATGAGTGGGAGGAATAAGTGGAGAGAGAATGTTATGAGTGTAAAGTGAAATAGGAGAGAATGAGTGCAGAATAGTGAAGATTCCTTTGCCATTTTGGACAGTCTCAACTAACGTGGGACGGCCCAAAAAGGAAAGAAGTCTCAACTAACGTGGGACGGAGGGAGTATAGGACGTGTGTGTAATTCGAATCTGTCCAACAGCCGCTATTGCAACCGTATTACTACCTGTATTTAGAGAATGTCCAAATTCAAAATATTTTTATCTTAAAATGAACGTCGTTTTTTTTTTTAGAAAAATGTCCCTAAACACTTTTCTATATGAAAAAAAATCGCTATTCATTTAGAAACTAAATATTTAGAAAGTGGATAATAAAAGTATTTATATATTTTTGTCATTGAAATTTATAAAAATACGTATCTCCGAGTATTTTCTTGAAATGAAATCAATAACTATATAATGACTGAAGTGATTAAGTCCTATTTCCTAAAAAGGAAAAATAAGCGGGAAAACTACTTTCTAAATCTAGACACAAATTAAGACTTTAATGTTCTAACTACTAATAATTACTAAACATCATTTTCTATGTATTTTTGCTGCATGCTTTCTCGAATTTCAATACTTTCTAAATACCCAAATTGGCCTGGTCCAGAGTACAAGACAAGTTGCGGTCCTTTCGTATTTAACCTTTTCTTCTTGATCTCTCTTCTCCCTCATCCAACGTCACTGCCAAAAATCCCCCCTCTTCCCCCAAGACATCCAGGTTGGTTGCTGCGCCCCCTCTCTATTCTTCCATTGTCTCCGCCATTTCACGGCGCCTCCTCCTCTCCCTCATCCCTACACACTCTCTCCCTCTCTACAAACGCCGTCGTCGCCTCCCTCTTCCCCCTAACGTCCACGCTGTCTGGCCTCTACTACGAACGTCGCCGTCAGCTCTCTCTTCCTCTTTGATTGTTGTCGCCCCCTCTTTATTTATCCATTGTCGCCGCCTGTATGTCTCTTCTCTCTTCTCTCTTCAAATCAGAGGTCTGTTTCTGGAATTCTTCCATGGATGAATTTGTGTTATTAGATAGTGACAATCTGTGTTAGGTTTTTGACAAGTTGATTCTTGGTCGTATACATTGATTCATAATTTCTTCATCTCTTTAAGTATCTGCTGTTGGAGTGTTCGTGTAATTGCTGCTGCTTCTTCTTCTTCTTCTGTTAATACAATTTAGATCTTTCCAACATCAGGTATGCTTCTGTTTCTGATCTGTTTAGTACTGTCTTCCTAAGCCATGGACTAAAATCTTCTTACGCATTTGAATTTTGTTCAAAATTTTCAGGTTATCTTCTTAACAGTTTCAATTGATTTGCTCTTTGTTATTGTTGTCTTTGATGTGCTTATTGCAGATCTTAGGTCAAGCTGTTTAAAAGAAGAATTGATCAGCTAATTAGCAGGTTTGTTCTTTCAGATTCCTGTTATTTTGTTGGTGTCATCTTCTGATTTAGCCTTGCTTATGCATTCACTCTCAAGCTCTCTATGGAACTTTCATTTTCGGACGGAGTAAGTATCAATTTTTTTTTATTTTTTTAGTGGATGTAATACGAAAGTTAAATTGAACAATTAATGAATGCATGGGTGGCTAGGGGATATGGTTGGATCTGATACATTACTCCCTTCAGAAGGTGATTAAAAATATCTCTGTATACTTATTTTTTCTTCCCTCCGTCCCATAATGATAGTCATATTTGACAATTCAAACATTTTAACGGCTCATTTTCATTTCCATCGCTAGCCTTAATGATCTTTACTTATTACCCCATTACTCCTACCTTGTAAAAATGTCACTGTCATACGGGTTTCTTAGTTTTATCAAAAATGTCTTTTTTCAGTAATCCGTATTCCGTAGTCTCCTTTACAGTATGCTTAGCTAGTATGGAAGAAGCAGGTGTTGATGGTGCACTAATTGTGCAGTCCATCAATCACCAGTTCAATTATTCCTTGGTGCCAGAGGTCATTAGCACTTGTCCATGCATTTACTACTTAGTTTCAAACTCATTTCATGTACTCCCTCCACGTGTGAAAAGAATGGCAGGAAGGCCAAGGAAAATGAGAAGGAGAACAATGTATGATAAGGACAAAGAGAAGGAGAAAACTGAGGGTGTGGTTATGGAAGTTGCAAATGTACTTGCAGATGGAACTAACCAGTTGAAGAGGAGAATCTACACAAGGCCTTATAAGTGTAGTGTGTGCAAGGGAGATGGACATAACAAGAAAGGATGCCCATTGGGTAAAGAACAAGATGGTATTGAGGTAAACAATTTTAATTGATGTTATAATGTGTTGGTATCTTAATTGTATTTTTATTTATAATTTTTTTTATTTGTTGTTGCAGGTTCAAGGGAAAGGATCACATGGGACAAGGCCAAATAAATGTAGTTTGTGCAAGAAAAGTGGACATAACAAGAGGGGATGTCCTTTGGTTAAAAAAAATTGTTCCAGTGATTCCTGAATTTGAGGTTTTAACTACTAAGTGTGATATGTTATTAAAGGATTTGTCTCATGCTTTAAATGATGAAGAGGGAAATACAAGTGTGGCTGCAAATGAGGTTTTAAAGAGACTCCACTTGTACTATATTTTATTTTCAGTACTTTTAGTATTTATGCACTAATGTTGTGTCTTTACATCAGAGAAAGAATACACATGAAGGAAATCAACAACAACCATTTCAACAACAACCACTTCAACGTCCAAAAGTTAGAAGGTCTGCAAGAATTCAATGGAATCAATGGATATCACCTAAGAAGATTGACAAAAGCATCATAGATTTGATAGAAGACTAATTTCACCAACTGTTGTCTTTTGGTTGTAAAAAACTTAACTTTGGGTATTTTGGTTGTAAAAAACTTAACTTTGATTTTTTGTGTGTTGGTGATGTCATATTATGACAATTTAAGTGGCATGAATATCATTTGAGATGTCTTTTGGTAGTTTGGACATATGTATGCACATTTGAGATTATGGTACTCACTTTTGGTAGATTGGATCAATGGTTATGAAAATTGATTGACCAATGGTGGTTTACTTATATATTCATTCATAGCAAAATTACAGGTTACAATCAAATACTCCAAGTACTCTGTTGAACCTATACTACCAGTTATATCTAACCTCTAAAACACCCATTTCATTCACTACTTTGTTTTAGTTATTGTGGCATACATATTCAGACTCCAAAACACCATCTCCAATAATATTCATTCAAAAACCCAATGCTACCCTTTAATCCAAAAATACATCCATAACAGACCAAGCAAGCAAGCTAAAGCAATTATCTTCATCCTCTGTCGTTCAACCATTCTCTCCAAATGATTCTTTTTGCGCAATAAACCTGGTATGATGATAGTAGATCGAAAGCACATAGGTGGGTCAATCCAATGAAAATATCTACAATCACTCCGGGATTGCAATTCAAAAAGTCATTCTTAACTGATGAATAATGACTAAAAGGGAAGATGAAGTTAAGGTTTATCACGAAGAAGTCAGCCCAAATTGCACGTGAATGACCCGTGCCATGTCTCTCTCCATGAAAATGACGAAAATACCCCTTTAGTTAGTCACGTGAAACGCACATGAACCATGGTTCGTTAGTTATATTTTAAAACCCTTAATTAAGATATAACTGTTTCACTTTTATGTTAATTAAAAAATTGAATTTCTTTGATTGATTAACGGAAATTTTAAAAAGTTTCTTTTCGTGTGTTTAACACACGGGTGACATACTAGTTTGATATAATACAAAAAGAATACACCCACCGTTACAAATACTTACTCCCTCCGTCTCAATAGTAGCTTCCCATTTTGTCATTTTGGGTGTCTCGTTAATAGCTTCCACTTTCCTTTTTTGGCAAAGAAATTTTCACTATTCCCTTCACTCATTCTCTCTCCTCCATTATTTTAATACTCACAACACCATTATAATTTACTATTCTCTCCACTCATTCTTTCTCCTATTTTCAAATTACACTCGCATCATTTTTACTTCCCCCAATTTCTTAATTTGCGTGCTGCCAAAAAAATGGACAGCTCTTATTGGGACGGAGTAGTATTTTAATTTAACTTTACCCATCTTCTTTTCTACACCAGTACAGTAAATCATATTCACATCATTACTTTACACCCAACCAAACCGACACAAGAAAATTGAGGAGGCAGATTGCTATTGAAACAAACTTCAAGGGGACAAATTGTTTATTTTAAGACTTTCTCTCTCCCAAATCCCCATTTCCCTCTCCTCTTCCTCTCTCTCTCTCTCTCTCTCTCTTCCAAAGCTCAGATCTTCATCCCTCTCACCCACACGCCCACACACCCACACCATACACTAAATTCTCTCTCACACACAAACACGCACTATGAACCGCTGATATGAACTCAATTGATCAATCATTCAATTAGATCTCCAATTCATTGTTGAAAAAATGGGGCATCTGAACCTCCCATCATCAAAAGATTCGAAACCCCGCAACACCGGCACCGGAGGTCTGATAAACCCCAAACGATGGAGCCTCCTCGACTTCGTCACCTTCCTGTTCTTCGCCGCCGTTGTTTTGTTCTTCTTCCTTGTATTCACTTCCCTCGGCGACTCACTCGCCGCCTCCGGCAGCCAGGCGTTGCTACGGTCCACCGCTTCCGATCCCAAGCAACGTCATTCTCTTCTTGCGCTAGTTGAGTCCGGTAGGCATCCGGTTATTGAATCATGTCCGGCGGATACGGTTGATTACATGCCGTGTGAGGATCCGACGCGGAATAGTCAGCTTAGTAGGGAGATGAATTATTATAGGGAAAGGCATTGCCCGTTGCCGGAGGAGACGCCATTGTGTTTGATCCCGCCTCCGAATGGGTACCATATTCCAATCCAGTGGCCTGAAAGCTTGCACAAGGTAGTTAATTTTGGCTTTTCAAAGTTATATTAAAATTGATATTGGTTATACTTAGTTTATTGTTTATTGAGTATCTATGTGAAAAGTAGGTAACTATTCTTGAAATGCTAATTGAGGATTTTTTAGTGGGATTGGAAACGGGTTTGAACTGAAAATATGAAAAGTTGGGGTTGAAGCTTGAAATTTAGTGTCTTTGGTGGCTGATTTGTTGAAGCATATAACTGGGCTGGGTTAATTGAACATGTTGCTGATTTAGTTTAAATTGAAGTTCGGCTTGTTAAATGAGTGACAACTTGATATGGCTAAGTTAGTTCATAGTCAAGCTTTCTTTGGCATTCCGGTGTTTGATGTACTAACCATTTGGAATTTGGAAATGAAAATCTAAAAAACTTTGACTAACTTACAAAGTTAGGTTTTGGCCATTTTTAGTTATAACTATGGGTGGATTTGGGGGGGGGGTCATTATGATTGTTGTCAGTTTCGAGTTCAGATTAGTTGTAGTCTGTTGAACTATGTTGCGATATTAGTAAAAAGTAAACTGGACTTGGAGCATCCACAATGGGAGGTTTTTGAGAGCTCCTTATTTGTATGAAAAAAGATCTAGTGAACTTTTTGATTGTGGAAATCACTAAAGAACTCCTTTGTAAAGAGTAGCTCTTTCTACAAAGAGCTACGTTTTGTGATTTTATCATTAATGTCACCAATATCTATGCAAGTCATATACTATTCTTGTTATATGTGGGATCCATAAAAGAGTTGAAAAAGGAGCTTTACCATTGTGAAAAAATAGCTTGAGGTTTTTAGGCTTTTACTTTTAGTGATGTGGCGTAGGGTATACAAAAAAAAGTTATCAAAAGAGTTTTTTTTTTCTTTAAATGTGATCTATGTTGCTATTTTAGTGAAATTTGGACTTATTTAGTTTATAAAATGTTTTTCTGTGAAGATCTAGCAACATATCCAAGCTCAGAATTGTAAGATCTGTCTTTAGGTAGTTGTAGGTTGCAAACTTGCGTTTAGTATCTAAAAGCATGATATATATATGTAAGAACTTAGGGTTGGGCCAGAACTCAGTGTTGTGCCCTGACCCCTAAAAGATTAGCCCAAAAGTGAAGCTTGAGCATTCTATTTGATAATCATTAAGAGTATCAGTTGTTGGGATTACTGTTCCTCTTTAGACCAAACTCGATATAGCCATATAGGACAGAGTAAGGAGATATATATTCACTTGCCTTAAAAGTGCTAAGAGAAAAGATGGAGGGAGGGAGGGCTGGGGAGAGGAAGAAGACTTCAACCCCCACCAATCAGCACAAAAGCCGCCATTCTTGTCATTTTTCACTCTATTGATTACAAATAGCATCCTGTACTTATTATATGACAGATGATAATGCTAGACTGTGCTAGTTAGTATATACCAAAATACTTGCAGCACCTACTGATCTCCAGTTGATCTCACAGATAGTGTACATCCATTTTAGCCTTCAATAATAATACGAAATAACCTTTCCGTAAAATTATGTTGATTTTGTCCTCCAGAAAACCTCATAATTCAATCTGGTGAACTAGTATTTTTACCCCCAAAATTACTGTCATCTATATTCTGGCATAACAGAGGTCCTTAACCTGTAGGAAAAAACAAATCAAGCGTGAAACCTTTAGTATTCAATTTGTTAATTTGTCTATGTTATATACTCCTTCTGTCCCACTAAAAGTTACACTTTTGTTTTGGACACGGGAATTAAGAAAAGTGCAAGTGTTGTGTTGTGAGTATGAAAAGTAAGATAGGAAAGAGAAAGTGCAATTTTTAGTAGGACACCCAAAGAGGTAAAAAGTGTAACTTTTAGTGGGACGGAGGGAGTATCATTAAGTAGTGATACATCATTTTCAAGCATTCACATTTTTACTTCATATGTAGTAAGAAATAAACAGTTTTTGATAGTAAAACTCTTTTCTTTATGACGTGCAGATATGGCATGAAAACATGCCCTACAATAAACTTGCTGACAGGAAAGGCCACCAGGGATGGATGAAAATGGAAGGCCCATATTTCATCTTTCCTGGCGGTGGTACGATGTTTCCCGATGGAGCAGTACAATACATCGAGAAACTTAAACAGTATATTCCTATAGCTGGTGGAGTCCTGAGGACAGCTCTTGACATGGGATGTGGGGTAAGAACTAATGTGAAACTGTTTCTTTTCCCATTTACCTTTACTTGTTGAACTTCAAAGACCATATTGTTCAATATCTCTTCAGGTTGCAAGCTTTGGAGGTTACCTGCTAGCTGAAGGAATTTTACCCCTCTCTTTTGCTCCAAGAGATTCACATAAAGCGCAAATACAGTTTGCTTTGGAGAGAGGAGTACCAGCATTTGTAGCAATGCTTGGCACTCGCCGGCTTCCATTTGCTGCATACTCGTTTGACTTGGTCCACTGCTCCCGTTGTTTGATCCCTTTTACGGCGTACAGTTAGTGTTCTAGCTTTGGATTTCCTTACTATATATGTCCAGGTCTTCTGCATAGTTTCTAAGAACAGGGGAATTTTCACTTTGCAGATGCAACATATTTTATTGAAGTTGATCGGATACTCCGTCCTGGAGGATACCTTGTTATTTCTGGTCCCCCTGTTCAATGGGCTAAACAAGATAAAGAATGGGCAGATCTCCAGGCAGTTGCTAGAGCATTGTGTTATGAGTTGATTGTTGTCGATGGTAACACTGTCATCTGGAAGAAGCCTAGTGGGGATTCATGTTTTCCAAACCAAAATGAGTTTGGCTTTGAATTATGTGACGAGAGTGATGACCCAAGTTCTGCATGGTATTTTCATAAACTCTCTCTCTCTCTCTTGCGCGCGCACACACACACACAGACGTGAAAGCTCACTCATTCATTCATAATTACATATATGGAGATATCTTCTTATTAAAAAAACATATATGGAGATATCTATTACTTGGATCAATAAGGGAGTTTTGGGGTTGTGTCGAGTGTTATTTACTAACCATGCATTAGCTGAAAAGTGCATCTTGGCGCTATTCTTTATGCTTAACTCTTGCTACAAGTTGTATATCTGAGATCGGTTACATTACAGGTATTTCAAGCTAAAGAAATGTGTGAGCCGGACATCCTCTATCAAGGGAGAATATGCTATTGGGTCAATTCCAAAGTGGCCAGAAAGACTAACAAAGTCCTCTTCAAGGGCCGCTCTAATGAAAAATGGTATTGATGTGTTTGACGCCGACACTCGGCGATGGGCAAGGAGGGTTGCATACTATAAGAATTCATTGAACTTGAAGCTGGGGACTCCAGCTGTACGAAATGTTATGGACATGAATGCATTTTTTGGGGGCTTTGCTGCTGCGCTATCATCAGATCCTGTATGGGTAATGAACGTTGTTCCAGCCCGCAAGCCTTCAACACTTGGTATCATCTATGATAGAGGCCTTATTGGACTTTATCATGATTGGTGAGTAATTATTGTGCTATTCCCTATAGTTTCTGAATAAAAACACGAGTAAGGGTATTTCAAAATCTTCTTCTGCTTAGTGAGCCAAGTTGTTGCAATAGCTTTTAAATGCTGTAGAGCACAAGGGTTGTTAGTCAGTCACTTTGGGAATTGGGGCCTTCTTAATTTTTCAAAGAATCAATTTGTTATCTGTTATGTTGAGTCTGTTTCCTGATGGGGACTATGGGTGTTTGCATCTTTCTGTGATTGCCTTTGTTTTCTACTGTTCTCTCTTTAATTTTGCCTTCCTGGAAGACTTTTAGTTATGCTGGAGTAATTTCACCACCGCACACCTCCTTATTTGATCTCTATACACGACATCCATTCCATTTGTAATCTCTAAATGATTATTTTCTTCACCATGATTTAACATATCCTCCCTCTATCCCAAAATGATAGGCGTCCCATTTCCCCTTTTTGTTTGTCCCAAAAAGTTAGTATCATTTCCAAAATTAAGGCTTCTAAATCACTAAATTTCTAAAACTTATAATGCAACCTTAAAATGTTTGAAAAGTCAAACAGGACTATCATTCTAGGACGGAGGAGTACGTATTTAATGTTCTATGTTGTTGGCTTTCTGATCACTTTCTTTTGATTTTGGTTCCCAAGTGTATATGGTCTGATTTCTCGCTTATGGTGTTTGTAGGTGTGAACCTTTCTCAAGTTATCCACGTACTTATGATTTCATCCATGTAGCTTCCATCGAGTCACTCGTTAAAGATTCTGCTTCCAGCAAGAGCAGGTAAAAGCATTATGACCCTGATATGGAATGTTTTCACCTTAATTATTTGAATATATTCACTGTGTACCTCACGGAAAGACACCACTTAATAACCTAAGTACCTTTTCAAAATCAAGTAAGTCAAAACCTTTAATCGGTTTAATTTCACTTCCCACTCTTGAGGTTTAGAGAAGTCTCACTGCCCCCTAAGGTTTGGTTTCGTCTCGCTTACCGCCTTGTCAAATTATTTTAAACGAAAAGACAATTTACCCATAGTCCTTGTACAGTATATGCATGGGAATATGTGAGAGTTCCCTTGAAATGCTTGATTTTAAAATTTGAACTGTGGACTCTATTCTTGGTGTGTGTGTGTTGGGGGGTGCGGAGGGGGGGGGGGAGTAATGACCTGTATTTCTCGTATGCTACGTAAGTAACTAATCCCTCCGTCTCAAAAGTATCATCCATTTTTGTTCTTAATCAAGAACAAGAACGCTCATTTCGTGACGAAGGTAGTATTATTGTTTAAAATAAGCCAAGGAAGTAGATACAGAGGAGCATGAGTGTAATCTTCTCCATGGCTTTATTGCAGGTGTAGTCTGGTGGATCTAATGGTGGAGATAGATAGATTGTTGCGTCCTGAAGGAACGGTTGTGATTCGCGATTCTCCTGAAGTAATTGAAAAGGTTGACCGAATAGCTAGAGCAGTAAGATGGAAATCTAGCATCCATGAGAAGGAAGCTGAATCACACGGGAGGGAGAAAATTCTGGTAGCTACAAAGAATTTCTGGAAATTACCTTCTTCATCTTCTTCCCACTAGCAGCATCTCTTTTGTTCTGTGCAATGTAGGTATTTTTTTTACCCTTTCTTGTTCATTATATATTTATTAACTTCTAATATAATATGAAAAGATGCAGCCTTTTTTTTCCTTGTTCCTCTTTAGTTTATACTATATCTCTTGTAAAAAAAATAGACATTTATTTAGAGATTCGGGGCATAAGCAGCTGAATTGCATACATTTAATGGACCAGGAAGTATTACTATGTAATTTATTTACTCCCTCCGTCCCAAAATGTTTCTCATTTGATTTTTTTGTTGAACTTTGAGCACAAATTTATGAGAGATTAATCATGTTCATGAAATTCTAAAAGTTGTTGTTGATAATATTATTAATGGTGAATCAATATGAATTTTTAGAATTCATGAACATAATTAAATTGTCATATATTTGTGGTCAAAGTTCAATAAAAAAGTCAAATGGGACAAACATTTTGGGACGGAGGGAGTATTATTTTGCTCACTTTTTCCATATTGATTTTGACTTTAAATTATTTAAGAAATGTGCTTTTATAATAAAATTATACTAAAAACAAATTTCTCATTTATTAGAGACACTATTATTATTAATTTAGAAATCTTGTTTAAACAAACATAAGTCAATAGGGTTGACTATTAAACAATAGTTGACCTCATGTTTGGGGCGGCAAAGGCTAACCAGAATAAGAATAGTGTCAGTCCAGTCGGCATCAACCACAGATCTAAGGAATATAAGTCAACTAGCCTAAGCCCGTGTCCAAGGCCACGTTTTTTATTTTGTTTGTTTTTTTTTTTTTTGTTTAATTTTTTTTAAATTAAAAAAAAATTAAATTTAAATGTTTTTATTTTTTTTTTGTGCAAAATGTGAAAGGGATCAAATAGTTCCTCCATTTTGAAATTCAATCTGAATGGAGAGAGAGAGAGAGAGAAAGCGTGGGTATGTGTGTGTGTTTTTTTTTAAAAAAAGATTTTTTTTAAAGGAAGGGCAAAATGGGAAAGTGATAAAATAGTGGGGGCAAAAAGGTAAAGTTGACAGATGGAACTGTTCATGGAACAGTGCCACCCTGCTGCCATTTATACTATAGATTTTGAGCATGCAAACAAGCAAAGGGTATTTTCGTCCATGAATGGAATGGACCCACTAGACACACAGGTTTCACATGCAACTACTTTATTATTCTTTTCCGGACGGACGTAGATATTTCATACTCCCTCCGTCCCAATAAGTTCTTCACCCTTTTGGGTGGGCACGCAAATTATGAAAATGGAAAGGATAAAAAAATGTTGTGAGTGTAATTTGAAAATAGGAGAAAGAATTAGTGGAGGGAATAGTAAATTATAATGGTGTTGTGAGTATTAAAATAATGTAGGAGAGAGAATGAGTGGAGGAAATAGTAAAGATTTTTTGCCAAAAAAGGAAAGGTGAAATTTCTAACGGGACGCCCTTTTGGATAATTAGTGAAGCTTTTATTGGAACGTTTTATTGGGACGGAGGGAGTATTTGTTGTAGCTAAACTGGTTTCAACCCTTCATTGGTGAAGAAGTTGGAAATCCTTCTTTTCCTTGGCTTTCAACTTTCTCAATTAATTAGGGGGCGTTTGGTTCGGTGGAAAAAAAGTGAAGGAATGAAATTGTCAATGGAATTGAATTCCTTAAGGAATTGGAATAGAAAAAAGGCTGGTTAACCCCCTCCGTTTGGTTGTACGGAATGGAATGAAATTGTCATTCGATTCCTGAAATCACATGTTTGGTTTGAAAATACAAATTATAGGAATGGAATGAAAGTATATAAAATGAGCAATTTACCCTTTAAAAAAAAAATTGGAGGGGGGTGGGGGGGGGTAGGTAGGGGGTATGCAAAATGAGTAAAAAAAAAAATTTCGTGGGGGGTGGGGTGGGGTGGGGAGGGGGGTGGGGGGTAGGGTGGGGGGTGGGGTAGGCAGAAAAAAAAATAAAAATTTCGTGGGGGTGGGGGGTTAGGGGTGGGGGGTGGACTTGATATTTAAAAAATATTGTAAACAATAATAACAGTGAAAAATAGTTTCATATATTAAAAAAAAATTATATATAATCGATGACTTAGATAAAAAAATCAAAATTCTGAGGTGGGCTGGAGCCCACGTTAATTACATACTAGATTCGCCCCGTTCAGGACGGAGAAAATAAATTGTTGCCTTGTGACTCAAGGCTTCCACACCATATACTATAACTAGTACATGCCCGTGTCCAAGGTCACGTGATTTTTTTTTTTTTTTTTTTTTTTTTTAAATTATTTTTTTTTTTTAAAGGGCAAAATGGGAAAGGGACAAATGTATGAGAGCAAAATGAGAAATTCGGCACTTGGTACTGTTCATTGTACTGTAGCAAACTCCTCCCTCATTTATACTATAGATGGATGTTTAAAGTATACTCCCTCCGTCCCATTAATAACTTCACCTTTTGCCATTTTGGGTGTCCCATTTAAAGCTTCACCTTTCCTTTTTTGGCCAAGAATCTTTACTATTTCACCCACTCATTCTCTCTCATATTTTACTATTACACTCACAACATTTTTCAAATTTACTATTTCCTCCACTCATTCTCTCTCCTATTTTACTATTACACTCACAACATTTTTTTCACCCTTAATTTACGTGCAAAGCTAAAAAGGGTGAACTAATTACAAATGACTGGTCACAAGAAATAGTTTTGCTTCAAGTTAGTGGGATATCCATCAGGACGGAGGGAGTATGTTAATATTTTTTAAAAAAAGAGGCCAATATATGTCATATTTTCTCTTTAAAAGTCAACATGAATTAAAATAGTTCTAACCGCTTTCTTTTTGTCCCTCCTTCACGTTCATTGTTCATGGAAAAAATTTGCACTCTATTTGATTCCATTTTGATTACGAATCTCCTAATTTAATCACCAATCATTGATTATTATTAATGATATGTTTAAATTAGAAGAGATTTCTTGCTTTTGCGAAAAAAATCGATTGGCGCAGTCGTCCATTTTCATGGATTTCATGAAACGGAGATTTGTTCCTCGCATTCTCAATTTCCGGCGATCGTTTAAACTTTGTCTAGCTACTAGAAAATATTGGTATCCATCATTCTGAAGATATTAAAGTTTTTGTTTTACGTCTATTTATATTATTTGTATTCTCTCATTTGTCGGGAACAAATGTCTTCTTTGTTTTGTCGATAGCCTTTGCTTTAGTGTTGAGAGCCGTGTTGTATTTTTTGTTTCAATATTTGGGCATTTCTTACCTATCCAAATGTGTTCGTTTGTTATGTTTTCAACGACAAATTTTTACCATGTGGGAATCCGTTGAAGGCCAATTTTCGGCCGTGTCTAAGTTTTGCGTGGAAAAGCGTTTGGGCATCTCACAAGTAATTGTTCGTAAAGACTTTGTGTGATGTAGACTAATATTCTTTTGTTAATAATTAATTACTAATCTTGTAATGTTGGGTTTTGTGTAATCTAAGTTGAAAACGTCTAAATTAGGGGATTAAACAAGTAAAATTTGAAATTTCTGTGACTCGGCAAGGGAGCGACCACGCCCATTCTGGAGCGATCGCGCAGGGGCTTGATTTGGAGATGGGGCGATCGCGCCCTAGTCCATAAACTCAATTTCATATGCTCTATAACTCAAAAACACATCAATTGACAATGTTAAACACGTGCATTGACACTCTTAAAAATGCAATAACACTCTTTATCAAGTATTTTTGTGACAACTGTAGCGTTTTTAGTGTCGGTTGGAGTCTTCGTTGAGCGCCAATCCTAGTGTCTTATAGCGGCAGTTATAATGTTTTTTAGCGTTAGTTCTATTTTTTTTATTTTTTTTTGCGCCATTAGTTGTAGTATTTTTAACCATCAGTTACAGTGTTTTTGTGGCCCAGCTGGCAAAGATTTGTTTATTTACAAAAATGACACCGCAAATAAATTTCCACTTATTTGAAAAATATCACGAAACATTTGGAAACACATTTTCGTAAAAATAAACTCTTATTTTTTTAGTAAGAAATAAATCTATTTTTTTAAAATCGAATATGAAATAAATCTATTTGATTATGCCAAAAACATTTGTATCAGACCAAATCCAGCGACATATTGTATCATGTATAATTGAATAGCCTGAAAAAGATAAACAAACACGTAAACTAAGTCGGGACTTCACCGGCGAAATCCCCCGGCATGAGAGTAATTATTTGTGTTTAGAGAGAGAAATTAATTGACAAGAGTTTAAAGATAAAAGATGTGTTACCAAAATAATGTGAATTATGACTTGTATTTATAGGTATATCATTGTATAATTCGTGTAGAATAGGAATTCGTGTGAGAGGAAGTGGTGCTCTAACTCGGCTTAAACGGATACGAACGGGTTTTGTATGAAACATGAGGCGTTTCATTATCCGCCGATTAAATAGACAATGATGGGCACTGTCCATGAGGTTTGACATTCGTATTGGGAACCCTCTAGAACATTTATTGCAATGAAGAGACGGTGCTTTTACCCGGTGTTTGACTCGTACCCGTTTTTAGATTTGGGTATAAAAACAAAAATCAATTTCCTTTTTACTCTTTTATCACTGTTAGTGTTTGAAAGGGATTATAGAGCTTCAAAATTGCCAGTTCGCTTTCGATTTCTTGGTCAATTTATGTTCCTAGTGCTTGATTTGTTCATGCTTTTATCTATCAACCTTTGATTCAGGTATACATTCCTTACTTATTCTCTATTTATTGCATTTTATCTCGAATTTCTGGGTTTTTGGGGTGTTGTTCTTGGTGACCGCCATTGTTGCCCCTTTTCTTGAAGCTTTTCTTGAACAATCTTGTTCCTTACTCGTTCTTTAGAGATGGCATGAGCAATCCCAACGCCATATATTGTTATCACACCCAAAATCTTAGAATTTACCAACGAATTAATGGCCCTTTGACGATGTTGAGTTTGAACGAAGTAAGGGAAATCTTGACAAGGTATCAAAGCCCTAGGACCGACGTCGGTTATCCTAGTCGGTTTAGGATAGACTGGGTTAGTATTGATTCTCCCAATATCGTGTTGTTCAACGGCTGGTCAGAAATTATTGACCATATCAATCTCTACTATCTGAAGTCCAACCATTTGAAGCGTCCGTTGTTGGGTAAGACTCCCTCCTCGATTTTAGTCAATAGGACGGGGAGGGATTCCCTTCCTCGTCCTTGTATTCCACTTCATACTTAGCAAAATTGACCTTTACTTCTTTATTTCTACAATTATCACGGGAAGGGGAAGTAGCACTGCCCGGCCTTCAACTGCTCTGTCTACGCCTGGCAGGATAGTGAATGCGTTTGATGAGTGGGCACAAACTGGAAACCGAGGACGGGGACGTGGAAGGTCCCAACGGGGTAGGTCTGTTGCCCCTAGGCCTAGATCTCTTAGGGTCGGGGAACCCATGATTGAGGAAATTCACTCTAAGTATGGAGTATCGAGGGAGGAGTATTGTCTTACGTATCTTCCCGGCGTACCTTTGGAAACCGAGAAGGCCTTTAATGACTTCTTGTATAATCTGAACTACCTCAATTTTTTCTACAAACAATTCCAGTTCGGTCTGTGTCTCCCATTAGACCCCTTTATTTGTGAGTTTTTAGAAGATATGCAGGTCGTCCCGGCTATGTTAGGAGCCAACGCCGTGAGGTTCCTCACCGGCTTCATAGTTTTATGCCGCAGTCTAGGCTTTGAGCCTTATCAATATGCTTTTCATCATTTTTTCACCGTAATCTATAAAGAGGATTCGAGGATAGTGGTGATAAGGAGTGACCCCAATCAGCCCAAGCTCATCTACCCAATGTCGAGCAAGGTTTCTATGTGGAGCAATCACGTCATTAGGGTAGAAAGCCGACGAGGTTGGGAATTCTCTGCTCCCTCGGAGCTTCCACGTGTGCCCGAGCAGGTCTGGAGGCCGGAGTGGAGCAATAGCCTCATTGAAAGATTAAAACAATTTGCCTCCGTTGGTACGTTGTGTTGGTCCAGTCTGAAGACCGACCAACGATATTATGTTCAGGCCGGTGTCATGCCAGGCCCCTTGGATGGCTTAGTGCCTATGGCCCCGTGTATAGGGGAAATAGATTTTCGGATTGGAGGGTACATCCAGGTTTTGCTTTCCACGATGAGTGTGACGTGTGCAGTCTTTACAAGAATAAGTGTCTTGCCGAGGAGGGCGTGGTCGGCTGTAAATCTCTTTCTTCTCATCTTTTAATACTTGTGTAATTTTTGCTTTGTATTTCCTTCAATTTTTTGCTAATATTTGCCCCTCTCTCGTCTTTTCAGATTTGACCGAGGAAGAAGAAAAGAAGATGTCTGAGGAAGTGCTTGACCACTAAGCCCTCATGAAGTTAAGGAGGACTTCACGCTCTTCGGCTAAGAACAAGAGGCATTCTGATGCCGCTGAGAGGCAAGCTATATTGTCCACCAAGGAGGCTGGTGCTTTGCCTCTGAAGCCGGTGCGGGGCGTTGAAGCTTCTGCCGAGGAAGGCAATACCGTACAAGAAGCCCATATTGAAGAGGGACCTAGCTCCCGGGCCGTAGTTCCTGAAGCCGAGGAGGTGCTAAGGCAAGCCGGTCTAACTGAGGCCGAGGGACCAGAGGCTGCCCAAAGGACTCCTAGCCAGAAAAGGCCAAGTACATAGGTCATTTCGGAGGAGCCTTCCTCAAAAAGGGTTGTTGTTGGTTCTTCCTCCGAGGGGGTGATTGCCCGGTATGTAAAAACTTATGCCGAGGCCAAGAAGTTGGCCAAAGAATGGACGGTCCTCACCGTCAAAGGTTTAGATGTATTAGCCATGAGGGGCCCAATGCTTAGGCTTGGCCAGCCAATTATCCACCGGGCCTTAGACGAGGACTTGCTCGATCAATTCATTGATATGAAGCCGAGCAGGGATCATCTGGCCAATAGGAAAGTCCTCCTTCTCAGTGAGTTAACCTTCTCGTCATTCACTTTTCTCTTTCGGATTTCATAATAATTGTGATTTTTTCGCTGATGCTGATTTTTTCTTTGTTTGTGTAGCTTGCAACTGTGATTGCCTATGAGGCCATCAGGAGCAAGGCACCTGATGACTTGGAGCAACGCCTTGATCGTCAGATTGAGAAAAACAAGGCCGACCTGGCCAAGGCGGTTGAACTGCTCAAGTCCCTTAGAAAGGAGGTTGATGAGCAGAAGGTAGCCAAGGCAGAGGCCGAGAGAGCAGAGAGGGCGGCCAAGGCGGCTAAAGCTAAGGCCGAGGAAGCCAATAAGGTCGGGCGAGCTGAGATTGAGAAGCTCGTGACTGAGATTAAGGCAAATACCGTGGAGGCTGATGCCTGGTATAAGCAGTTGGAGGCCAGTTTGCCCATACAAATTGCAGAGGCTATCTCTCAATTTAAGGTCAGCCCAGCCTTCAGACAAGCTTTGGCCTAGAAGACGGCACCACGTACTCTGACGGCTATCTCCACTTAGCCAGAAGGGCCTTGGTGGACCCAATGCTGAATGCTGACGTAGGCTTGCTTGCCCGTCTCATATGCCAAGATGCGTATGATGACCTTGCCCGATATGGCCATGCATTGGTGCCATTTTCTTAGAATGCCCTTATGCTACCGCCGAGCAAGACGATCTATTTAGGGGAAACGATCAAGCTTAAAGGCTTTTTATTTTACTTTGTTGATGTAATAGAATAGGCTTTTTGTAATTCACTTCTTTTATCAATGAAATGTCTTTCTTCAATCCTTCTTCGTCTTCACTTTATTGCTTTTATATGAACTGTCTTTATTTGAATTGTGTTGATTGTTTAAATGTTTGTCTGTTGAATATTTGTACAAGTACAAACTAACTTGGGAAGCCGAGGTAGTCCTTCTCGTCATTCAAGTTTTACCTTGTTTAAACCGAGGAAGCTCGTTTGGTCTTACAAACTTGGTAATTTTTAAAGTTTAGTCATTAGGACGAGGGAGGTTACTCGGCATAACACTTTGCTTGTTTGATTTGATCTCTCTATGCCGAGGAAGGTTGCTCGGTCATAGGTCTTGGATAATTTTTTGAGCTTTATCTCTCTATGCCGAGGAAGGTCGTTCGGCATAGGTCTTATATGCCGAGTAGGGTCGTTCGGTCTTAGGTATTGGGCAATTTTTGATGCTTTACCTCTTTATGTCGAGGAGGGTCGTTCGGTCATAGGTCTTGAGCAATTTTGAATGATTTACCTCTTTGTGCCGAGTAAGGTCGTTCAGTGATAGGTATTAGGCAATTTTGAATGATTTACCTCTCTATGCCGAGGAGGGTCGTTCGGTCATAGGTCTTGGGCAATTTTGAATGATTTACCTCTTTATGTCGAGGAGGGTCGTTCGGTCATAGGTTTTGGGCAATTTTGAATGTTTACCTCTCTATACCGAGGAAGGTCACTCGATCATAGGTGTTAGGCAATTTTGAATGATTTACCCCTCTATGCCGAGTAAGGTCGTTCGGTTATAGGTGTTAGGAATTGGTGGGAATGTCTCTTTGATGCCGAGGATTGATCTCCTCGTCTTTCAGTGTTTGTCTTGCTAGTCATTTACCTTGAAGAAAACTGAATTTCATTAACTGAAACTGATTACATCAAACTGTAATCCTATCTTATTTGAAAGGTAAAAGACTAACAACGACTAATCTATTACATAAAAAAGGGACTAAAAACTAGTGATAATACTTCTGTAGGATAGTTAGAATGCCACGGGTGTTTCAGCTCTTGTCTATCTTGGGTATTCCTTCGGTAGGTCCCTTCTCTGATAACTTGGGCGATGATGTAGGGGCCTTTCCAGTTTGGGGAGAGCTTATTTTGTTCTTCATAGTTTGAATTTTTTGTTGTAGGGATAGACAATTCAACTAGTTCGTATACGTCCTTCAGCTCTCCTTGTCTCAAGTCAGGGTCGGCCCCCGAGTTCTGGCCGCTGACGAGATGAGGGGCTATATCTGGGACGGAAAAAAATGTGTCATTGTTGTCATCCTCATGAACGTATATTATCTCAATTTCAGCTAGTTCGTATACGTCATGCAGCTCTCTTTGTCTAAAGTCAGGGTCGGCCCCCGAGTTCTGGCCACTAACGAGATGAGGGGCTATATATTGTTGGTGTAATGCCCTAGGCTTTAGTTATGTTTAACTCAAAACCATTATGTATCATCTTTATCGTTTATTATAGAGAAAGATTATTTGGTTCATTATATGTTTACATATTTATTATATTGAACTGCGTCCCTGGTTGTTGAGAACAACTAGTATAAGTTGGTAATGGATAATCATGGAGATGATTATATGCATGGAGATGCACATTACACTTATGGGTACTTGCTAGAGAACGAGTACTGGACTTGACCTACTTATGAGATTTATGACATGGTCTGTTGTCATAATTAAATCTCATGATATTCGTGTCACTGGAATCCTTCGTACCTGAGATTATCATCGTCTTCCACATGATGAACGTTGTGTTTAATGTAGTCTAACACTATCTTTAGTCGGATGGCAATAAGGGCTATGTTAGCACGATCGGATTCTTGTAGGGAAGAATGATAAGTCAAGATGGAATTTGTCCCTCTTATGAAGAGAGATGTTTGCTTGGGCCCCTCGATGAATAATGTTGATGAAATGTATGGCCATACTCAAATGATTTGATAGAGATCAAATGCATTTGGATTATCAACATATTCGGAATCGAGAAAGCATTGAACGGAATGAGTTGACATAGAACATGACTCATGTTCAATTGGACATCGTGGACAAAGGGATTATGACATTGGATCTATCGAGGAATCAAGCTTTGATGTTAAATTTAATTGGGTGGACATAATGATTTCCTAGAAGTCATTTATGTCTTGTGAGTTTGATGTTTCAACTCACTACCAACATAAAATATAATTCCTAAAGGGTCACACACAAAAGAACGAATTTGATCAAAGGAAATTGATATTGGGGCTGGTCACGACTTGATTTGGATAGAAGGGATGTATCGCGCGAAACCCGTCAGTTTCGCGCGGGACTTCTTTGTTCAAATCCAGTTTTGGCCATAGCATTGTAACGCGCGTGATAGTCTGTCTCGCATGGGACAAGGATTCTGTACGAATCAAGTGGATTGAATTGTAACGTTGTATCGCGCGGAACACGCCTGTTCGCGCGAGACAAATTTTCTGTTCAGATCCGTTTTTGGCTTGGATTAGGTCTCTTCTCCCTAAGAGTTAGGGATATTTACAATGTATAAATAGGAACCTTCTCCCAGTCAATAGTGACACGGTTTTTGGAGTTTTAGAAACACAAAAACATTGATTTTGATTGAGAATCAAAGATCAAAAACACCCAAATCAATTCCAAAACAGCCATTGATTATTAAAAGGAGTTTTTCAATAATCAAGAGGATCATCTAGCAATCCAACAAGAAGGTGTTCTTGAATTCGTTCACGTGTGGATTACCGATAGAGGGTGATAGGTTAATCACCAAGATCTTGAAGCCTCCGTTCGTTGATTCATCACAAGGTTTGAACAAGGTAGAAGAAGATTCGTTTCTATATCAAAATTCTAAGGCTTGAATTTTGTGATCTACTTTGTTAATTCTCATCGCATTCAAGGTATGTAAATTCTATCTCATATTAATTTCTAATCTCTTCATGCTAGACAGATCTTAGGGCTAGGGTTTTGATGTTATATGTAAATCTTCCGCTGCGTTTGTAACCCCAAAACCCAACAGTGGTATCAGAGTTCTGTCTTGCCATGATTAGGATTGAAATTACATGCTAGATTTAATGTGATTATTTGCTACCATGTGATATGAAATAGATCTAGATCCTATGTGTTTTGTTTCTATGAAAAACAAGTATATATGATATGCCATGTTTTATGATTAATGATAAAATAATTAGATTAGTTTATCACATAGGTTATTAATCTACTAATATGATTATTTAGATTTATAATTTCTCAAAATTAAATCAAATTGTTTGTATGAAATTTTGTGAAGCCCTATGTTCATGATTATGTTCACATGAGATCTATGTTACAACCATGCGATGTTTGTTACATGTTGAAAACCTTCTAAATATTTAAGTCTTATGTCATTCCTTGATTAGAACACTTGTGAAATTTTAGGGTATTTGATGTAGTTTCGACTCAGTTGGGTGCATCTTATATCTTAATTTGTGAGCAAGATGAGATAATGGTTGATGTAGTTTTGACTCAGTTAGGTGCATCGTTCCATGTCTCATACGTTTGAAAAAGGTTTTGACTTAGTTGATGCTTTCAAATGAGATTTGACCCAAGGCAAAGATGAGATTTAAAACATGTGTATGACATATGATGTCTAAGGAAATCTCATAAAAGATCTAAGAGTCATATAGAGATATGATTGATATTTCTACCTAAATAGCTTGATTTCGGGCATTGACTCAGTTAAACCAAAATCAAGTGAAATATGGATCTTAGCCCACTATAATTATATGATACATGCTTGTATTAGAAGGTGTATAATTTAGTGGGAGTATTTGTGAAATACATTATTTGCTCTTAGATGATAAATGTGTTGATATTGATATGTGTTCATATAGTTTGCATATTTTGTTGTAGAAATAGCATTACAAAATAAATTGCGATTCGTTCTTGTGAAGGACAAAGTTCGAATAGAACGGTACATACTATTCTGATTGGATCAGAAGCTTAAAGAATTGTTCTTAAGCAAAAGTGTACGTTCTTGACGAATCCATTCCTGCTGAACCCACTGCAAATGTTGCAAAGGGCAGATAAGGAGCAACATAAATATAGAGATGATTCCTATGATGTTGTTTGCCTTATACTTGCCACCATGTTTAAAAGGCTCTTGAGAAGGACCTTGAACACATGAAAGTTACTTTTGTTCTAGCACAAAGCACAAAGGAAATGTTCCAAGTGCAAGCTAGGCAAAAGATGTATGTTGTGGTGAAGGCTCTTAATGCATGAGATGCAAAAGGAGCAATCCGCAAGTGTGTTAATAGTTAACACGAGAAAGGGGTTCATAAAGGAAGGTAAAGAAGGTAAAGCAAAAGTTGCTAAAACTAGGGCAAAAGTTGCCAAAGCCAAAGAGGTTAAACCCAAAGTGTCTCAAAAGGATGTATTTTGCTACCATTACAATGAGATTGTTCATTGGAAGCAAAGTTGCAAGGCTTATTAGGAAGGCCTAGAAGGTGAAGAAGGGCAATATGATTGCTACTACTTCAGGTATCTATATGATAGATATTTTCCTTTCGACTTCTTGTTCTTGGGTATAAGATACCGTATATGAATCCCACATTTGTTCAAATGTGCAAGGAACATAGAATAGAAAGCTATTCAAAGAAGGTGAATTAAACCTATGCGTGGGAATGGAGCAAGAGTTGCTACATTAACCATAGGAACTTATGAAGTCAATTTACCTAGTGGACTAGTACTTGTTTTGAACAAGTGTTACTACGTTCCAAATTTGAGTAGGAGTATTATTTTCATTTCTTATATGGATGATGAAGGATATAATTTTCTTATTGAGAATAAAGAAGTTTTATATTCTTTTAATGATATGCCTTATTGTATTGCATATGTCATTAAATGGTCTTCATATCCTTGATGATGAGAAACAAAATAATATTGAAGATATCTATAATATAAATGGGAAATCTAAAACGAATAATATGAACAGCGAGTTCATATGGCATTGCCGGTTTGGTCAGATAAATAAGAAGCATATATCTAAACTCCATTAACATGGACTTTTAGACTCATATGATTATGAATCATTTGAGAAATGTGGATCTTATTTATTGTGATTATTGACCAAACTACCATGCACTAAGAGTAGTGAGAGGGCTAGTGACTTATTGGCCCTAATACATAAGATGTATGTGGACTATTAAGTAGCATTGCTAGGGGAAGATTTCGGTATTTCATCGCATTCACTGGTAACTTATCTAGATATGGCTATGCTTATCTGATGAAGTCCAAAGGTGAATCGTTTGAGATGTTTCGAACATTTCAAAATGAAGTACAAAACCACTTGGAATAATATTAAAGTACTTCGATTAGATTGAGGTGGTGAATATTTGAGCCAAGAGTTTGACAATCATCTCAAAACTGTGAAATCGTTTCAGAGTTGACTCCACCCGGAACACCACATTATATGGTGTGTCTGAAAGGAGGAATTGAACCTTGTAGGACATGGTTCGTTCGATGATGTGTCAAGTTGACTTTCCTATTTCCTTTTGATGATATGCATTAGAAATAATGCGGTTACACTGAATCGAGTCCCTACTAAATCGGTTCCAAAGGCACCACATGAGATGTGGCATGGAAGAAAACTTAGTTTGTCTTTCATGAAGATTTGGGGTTGCAAAACTTATATGAAGAGACTTGTATCTGATAAGTTAAGCACCTAATCTAACAAGGTTATTTTCGAAAATTAATTTTACAACTGCAAAGAGAACAAAATGTTTGTTGCTCTGTATGATTCGTTTCTTGAGAAATAGATTCTCAATAAAGAATTTAGTGGGAGTAAAATTAATCTTGAAGAAGTTCAAGAACCTGAAAATGATATGGAACCAAGAGTAGAGATGGAACCAAGTTCACAAAGAGTTGTGGAACCGGTTCAAGATGCACAAGTCCATCGTAGATCGGATAGTTTACGATCCGAACTCGAGAAATATTGATTTTTCGTATTGGAAAGTAATAAAGTGGAAATCATTAAGAATGACGATCCTACTTTCTATCTTGAGGCGATGTCCACTCCGAATTCGGGTAAATGGTTAGGAACCATGGAATCCGAATTTCAATCCATGTTTGATAATCAAGTTTGGAACTTGATTGGGCTACCTGAAGGTGTAAAAACTAAAGGGTGCAAGTAGGTCTTCAAGACTGACATGGATGGGAAGGTGTATACTTTCATGACTAAGGATTGTAGTAAAGGGATTTAGGCAAATTCATAGTATTGAATATGTTAAAACCTTTTCGCCAGTTACAATGCCGAAGTCTATTAGAATTTCAATTGCCATTATCACATATTGTGACTATGTGATATGACAAATGGATGTCAAACGGCTTTCTTAAAATGGAAAGATTCTTAAGAATGTGTATAGTACACAACCTGAAGTTTTATCGATCCAAGAAAGTCTAATAAAGTATGCATGTTGCAAAGATCCATAAGATGGGTTGAAGCAAACTTCGAGGAGTTGAAATCTTCATTTTGATGAATCGGTCAAAGAGTTTGACTTCATCAAGTATGAAAATGAACCTTGTGTATACATGAAATTCAGTGGGAGCGTAGTATTATTTCTATTGTCTTATTACAATGATATCTTACTCATTGGAAAACGAAGTTCCGACACTTAAGACTGTCAAGTCTTGATCAAGGAAAGTTTTCTCAATGAAAGATATGGGTGAAGCCGCTTACATCCTTGGCATCAAGATCTATAGAGATAGATCTAAAAGGATAAATTGGTTTGTGTCAAAATACTCACATTGACAAGGTTCTTAGATGATTCTAAGAAAGGTAACTTGTCAATGGGTCATGGTGTTACTCTTAGCAATACTCATTGTCTTATGACAACTGATGAGCAAAAGGGGATGAATGAAGTTCCATATGCTCCGGCATTCAGTTCTGTCATGTATGACATGATTTGTACTAGACCCGACGTCTCGTATGCTTTGAGCATGACGAGTCGATACCAATCTGATCCTGATGTGAACCATTGGATGGCAGTCAAGATGATCCTTAAGTACTTAATAAGAACTAAGGATACATTCTTGGTATTTGAAAGGTTGGAAGTTAATCTTGTTGTAAGGGTTACATAGATACAAACTTCCAAACTGACAAAGTTAATTTAAAATCGCAATTAGGATTTGTGTTTATGCTTATTAGAGGTGCAATTTTGTTGAAAGAGTTCCAAGCAGAAAATCGTAGCCGGTTCTATAACTAAGGCCGAATTTAGCAACATATGATGTAGCTAAAGAGGCTGTTTGGATCAAAAGTTCATTAGTATTTTGGAAATATTCCAAGTATCACTAATAGGTGGAACTTTGTTGTGACAATAGTTGTGTCATTTGTGCAAACAATGAAACCAAGGTCACATCATCGATCCAAACACACACTTAGACGTTTTTCAAGAATTCATTAGAATGAGAAGACGTTAAGATATGCAAAGTATCATCCGATGATGACATTGGGGATTCACTTACAAAGAACCTCGCACAAGCAGAAGCATGATGGTCATGTTAGGTCCATGGGTATATGATACCTAAGAAGATGGAGCCTAGTGCAAGTGAGAGATTGTTGGTGTAATGCCCTAGGCTTTAGTTATGTTTAACTCAAAACCATTATGTATCATCTTTATCGTTTATTATAGAGAAAGATTATTTGGTTCATTATATGTTTACATGTTTATTATATTGAACTGCGTCCCTAGTTGTTGAGAACAACTAGTATAAGTTGGTAATGGATAATCATGGAGATGATTATATGCATGGAGATGCACATTACACTTATGGGTACTTGCTAGAGAACGAGTACTGGACTTGACCTACTTATGAGATTTATGACATGGTCTGTTGTCATGATTAAATCTCATGATAGTCGTGTCATTGGAATCCTTCGTACCTGAGATTATCATTGTCTTCCACATGATGAACGTTGTGTTTAATGTAGTCTAACACTATCTTTAGTCGGATGGCAATAAGGGCTATGTTAGCACGATCGGATTCTTGTAGAGAAGAATGATAAGTCAAGATGGAATTTGTCCCTCTTATGAAGAGAGATGTTTGCTTGGGCCCCTCGATGAATAATGTTGATGAAATGTATGGCCATACTCAAATGATTTGATAGAGATCAAATGCATTTGGATTATCAACATATTCGTAATCGAGAAAGCATTGAACGGAATGAGTTGACATAGACCATGACTCATGTTCAATTGGACATCGTGGACAAAGGGATTATGACATTGGATCTATCGAGGAATCAAGCTTTGATGTTATATTTAATTGGGTGGACATAATGATTTCCTAGAAGTCATTTATGTCTTGTGAGTTTGATGTTTCAACTCACTACCAACATAAAATATAATTCCTAAAGGGTCACACACAAAAGAACGAATTTGATCAAAGGAAATTGATATTGGGGCTGGTCACGACTTGATTTGGACAGAAGGGATGTATCGTGCGAAACCCGTCAGTCTCGCGCGGGACTTCTTTGTTCAAATCCATTTTTGGCCGTAGCATTGTAACGCGCGTGATAGTCTGTCTCGCACGGGACAAGGATTCTGTACGAATCAAGTGGATTGAACCGTAACGTTGTATCGCGCTGAACACGCCTGTTCGCGCGAGACAAGTGTTCTGTTCAGATCCATTTTTGGCTTGGATTAGGTCTCTTCTCCCTAAGAGTTAGGGATATTTACAATGTATAAATAGAACCCTTCTCCCAGTCAATAGTGACACGGTTTTTGGAGTTTTAGAAACACAAAAACATTGATTTTGATTGAGAATCAAAGATCAAAAACACCCAAATCAATTCCAAAATATCCATTGATTATTAAAAGGAGTTTTTCAATAATCAAGAGGATCATCTAGCAATCCAACAAGAAGGTGTTCTTGGATTCGTTCGCGTGTGGATTACCGATAGAGGGTGATAGGTTAATCACCAAGAGCTTGAAGACTCCGTTCGTTGATTCATCACAAGGTTTGAACAAGGTAGAAGAAGATCCGTTTCTATATCAAAATTCTAAGGCTTGAATTTTGTGATCTACTTTGTTTATTCAAGGTATGTAAATTCTATCTCATATTAATTTCTAATCTCTTCATGCTAGACAGATCATAGGGCTAGGGTTTTGATGTTATATGTAAATATTTCGCTGCGTTTGTAGCCCCAAAACCCAACATATATGGTACAGACAGAACTGTGTCATTGTTTGCGTGGACATCTAGAATCAGGTGTTCCTCTTCCTCTGTTTCGACAATCAGACTCAGCCTAAAACTGATGATGGTGGTCTTTACAGACTTAGAGATTTTCATATTTTCCATTGGCGTGACTGTAAGTACCCCAATCTGGATCACTCCTCATCCGACGCACGGGAGACACCGCAGACTCACACAAATGCAGTCTCGAATACCCGTAGCCTTCAAAAACACCAAAAACCACCAACCAAACCAAGGGGGGGCATTCTGGGATAAAAAAGTACAAAAGGACTTTTAAGGAATTTTGGAAAATATGGAAATGGTAGCTTGTGCCGTGCGACACACTTTGCCAGAAGACATCATAATTACAAAATCCCCTTAAAGTCCACAATATTCCCTTAAATCCAGGAAAATAAAAAAACTGGTTATGGCTGCTAGTGTCGTGCGACATACCTTGGCAAGAGACATCATAATTACAAAATCCCCTTAAAGTCCACAATATTCCCTTAAATCCAGAAAAACCAAAAAACTGTTAATGGCTGCCAGTGCCGTGCGACATACCTTGCCAGAATCTGGACCCTATAAATAGAGGGCTCTCCCTCTCATTTTTCACACATCTCTCTTCTCCTCTCTCTCCCAGCCTTCAGGCTTTCCCTCTAAGACCCTTCGGGGCAATCCCGATCCCTTTCGGTTCCCTCCGGGGCATTCCGAGGCCCCTCGTGGTACTCCGAAGCCCTGTTGAACACTTCCGAGCGCTCCCGAGACGCTCCCGAGCTGCCCCGAGGCACTCCCGAGGCATCCAGAAGCCTTGCCGATTCCATCCCAAATCCCTGCCAATCCATCCCGAGGCATTCCGGTCCATCTCGAGGTGTCCCGGCCCTTTTCGAGCACAACCAACGATCCCGACGCACGCCGGAACTCTGCCCGAGCGCAACCGACGCTCCCGACGCACGCCGGAACTCTGCCCGAGCGCAACCGACGATCCCGACGCACGACGAACCTCTGCCTGAGTCCAGTCAACGATCCATGTGATCCCAACGCACGACAAAACTCTGCCCGAGTACACACCTGACAATCCTGAGGCACGCCGAAGCTCTGTCCGCAGACACCGGCACGTCCCGACGCCATCCCGGAACACTATTCAACACTCAAATACTATTCCCCAGCGGAAGACAGACATGAACCAACATTGGTAAGGCTTCCTTCCAACACTATTTCAATACATTTCAATACATAGCGTACGATGTAGACATCATACACAACATGCATTTTAAAAAAAAAACACATACACACACACACCTCTTTTAAAGAAAGAAGGGGTATGTATGCATGTGTTTTACTTTTTATTTTACAAAAAAAAATAGAAATACAAAAAAAAATGCATCATAATACATCTGTGTACATACATTTAAAAATTCTGTAAAACTTTCTGTTTTACTCAGAAAAAAAAAGAATTTTAGTGACCGCACACTACTCGCACTGCTGCCTCGGTACACCGCACGCTACGCGCACTTGCTGCCTCGGTACACTGCACACTACAACCCTCAACCCGGAGTGGTCTCAGTTGCAGTCTGATTGGTCTTCCTGACGCCTTTCGGACGCGCACGGGATCATTCCAAACATCCCATCCTAGCCAGTGTCAACCATGCACGCTTGCGTCACACTCTGTCCAGACTCGGTTGGTTTTTACTCGGTCCGTGTCATACAGCCTTGATACATATCCCATGCCGACCATTTTCTGAGTCGAAGCTCGAAACTCAAGATCCCTTGCGCAAGCAAAGCGATGAAAGGTCATGCTAAAATCTTGACCCGATCTTGATTTCCAAAGCTACACCCAGACGATGTTCCGTCCCGGATATACATCCATGCCCACATGACACCATGTCATCAAGCCTTTAATACGTCAGCCATGACAATATGACCTAGCCAACGCCTAACGTCACAGATCCCTTGTACAAGCAAGGTAAAGAGAGGTCATGCCAAACTCTCGACTCGATCTTGACTCAGGTGCCGGCTCGGCTCACTATTCACATGGCTGACGCATTAAAACGAACATGACAGGCTCGGTCCTTAGGTTCGATTTTTCTTTTAGGCCAGTGGAAACCGCTTGCCCTATAGGACCCTCGCCCGGGGCTGTCCATCCCGGGATGTCGAAATACAGGTGCAAAACGAGTGGCTTATAGCCACACAGATGGTCTCCACTGACCCAGGATCTAGCATAGTTGCGAAAAAGAAGAGCAATCTTTTCCAACCAACTTAGGATTCTGACAAAACACGTTTTAAGTAAATTAAAACAATAAAAAAAACATAATAAAAAAAAAACGAAAACTGCATGTCACATGAGCTTTCCCCCTTTGAAATTACCTAGGATTTCGCGCGGGCGCGAAACGCGGTTGTCTTTCGCGGAGGGGTTGGTGTCTGAGACCTCGCTTCATGGGAAGGAAAAATGAGGAGTCGCCACGCGGTTTTTGTATTTTGAGTCCAAACGTTGAGAAACGGCTTTAGAAAATGGTGTCGTTTTTATTGGTAGCAAAAACTTAGGAAAAGGCTTTGAAAACAGGGATCATTTTTATTGGTAGCAAAAACGAGTAAAAAGCTTTTTTAGTACCAGAGATTGTTAGGTTCGGAGGTCAAGTTACGTTTCGGGTAGAGTATTACGAGATCGCCCGAAACGCCTCGCATGACGAGTCTTTCTACCTTTCTCGAAATCGTGTGTGTGTGTGTGTGTGTGTTTTGAAATGGGGGCTTGAATGACAAGCTTAATCTTGGTTTGAATGACAAACGTTGATTAGGTGACTTTTGAAAAGACGAGCGTTTGAATGACAAACGTCGGTTTTGAGTTTGAAATGAGCGTTTGCGTGGCAAACGTCGATTTTGAGTTTGAAATGAGCGTTTGCGTGGCAAGCGTCGATTTTGAGTTGAAATGAGCATTTGCGTGGCAAACGTCGATTTTGAGTTGAAATGAGCATTTGCGTGGCAAACGTCGATTTTGAGTTGAAATGAGCATTTGAGTGGCAAATGTCGATTTTGAGTTTGAAAGGGAGTTCGGAGGTCGAACTCCGGTTTTTTGAACCGGGAATGTCATTGTTAACGATTTTTACGGGAAAAATGCGTATTAAATGATTTTAAGTGTCAAATGGCGGCTTTTAGTTTGAAGATGAGCATTCGGAGGCCGAACGTCATTTCGCGCGTTTTGAAAGAGAGTTCGACGGACGAACTCCGATTTTGAACCGGGCATTACATTGTTAACGATTTTTACGGGAAAAATGCGTATTAAATGATATGCGATCAACGAATCGGGTTGCGACTCAGACTTTGAAAAGTAAATACTATCACGATCCAAACGGGTCGGACTTTGTAAATGACAGTATTTAAAGTGCGGTATCAACGGAATCAAACGATCCGGATTCGTAAATGACGATCAACGAGGCCAAACGGCTCGGATTTGTAAATGACAGAAATTAAAATGACGATCGACGGATCGATCGATCCGGAATTGGTAAATGACAATAAAAGTAAACTACGTGTGGGCTCGGAACGCCGTTTTAACCCGTGATTACTTCTCTTACGGAAAGAGAAGAGGATCGAGGGGCTAAAATGTATCGGGCCCCGTTAGACGGAGGCGTCTACATTTCAATAACGACGTTCGAAACGGTTGTAGCGACTGGCGCGTAAACCGAGACGGAATGAGAGATTTAGAGAGAGGGAGTTATACCTATGGCTAGGGTTGACTCCTTTGGCTCGGGAGGTGTGTACGGGACACGGAAAGTGATTCGAAAGGTTGTTTCAAAGTAGTAAGGTGCGTATTTGATCGAAATACGGAGGTTTCACGTGAATCGAGACGAAACGGGAGCTCGGAAGGGGTGAAAACTGCTTAGGCCGTGGGGGTGGTGATTTTTTGGAGTGATTTTGGTCCTCCTTTTGGCTTTGTACCATTTCTATTTATAGGTGAAAAATGCGGTGAGGAGTCCTGACGGACTTGACCGAATCCAGGGGTTTTTGGGTATTTTGGAAATACGGGGGACTTCTTGGGCAATTTCGGGAAAAGTGCACGAGGGAGTCAGGCTAGGACTAGGATTGCAAATCAGGGGTATTTTGGTCTTTTAGCCTTGATTTGTGATTGAAGGGTGACTAGAGGGAGGTGGCATGGCTGCCACGTGCCCTCTGAGTTACCAGCCTTATGGGAATTCGTTCCTCGGTCCCGGTTTTGTCCGTTTTTAAAATAACGATTCGGAAAATGTCCGAAACGCCCTGAAAGTGCAGGAAAATGCGTTTTCAGGGAAAGCCATACTTTTACGTGAGATGACACGTGTTAAGTACGGTTCGACATCGGGATGCACGGGCAGTCCCGGACGTCTCGTTGGCACAAAGAACGGGGAGTTTAACGAGTTCCGGTTAACCTGGAGTGGGCCAGTTAACGGATTTCGGTTAACTTTCTGACGGATTTGGACGATCCGGATTTGGGTACTTACACCCTTTATCCAAAAAGGCCTTCCCATGTCTAAACCTTAACCGTCACCACCTCCAGTGAACCGAGAGTGGTTGAGAGTACCCGGGAACTGTTCTTCCATTGTCAAAGCCGCAAGGTCCCACATCCTTCTCGGTCTGACCACCGGGCGATCCGTCGACTCCCGTAGCCGGATCGGCAGATAACAACGAGGAAAATGGGACCTTACCCCCGAGAAACTTCCCGATAATGGAGGAAGTTTGGCAAGCTGTCATAGCCCTCTAAAAAGGCCAAGGCGAGCAACAGGCCTGGATCGAAGGTGCCATGCACCATTTCGGAACATTAGCCACCCCCAACCACCTGGGGCTCCCAAAGACATACCCGCTCCCGCAGCTCTTAACGTCTCTCATTGTCTCCCGGAATTCAATCTCTTACCCTCGTACGAACCCTGCAGCTACGAATAAAACCACAAGACCCCCCGAGGGAAGACGTGCCCAGTCAACATCCCGAGGTCCCGATACCACCGCAAAATGATGAACACATCTGGTGGGACGTCTGCGATTGCATCGCTTGTCTGGAAAGGGACTTCCAAGACGAAATAAACGAGGATCGCCCTCCAAGAAAGAAGAAACCCTCTTCTCAACAAAAACTGAAAAAGAGATACGAAGCCGGCGATCCCACAGTCGTAACCCTCGGAGAACCGTCGGGAAAGTTTGACTATTACGTCATCTACTCCAGCAAATCTCCTCAGCCTAGCTCTACGCAAGGCCACGGAAACTTCTGCTCCATGATTAGCTGGGACGAGCTTCGCACAGCCACCAACGGCCAAAGGGTCCAAATACCCCAACCCCTATCTTGGGAAGACATCAAAGCCACTGTTGACGCTTCAACAAAAGCAATAACGGTGAACGAACTGAAATGCGAAGCATGGACCTACGCCAACCAAGGCCCTCCCATGACAGAAATGGGAGAAACAAGCAAAGCAGCAAAGCCAGAGGTGAACGTATTGACGCGTTCCGATCAAATCTTGGTGAATCCTCCAGGAACAGACAAAAGGCCAGCCATGCTTGAGCCTCGAACCGAAAAGGGCCCCTACACCAAAGAAGCCGAAACTCTTGACCCAAAGGCTGAAGATCCTATCTTAACTCAGCTCAAGCGTACCCAGGCTAACATATCCCTCTGGTCCTTACTCACTTCCTCTTACCCGCACAAACTCAAGCTGGAGGAAAGCCTGGCCCAGACCATGGTACCTATCAACGTGACACCAGATGAAGTGGTCCAAATGATCGGCAACGTTCACTACAGCAACATCATCACTTTCACGGAGCTCGACCTCCCAAAATTTGGGGCTGACCAAAACGAGCCTCTCTACATAACGGTTCAACTTGACGAGCGCCGCCTCCCTCGAGTCTTGGTAGACGGGGGATCAGCCATAAACGTCCTCCCATCCAAAATTATGGACTTGCTAGGGATCAAACCAACTGATCTGAAGCCCTCTACTCAGACGATCAAAGCATACGACTCGACGTCTCGCTCAGTCTTGGGAATAGCCACTCTGAACCTGTGGTTCGGAAAGCAGATGATCCCGACAGACTTTCAAGTCATCGACATCCCGATCACATTCACTGCCATCTTGGGACGCCCTTGGTTACACCAGATCAATGGGGTGGCATCCACCCTACACCAGTGTGTAAAGTTCGTCCAAGGAACGGATCTCACCAGAATATATGGTGACAGCATAACTACTGAGGGGACCAGCACAAACGGCGTCCCAGTCCTGGAAATCAAACACGACAACGACGGCATGATGCTGACAGGGTTCACAGTCGAAAGCCCAAAAGCCCAGGTATGCCACATAGACCTGCCCCTGACTTGGGACCGAATCCCTCCTACCATGAAGATGATGAAGCTCATGAACTACATCCCGGGGCTTGGTTTGGGAAAACGCCATCAAGGTACCCAACAAATCATCGAGGTCAAGGAACAAAATACCCACTATGGCCTAGGATACATTCTCACTCCCAAAGACGCTGCGGAAAACAGAAAAGTTGCACGGAAATGCTCCGCTACTGACAAAAGAGGCTTGCACGCAATCTCCGACCTCCGCCTTACAGCTTCAACATGGCCTGGTACTTCACAAAGAAAGCTGGCAGTTTGAACGAAGACACAGAGAAGGGGACAGAGCTGATCAATGCCAAACAAAACTGGTCGATAACAATGCACAAGCTCCAACAAAGCCTGTAAAGGTTCAATGGCCTCGAGCCAAATCCAGTCAGAAGAGCATTTCTCGACGCACCAACTCTACCGGGACCCACTACCACCACTATTCACAATGAATTCTGGTTCAGGAAAACCCCCTCTTTGGCGAAAGAACTCGAAAAACTCTCTGTCAACATCCCTGCCACAAATAAGCGGGACGAGTCTGCATTCGAACTAGCAATGCCCAAGACAAGAAAGGAAGACTCCACAGACGATGCCTGGAATGAGTCGTTGCTACAACAACTCTTCAGTGAAGAAATCGAGGTGCCAGACCTAATCGATTTTGTTTCTGATAACTCCATGGTAGCCATGATTGGGAACAGCAGCGCGAAGCCTTTCGACCCTCGCCTCCTTTCAAGCTCATCAACATTGCCACTCAAAAATTGGGCCACCTTCTCCGAACCTGCCGCCAGCAAGAAGGACATGATCGAACAACTTGGTCTAACCCCTCGCGTCTTAGAGTCCAGAGTAAAAACCCATTCTGAGTTCATTGCCTTTGAATTTGAGTCTCTCGATTCATCTGATGGCCTTACGCCAGAAGATTACGAACTCATTGCCAATAATGTATTCCCATATGCTCTTAATGAAAGTTTCGACCTTTCCGAGTATCCTCTCATTGCATCTTTAACAACTGATAAATTAACTAAAACACAAACAGTTAATAACGATTCACTTGATAAAGAAGCAGACACATTTAATGAACAATGCATTAAATACATCTTTAAGCATGTTGTCAAACGAGAGAAAAACCGGGCCCAAGCTGTCGAGGAGGTTTTAACCAAAGTGAATTTGGGAACTGCTGAAGAGCCAAAAGAGACGCAAATCGGAAGTTTCTTCACCGGCACTGAGCAAAACGCATTGACTGCACTGCTCAAAGAATTTGTGGACGTGTTCGCTTGGTCTTACCAAGACATGCCCGGCTTAGATCCAGCCATAGTAGAACATCGGATTCCCCTGGATCCCGAGGCTAAGCCCATCAAGCAAAAGCTACGCTGAATCGAGCCGAAATGGTCTTTACAAGTCAAGGAAGAGATCAAAAAGATGCTCCGCGTCGGCTTCATAAGGGTGATCGAATACCCGACATGGCTCTCCAACATAGTCACGGTCACCAAGGCCAACGAAAAAGTACGCTGCTGCGTGGACTTTCGAGATCTCAACAAAGCAAGTCCCAAGGACGACTTTCCACTACCAAACATAGACATGTTAGTAGACACTACGACCAATTTCGAAGTTAAGTCCTTCGTGGACGGGTTCGCCGGCTACAATCAAATCAAGATGGTCGAAGAAGACCAAGAAAAAATAGCCTTCACAACCCCCTGGGGAACCTACTGCTACACAGTGATGCCGTTCGAACTAAAGAACACTGGGGCTACCTACCAACGGGCAGCAACCGCCCTCTTCCACGACATGATCCACAAAGAGATCGAAGTGTACGTCGATGACATGATAATCCACTCAAAGGGATCAGATGGACAACACCTCACTGACCTGAGAAAGTTCTTCAATCAACTACTAAAACACTCAATGAGGTTAAACCCTGCCAAATGCACGTTTGGGGTCATCCGAGGCAAAGTCTTAGGATACATGGTCACCGAGCGAGGCATCGAAGTTGATCCCCAAAATATCAAGGCCATAATCGAAATGAGACCATCAAAAACCCAAACAGAGGTAAAAAGCTTCATGGGCTGCCTGCATTACATCAGCCGCTTCGTCAATCAGTTGACCTCCATGTGCGAGCCAATCTTTAGACTAATGAAGAAAAATGCAGACATCGAATGGAACCCGGAATGCCAAGACGCCTTAGAAAAAATAAAGGCGTACCTTGTGAGTCCTCCAATCCTCTGTCCTCCCCACGAGGAGAAGCCACTTCTGCTATACCTAACTGTGACCGACACCGCAATTGGAGCCATGCTCTGTCAAGAAAAGAGGGAATCACGAGTCGAGAACGCCATCTACTTCGTCAGTCAAAAGTTCCAAGGCAGCGAGCTCAACTACTCAGCCCTCGAGAAAACCTGCGCAACTCTAGTATGGGTTATCGGAAAACTACGACACTACATGCAGTCGCACACAGTGCACTTGGTCTCCAGAATGGACCCAGTCAAATACCTCTTCGACAAACCATCTTTGTCAATGAGGCTCGCCAAATGGTCTTTCTTCTTAGCGGAGTTAGACATCAAGTACGTGAACCAGAAGTCAATCAAGGGACGAGTAATAGCCTAGCAACTGGCCGACTTCCCAACCGACGAGGCCCAAGGTCCCGAGCCACAATTTCTAGACGAAGGAATCTTCACACTTGAAGGCGAAAACCGATGGCAACTGTTCTTCGACGGAGCAGCCAACAAAATAGGAAACGGCATTGGTATGCTCTTGGTCGACCCAAAGGACGAACACACCCCAATCGCCATAAAGCTGAATTTCGAGGTAACCAACAATGCCGCCGAATACGAAGCCTGCGCCGCCGGACTAGAAGCCGCACTCGAAAGGAACGTCCAGAAACTCGAGGTCTACGGGGACTCAGCCCTGATCATCAATCAAGTTTCCAACAAATGGAAAACAATAGACCCAAGCTTGCAAAAATACCACGCCTTCATAGAAGACCTCATCACGCAATTCAAAGAGGTCACCTTCCACTACTTGCCAAGAGATCGGTACCGGTTTGCAGATGCCCTAGCCACCTTGGCTTCACTTGTGGAAATCCACGAGGGGAAGGCAATCAAGCCATTCAAAGTCTGAAGGAAGGAAATCCCTCCCTACTGCTGCGATATCAAGCCAGAACCCGAGCCCATCAATGAGCCGTGGTACAAACAGATCTTCCAATACCTCAAGAGCGGGGAAACCACCTTCATGAACGAGGAAGGCCAAAGCAAAGAAGGATTCAAAGCCAAGAGCATCATGGCCCTAAAATGCCTTGCCTCTCACTTTGTCATCCTTGGAGACATGCTATACAAAAAACGCTACCGGGGACCACTCCTACGCTGCATCAGCCAGGAAAAAGCAAACGAGCTCATGAACGAAGTCCACAATGGGGCTTGCGGTCCCCACATGAGCGCCAAAGCCCTGATGCAGATCATTTTTCGATTGGGCTACTACTGGATCTCCATGGAGGCAGACTGCATCCACTTTGTCCGAAGCTGCGACAAGTGCCAACGGTTATCCAACCTTAATCATCTACCTCCTAACGATCTCTACTGCATGACTACACCCTGGCCCTTCGCCATGTGGGGGATTGACATCATCGGGAAGATTGCTCCGCCAGGCAGCAATGGCCACAAATTCGTCTTGGTAGCCATCGACTACTTCACAAAATGGGTCAAAGCCAAGTTATACAAGGTGCTAACTTCCAAGAAGGTCGCACATTTCCTCAAAGAAAACATCATATGCCGATACGGCATCCCGAACGAGGTCATGTCAGACAACGGCTCCCACTTCGAAGGAGAATGCGACAGACTGCTGGCCGAATTCAAGATCACACGCCACAAGTCTTCTCCCTACAGGCCGCAAACAAACGGCACATTAGAAGCAGCAAACAAGACCCTCGAAAGAATCATCCGAAAAATCACCACACGAGGACGAGATTGGCCCGAGAAGCTTCACCTTGCACTTTAGGGCTACCGAACATCAGTCAGAACAGCCACGGGAGAAACTCCATTCGCCCCTGACATACGGGATGGAAGCAGTACTGCCCGTTGAATTGGAAATTCCCTCACTCCGAGTGCTGCTGGAAAATGAGATTAACGAAGTCGAATAGCTTCGGAGCCGGCATGACGAACTGGCTCTGCTAGACGAACGCCGACTAAAGGCCATGGAGCACATCCGAGCCTACCAAAGCAGAATGGCTAGAGCTTTCAACAAGAAAGTCAAGTCCCGAGACATCAGGGAAGGCGATATGGTACTCAAAGAAAAGCCCCCCACTCGAACCAACCCACTGGGAAAATGGGAACCAACATGGATCGACCCTTTCATGGTTCAAAAGATCTTCTCCGAAGGTGCCATGAAGCTGACAGACCTAGACGGCAATCCCTTCATAAACCCAGTCAATGGAAGCAAACTTCGCAGATACTTCACCTAAAGAAGATCAACTGTGCATCTCTTGGCACTCCTTGTAGTATCGAACTACGCAAACCTGAGCCCTCTAGTTCGAGGGAAACGTAGGCAACCTTAATAGGTCCGGTCTAAAAAACACACAAAAAACAAAAAGTTTGAATGTCAACCAAGACCTCCATCAAACTATACACTTTCCAAAGCATGCCCCCACCATCACCTTGACCAAGTCAAATGACGGCGGCAAACATCAAAGGAAATCAAAAGGTCACTCAGCATCAAAAGACTGACCCATGTCAACTCCAAGCTAGGGGCTTACCTTCGCCCTCACGCGCTTCAAAAAAAACAAAAAAAAGAGCTCAAGCAGAAGCTTAAAAAAAAAAGAGCTCAAGCAGAAGCTTTAAAAAAAAGAGCTCAAGCAGAAGCTTTCAAAAAAAAAAAAAAGCTCAAGCAGAAACTACAAAAAATGAGATCAAGGACCCAGCTAGGGATGGCAACGGGGTGGGTTCTTCATTTCCCAAACCCGCCCCTATAGTGATCTACCATTACCCGAACCCACCCCGCCCCGCCCCGTTATTTGCATTACTCGAGCCCGCCCCGCCCCGATAGTTAACCAAATAGCTTATGTTAAGGATTTAAGTAATATTATGTTAAGGATTTAAGTAATTTGCTGAGCAGATGTCAATGAAGGTTCCCTGAACCAATATTATGTTAAGGATTTAAGTAATTTCATACCTAATCGGGGCGGGTTCGGGGTGGGGCGGGGGTAAACCCGAACCCTATAAAAACCCGGCGGGTTTTCAAAATTGCTTCCCAAACCCGGCCTATTAGGAGCGGGTCTTTTCGGGTTCGGGGCGGGTTTCGGGTTTTTGCCATCTCTAGACCCAGCGCCGACAAATAAGAAGCAAGGAAGTCAAGGAAAAGACCGTAAAAAAAAACGACTTGTCAAGGAAACATCCAACCTTCCCATCCAAACACAAAATCCAAACAAAAAGGGATGCCGTCAAGGCCCAGACTGCTTCAGTCCACAAATATAACAGAAAGGTCCAAAGTTGGACGCCGCCAAGGCTCACAAAAGAAACAAAATAAGCAAACAAGAGATCTTGCGTCTCGACAAAGCTTTAAAAGTAAATCACAAATCACTAACGGTTACAACATTTCTTGATGAGTTCAAGCACAGTCTACTCTCAAGTTCACAACATGCTAAAAGACAGCTTAATACATTTAACAAATAATGTGTCTGCAATGCAATGAATGGATACTTAGGAGGTCATTCCGCGCCACATGTGCTTGTCCCCTCGCCATTCTTTCCTTACTTTCCTTGCCCCGGCGAGTCTTCTTTCGCTCCACGTGAGCCAACTCTGTCTCTCTCATCCCGAGATTAGGGGTCCTCCCCGTAGAGTCAAACAATCCAGTAGCTCGTAGAGCTTCATTCGCCCGTGCCTCGGCCCGGATCTCCTCCCTGCGAGTCTGCAAAAGAGGACCTCTCTTTGTCAATCGGTCAACTATGGTCTTGTAGTCAAATAAAGCGTCTCCTGTCACATTCTGAGGGTTAGACCAGGCTTCGGCAATTCTAAGGCTATAGCTATGACGGCAACCTTGCCCCAGAATCGCTTCACGCCTGCTTCCCAAAACCACTTGTGAAATTACCCGGGATTTCGCGCGAACGCGAAACGCGGTTGTCTTTCGCGGAGGGTTGGTGTCTGAGACCTCGCTTCATGGGAAGGAAAAATGAGGAGTCGCCACGCGGTTTTTGTATTTTGAGCCCAAACGTTGAGAAACGGCTTTTGAAAATGGTGTCGTTTTTATTGGTAGCAAAAACTTAGGAAAAGGCTTTGAAAACGGGGATCATTTTTATTGGTAGCAAAAACGAGTAAAAAGCTTTTTTTAGTACCAGAGATTGTTAGGTTCGGAGGTCACGTTACGTTTCGGGTAGAGTATTACGAGATCGCCCGAAACGCCTCGCATGACGAGTCTTTCTACCTTTCTCAACATCGTTTGTGTGTGTGTGTGTGTTTCAAAATGGGGGCTTGAATGACAAGCTTAATCTTGGTTTGAATGTCAAACGTTGATTAGGTGACTTTGTTTGAAAAGACGAGCGTTTGAATGACAAACGTCGGTTTTGAGACGGAAATGAGCGTTTGCGTGGCAAACGTCGATTTTCAGTTGAAATGAACGTTTGCGTGGAAACGTCGACTTTGAGTTTGAAATGAGCGTTTGCGTGGCAAACGTCGACTTTGAGTTGAAAAGGAGTTCGAAGGTCGAACTCCGGTTTTTTAAATCGGGCGTTACATTGTTAACAATTTTTACGGGAAAAATGCGTATTAAATGATTTTAAGTGTCAAATGGCGGCTTTTAGTTTGAAGATGAGCGTTTGGAGGCCAAATGTCATTTCGCGCGTTTTGAAAGAGAGTTCGAAGGACGAACTCCGGTTTTGAACCGGGCATTACATTGTTAACGATTTTTACGGGAAAAATGCGTATTAAATGATATGCGATCAACGAATCGGGTTGCGACTCGGACTTTGAAAAGTAAATACTATCACGATCCAAACGGGTCGGACTTTGTAAATGACAGTATTTAAAGTGCGGTATCAACGGAATCAAACGATCCGGAATTGTAAATGACGATCGACGAGTCAAACGACTCGGAATTGTAAATGACGATCAACGAGGCCAATAGGCTCGGAATTGTAAAGGACGATCGACGGGCCAAACGGCTCAGAATTGTAAAGTTGCATGAAAGTAAATGACGATCGATGGATCAAACAATCCGGAATTGTAAATGACAGAAATTTAAATGACGATCAACGGATCAAACGATTCGGAATGGTAATTTGACATAAAAGTAAACGGAACGGGGTCGGAACGCCGTTTTAACCCGAGATTACTTCTCTTACGGGAAGAGAAGAGGATCAGGGACTAAAACGTATCGGACCCCGTTAGTCGGTGACGTCTACATTTTGAGAGTGAGAGAGGGAGCTACCTATGGCTAGGGTCGACTCCTTTGGCTCGGTGGGCGTATACGGGATACGGAAAGGTGTTTGAAAGGTGTTTCAGAAGTGTTTGGGCAGAGTTTCCCCTTTTATTTGGTGTTTAGAAACCTAGGAATTTGGGCAGCATTTCGACTTGTGTCGGTTTAGCTTGAGGATCAGAATCTACCGACGAGTAGCACGAGGGCCCCCGAAGAGTAGAGAATTCCGCCGACGAGTAGCACGAGAGCCCCCGAAGAGCGGAAGAAAGACAAGCTTTGAACCTTGGGGTGGAGAGAGGAGGAAAAAGGTGTGAAATGTGAAGGAGGAGTGGAGTATTTATAGGGTAGAAATATTGGAGGAGGAGCTTAGGGAGGAAGTTTGCTTGCTTAGTGAGGAAGAAAGAAAGCTTAACCTGATGGTTTTCTGTCCGGCAGAAAGAGTCCGGCCGGACTGTTCCTGAAATTGGCTATATTTCCTGATTTGAACAAGTTACCTGCGTAGATCTTGTTCTCGCGTTCGATTTGATATGTGGTGGGCCCAAAACGGAGTTCGTATGAGGGAGTTATGACCTCCGGAAGGTCGAGACGCTCGAAAACGGGAAATCGAATCCCGAAAGACCCCGAAAAGTACGTTTTTCGGGGAAATCTGTACTTTTACGTGTGTTGAGTACGCTTTGATGTCGGGATGCACGGGGCAGTCCCGGGATGTCTCGTTGACTCGAGAACGGGGAACTTAACGGGTTCCGGTTAACTCGGGAGCGGTGCGGATTAGGTTAACTTTTAACGGATTTTGACGATCCGGATTTGGGTACTTACAGTTAGCCCCTCGGCGACGTCACTTTCGAAGGAAGTGGGGTCGTCGAAAAAGATAAGGATCCAAATCGGGGATGCCTTATGGAGAGACCTGGGCGGTCAAATGGCTGGACCCTTAGCGAAAGGATTCCTACGTATCCCGAGCGGGAATCAAGCCGATCGTAGTTCACGGATGTGAGGGAAATTGGTAGGGGCCTCGACCTGTGGGGAATGATTTGGAGGAGTTCGTCCTGAGAGAGACTGTTTTGGAGGCGTCTAAACCTGAGGGAGACTATTTGAAGGCGTCTGAACCTAAATGGGACCATTGCGAGGCATCCGAACCTGAATGGAGACTATTGTGAGGCGTCTGAACCTAAGTGAGACCATTGCGAGGCATCCGAACCTGAATGGAGACTATTGTGAGGCATACTCGAACCTAATTGAGACCATTGCGAGGCATCCGAACTGAATGGAGACTATTGTGAGGTGTACGAACCTAAGTGAGACCATTGCGAGGCATCCGATCTGAATGGAGACTATTGTGAGGCGTCTGAACCTAAGTGAGACCATTGCGAGGCATCCGAACCTGAATGGAGACTATTGTGAGGCGTCTGAACCTAAGTGAGACCATTGCGAGGCATCCGAACCTGAATGGAGACTATTGTGAGGTGTCTGAACCTAAGTGAGACCATTGCGAGGCATCAGAACCTGAATGGAGACTATTGTGAGGCGTACGAACCTAAGTGAGACCATTGCGAGGCATCCGAACTGAATGGAGACTATTGTGAGGCGTCGAACCTAAGTGAGACCATTGCGAGGCATCCGAACTCGAATGGAGACTATTGTGAGGCGTACGAACCTAAGTGAGACCATTGCGAGGCATCCGAACTGAATGGAGACTATTGTGAGGCGTACGAACCTAAGTGAGACCATTGCGAGGCATCCGAACTGAATGGAGACTATTGTGAGGCGTACGAACCTAAGTGAGACCATTGCGAGGCATCCGAACTGAATGGAGACTATTGTGAGGCGTCCGAACCTAAGATTTACGAAACTTACGAGGGCGTGTGGCGCCTCGGACGGAGTTGCTAAATCATACGAGGCGTGCGCGCCTCGAGCCGGAGTTGCTTGAATCATACGAGGCGTGTGGCGCCTCGAGCCGGAGTTGGCGAGGATACGCTTATCCTGATATGAAGGCATTCGTGCCTTGGGTACTGGGCTTATTGCTGCTGCCAGGTTTATCTGCCAAGGATAGGGTGGCAATGATGGGAATGGTTGTGTTAAACTGGCGTTATTAACAACACGGAAGAAGTGACGTTCCAACGATGGGGTTAGGAACGGGATGTGGTCTCGGGAGAGACTGACACATTGTTGGGGAAAAGCGCCAAGAGTGTGGCCGCTTAGGAACTGAGAGGGTTGATTGACGTTTCTTCTTTAGAATCCTGCTGGGGATGAGCGTTCGGGCTTATCTTGATGGCCGAAGAGGGATTGTTGTGCGGGCTTACCTTGATGGCCGCTGAAGTGGGACTATCGGGCTTACGACTGGCGGCCGGGGAAGTGAACGTTGGTGAAAACCAATGGGAATTTTGACATCGGGAGACGGATTTGTGATTTGATGTCTGAAGACAGGACTGAGCGTTTGAATGTCAAACGTCGGTTTGGGGTGGAAATGAGCGTTTGAATGTCAAACGTCAACTGGGGATGTAAACGAGCGTTTGAATGTCAAACGTCAACTGGGGATTGAGAATTTAACGTCTGGAGATGAAACGTTAGTGAAAACCAACTGAGAATTTAACGTCTGGAGACGAGCGTTAGTGAAAACTAACTGGGACTTGACCTCGGGAGAGGGGGTCGGTTGACGTGTCCACTACCAAGAGTAGGGGAGATGACGAGATGTGAAATCTCGGGAGAGGATCTCACGAGGGAGAATAATAGGAAAGGGTCTCACGAGGAGATGGCGAGATGCGAAATCTCGGGAAGGAATCTCACGAGGAGATAGCGAGATGTAGGATCTCGAAAAGGAATCTCACGGGGAGATGGCAAGATGCGGAATCTCGGGAAAGAATCTCACGGGGAGATAGCGAGATGCAGAATCTCGGAAAGGAATCTCACGGGGAGATGGCGAGATGCGGAATCTCGGAAAGGAATCTCACGGGGAGATGGCGAGATGCGGAATCTCGGAAAGGAATCTCACGAGGAGATGGCGAGATGCGGAATCTCGGAAAGGAATCTCACGGGGAGATGGCGAGATGCGGAATCTCGGAAAGAAATCTCACGGGGAGATGGCGAGATGCAAAATCTCGGAAAGGAATCTCACGGGGAGATGGCGAGATGCGGAATCTCGGGAAGGAATCTCACGGGGAGATAGCGAGATGCAGAATCTCGGAAAGGAATCTCACGGGGAGATGGCGAGATGCGGAATCTCAGGAAAGGAATCTCACGAGGAGATGGCGAGATGCGGAATCTCGGAAAGGAATCTCACGGGGAGATGGCGAGATGCGGAATCTCGGGAAAGGAATCTCACGAGGAGATGGCGAGATGCGGAATCTCGGAAAGAAATCTCACGGGGAGATAGCGAGATGCGGAATCTCGGAAAGAAATCTCACGGGGAGATGGCGAGATGCGAAATCTCGGAAAGGAATCTCACGGGGAGATGGCGAGATGCGGAATCTCGGGAAGGAATCTCACGGGGAGATAGCGAGATGCAGAATCTCGGAAAGGAATCTCACGGGGAGATGGCGAGATGCGGAATCTCAGGAAAGGAATCTCACGAGGAGATGGCGAGATGCAGAATCTCGGAAAGGAATCTCACGGGGAGATGGCGAGATGCGGAATCTCGGGAAAGGAATCTCACGAGGAGATGGCGAGATGCGGAATCTCGGAAAGAAATCTCACGGGGAGATAGCGAGATGCAGAATCTCGGGAAGGAATCTCACGGGAAGATAGCGAGATGCAGAATCTCGGAAAGGAATCTCACGAGGAGATGGCGAAAAGATCTCACGAGGGAGAATAATGAGAAAGGATCTCACGAGGAGATAACGAGATGCAAGATCTCGGGGAAGGATCTCGCAGGGAGATGACGGAAAGATCTCACGAGGGAGAATAACGAGAAAGGATCTCACGAGGAGATAACGGGAGAGGATCTTATGAAAAGATGGGTAATCTCTCTAAGAGATGGGTAATCTCACGAAAAGATGGGTAATCTCACGAAAAGATGGGTAATCTCTCTAAGAGATGGGTAATCTCACGAAAAGATGGGTAATCTCTCTAAGAGATGGGTAATCTCACGAAAAGATGGGTAATCTTTCTAGCAGATGGGTAATCGCTTTCTCGTCTTCATCAGCTCCTCTGTCAGTTCCCTCAATTCCCGTTGTCGGTTCCTTTGACGAAGTAGTGGGTGAGGTTGAAAGCGTAAGGTCGGAGGTTAGGTATGCCTTTGTAGGTTCCCCCTTTGCGGGCTGCCTTGGTGGCCGGCGAGCCTCTTGTTTTTTCTACGATGTCCGGTGTTGGCATATAACAGAGCCTACGGGCGTAGTGTGGTCCTTGACTTTGATGACTTGGTGTTAGCCTTGTAACCTTTGCCAAGCCCGATCAGGATGAAGTTCATGAGTTTCATCATCTTCATGGCGGGAGGGATTTTGTCCCGAAATAGTGGAAGGTCCACGCCGCATATTTGGATTTGGAAGTCTCCAAGTGAATCCGATTAATGCCATATCGTCGTCATGCTTGATTTCTAACTTTGGAATGTCGTTGGTCTTTGGTCCCTCGGTGGTGACGATGTCGCCGTAGGCGTGATTAGCTTCGTTGCCTTGCATGAACTTGAGGCATTGGTGAAGGGTGGATGCCACGCCATTTATCTCGATGCGGCAGGTCGCCCCAAGATAGGTGTGAAAGTGATTGGAATGTCCAACACTTGGAACTCGGTGGGGATCATCCGCTGAACCGGATGTTTAGAGTAGCGACCGAGAACCGTGCGGGAAGTAGAATCGTAGGCCTTGGCAGTGTGGTCGAAGGCTTCAAATATGTGGGCTTGATGTCAAGCAAGTCCATCATCTTGGCGAAGCGAGACATTCGTTCGGAGTACGACAGTGATGCAAAGCGGCTCATTGTGGTCAGCTCCAAATCTTGGCAGGTCCAAATCTGTGAGGGTGACGATGATGTTGGCGATCATCTGGATTACTTTTCCTGGAGTTTCATCCATGGGGACCATGGTGCGGGCCAAACTTTCCTCTAGCTTGAGCTTGTGAGGGTATGAAGAGGTGAGCAGAGACTAAAGGGAAATGTTTGCTGAGTGCTGAGCTGAGTGAGGGTTGGGTCCTCCAACATTTGAGAGGTAGAGGTTTTGGTGGTGCCTCCAGATTGCTTTGAGGTTTGATGAGTTGAAATTTGGCTTATCCTTCTAGGGATTATGCTTCTTGTTGGTAGTAAGGTTGCCGAGATTGGAGACTTTCTTGTGTCCTGATGCCTGAACTATGGTGTCGGCGGGATATTTTGCTTTTCCACCCCCGTAGGTTACGAAGCTGTCTTGTTTGAAGGAAGGAAGACTTCTTTGGAGAAAACTGCCCTTCAATGCTACTGTTGCCTAGAGGTGTCTTGAGGATTCAGATTCTGATCTGTCGAGGCTGTATCTGAGAAGCCCCAATTCTGATTAAGACCATAATGCCGAAGGATGCTTCTGACAAGCCCCAGTAATCGAAACTCAAGGTAGACCCTTGGGATGAAAAAGTTCTCTTCGTGTGGCGAAGCCCCAGTCTGAAGAAATGACTTGGTGAAGCCCCAGTTTGAAGGAACCGCTGGTCATCTGTGGGGATTCTAGAGTGAATCTGATGCAGCCCCAATCTGAGTTGAACCCCATGTGGCCTGACGAGGCAACCGTCCTTGATTTTTTTTTCGATTGGTCAACCAAGGTGTATAAAAGGAATGGCTTGTAATGTATACGCGCAAGGACGTATTTTTGAGAAGTGGGAGCGAATCCCGATTTTATGTGGATGCCTAGTTTAATGCAGGCACCAAAACTCGCTTTGGGTTTGACTCTTTTGGGAGAGTATGAGCGTAGAGAGGTTTGGAGCAGTATATGGAAGCTCTTGCTGACAGAAAGACGATGTTTAGCTCTAATTTTCCTATTATCGTAGAAAAGAAGACTTGTCGAGACATACGAAAACATGTTTTATCCATAATGATCACAAGATTGCTTTAAACCCTTTGTTAATGTTCAGGTTGTTCAACCATTAATCCCGATATGAACAAATGTCTTGATTAACCGTGAGAAGAAAGTCAACTGATGTCGCGGATCAAAGTTGGCTGTATGTGAAAGAAAGGTCTGTGTATGGGGAAGGTCATTGATGAGGCCGAGTTCATGGGATTTGTATGTATTTAGCTATGGACCGTTTCTGTTTGCCTAGGTTCTCCTCAGTGTAAGGAGCTCAGGTCGCCGTAGTTCTGGCGGAACGGTGCTTGGCTCTGGGAAAAAGGGTATGAACATTTGTGGTCCCTTTGGTGAAAAGGCTCGGATGGGCTGTTTGGATGATGAGGTACGGGCCTCGAGGTGATTCCTTGACAAGTCGTTGTTGACGGCTTCTTCCGTGATTCCATTGCTTCTTGGTCAGCTTCTTTCACCGGGGGAGAAAGAATTCGAATGTAGCGTAAGGGCTTATGATGTATTTTTGCCTTTGCTTTGACCGCTCCATTGTTATCGACAACCTCCATTCTTCGAGCTTTAATTTTGTTTGCCCATCTGTCAAGCTTGTGATTGGCGGTGCTGGGTCCTTCGCCTCACTTTTTTTTGAAGTTCTCGCTTTGAACTTTTCTCTCTCTTTTTTTCTTTTTTTTTCTTTTTGAAGTTCTTATTTGAACTTTTCTCTCTCTTTTTTTTTTTTTTTGAAGTTCTTGTTTGAACTTTTCTCTCTCCTTTTTTTTTTGAAGTTCTTGAGGACGAAGGCAAGCTCCTGCTTGAACTTTCTCGATGCGCACGAGGCGAAGGCGAGCTCGAGGTTGTTGTCGACATGGGGTCAATCTTCCGATGTTGAGTGACCTTTTGTTGTTCCTTGATATTGCCGCCGTCGTTGACTTGGTCAAGGTGATGGTGGGGATGTGTCTTTGGGAAGTGTGTGGCTTGATGGAGGCCTTTGTGGGGTAAGGAAAGTGTATGGGGAGGGCACCGGTTGACTTTCTCACACCGATTAATCGAACATTAGTTATTTCGGGGATTATGTGTTGATCAACGCAAGTGATCATCTAGGATATAACCATTTCATTAGTTGTAATGTAGGTGTGCAAATAATGTCTCAAGTCTAGCAAGAAGAGAAAAAAGACACTTATTTATAGAAACTTTAAGATTAACTACAATGTCCGAGGCGGACTTGATTGAACGAGGAAAGTACTAGAACCTACGAAGGTTGACCAAAAGACAATTGACAAATCTCGAGGATAGGTGCCCCTACTCTAGCTGCTCTTTTGTTCTTTGGCTTGCCCGGGACGCTTGAGCTTTCCATCTTCTGTTAACTTCTGAGTTCCATACCACAGACCGAGGCAGTGATCAGTTTGTACCCATAATACTGGTGGAAGTGGAGGGATTTGAGGCCATGGAGCGGCTGGAGCAGATACAAATTGTCCGAAGAAATGGGTCGGAAAAGTCACGGGGACGAAACTTGATGACTGAGCATATTGAGAGAAGGAAGTGAACCTGGGAGGATTTTGAGAGATATTGGGATCTGTTTGAGATGGTCCAATAGCTGCGTGGTTGTATTAGTGAAAGGGGTATTATTGGCTTGGCCATATATGACAGGGTTGCTTTGAGAGGTGGCAGTATGAAGCCTTGGTCGGCTGTTTCCTTGATTTGAAGGATTCCCGTAGCTGGACGGTGGAGGAACCTGGTCGAAGGTTTGGGGAGTTGATCGTGAAGGATCGTCATCCTCGATTAGGACGAAAGTAGCATCTGGCTGGGGGATAGCGGCTATACCTCGCTCATTCAGAAGTTGTACCCTGAAATTCTGCTGATCCTTTTTCTGTTTCTTGTGAACCTCACAGGGCCGGATGGCTTCTTCCGGTGTCATATCTGTTACCGGTGGCGGGGTTCCGTTCCCGTCACGATTTCTCGGTGAGTCTGACATGTCGGAAAGTCTGGCTGAGGGAACTGAGGAAACTGAGGAACAGTCTGATGCTGCCGTAGTTGTAATTTTGGTGAGGCGGCGGCCGGAATTCTGAACCACTGCTCATTGGCTGCGAGGAACGAAAGGTATGGCTTAGTTTTCGGAAGGGGTATGTGGCTCAAGGCTTTAAGGCTCGAAAATTAGACCGTGAAAGGTCGAGAATAAAGTTTTGACCGTGAAAGGTCGGGATTGAATATTTGAGATCGGACCGCGGAGGTCTCGATTGGAGATCGGAGATCGGACCGCGAAGGTCTCGATTGGAGATCGGAGATCAGACCGCGAAGGTCGGGATCGACTATTTGAGATCGGACCGCGAAGGTCTCGATTGGAGATCAGAGATCGGACCGCGAAGGTCGGGATCGACTATTTGAGAACGGACCGCGAAGGTCTCGATTGGAGATCAGAGATCGGACCGCGAAGGTCGGGATCGACTATTTGAGAACGGACCACGAAGGTCGGGATTGGAGATCGAAGATCGGACCGCGAAGGTCGGGATCGACTTTTTGAGATCAGACCGCAAAGGTCGGGATTGGAGATTGAAGATCGTACCGCGAAGGTCGGGATCGACTTTTTGAGATCAGACCGCAAAGGTCGGGATTGGAGATCGGAGATCGGACCGCGAAGGTTGGGATCGACTTTTGAGATCGGACCGCGAAGGTCTCGATAGGAGAGTGGAGATCGGAGATCAGACCGCGAAGGTCGGGATCGACTATTTGAGATCGGACCGCGAAGGTCTCGATTGGAGATTAGAGATCGGACCGCGAAGGTCGGGATCGACTATTTGAGAACGGACCGCGAAGGTCTCGATTGGAGATCAGAGATCGGACCGCGAAGGTCGGGATCGACTTTTTGAGATCAGACCGCAAAGGTCGGGATTGGAGATCGAAGATCGGACCGCGAAGGTCGGGATCGACTTTTGAGATCGGACCGCGAAGGTCTCGATAGGAGAGTGGAGATCGGACCGCGAAGGTCGGGATTCACTATTGAGATCGGACCGCGAAGGTCTCGATTGGAGATCAGAGATCGGACCGCGAAGGTCGGGATTCACTATTGAGATCGGACCGCGAAGGTCTCGATAGGAGATTGGAGATCGGACCGCGAAGGTCTCGATTGGAGATCAGAGATCGGACCGCGAAGGTCGGGATTGGCTATTTGAGATCGGACCGCGAAGGTCTCGATTGGAGATCGAAGATCGGACCGCGAAGGTCTGGATTAAGGATTGGAGATCGGACCGCGAAGGTCTCGATAGGAGATTGGAGATCGGACCGCGAAGGTCTCGATCGAGGATTGAAATCGGACCGTGAAAGGTCGCGATTAAGGATTGAAATCGGACCGTGAAAGGTCGCGATTAAGGATTGAAATCGGACCGTGAAAGGTCGCGATTAAGGATTGGAATCGGACCGTGAAAGGTCGCGATTAAGGATTGGAATCGGACCGTGAAAGGTCGCGATTAAGGATTGGAATCGGACCGTGAAAGGTCGCGATTGAGGATTGGAATCGGACCGTGAAAGGTCGCGATTGAGGATTGGAATCGGACCGTGAAAGGTCGCGATTGAGGATTGGAATCGGACCGTGAAAGGTCGCGATTAAGGATTGAGATCGGACCGTGAAAGGTCGCGATTAAGGATTGAAATCGGACCGTGAAAGGTCGCGATTGAGGATTGGAATCGGACCGTGAAAGGTCGCGATTAAGGATTGAAATCGGACCGTGAAAGGTCACGATTGAGGATTGGAATCAGACCGTGAAAGGTCGCGATTAAGGATTTGAGATCGGACCGTGAAAGGTCGCGATTGAGGATTGGAATCGGACCGTGAAAGGTCGCGATTAAGGATTGGAATCGGACCGTGAAAGGTCGCGATTAAAGATTGAAATCGGACCATGAAAGGTCGCGATTAAGGATTGGAATCGGACCGTTAAAGGTCGCGATTGAGGATTGAGATCGGACCGTGAAAGGTCGCGATTAAGGATTGGAATCGGACCGTGAAAGGTCGCGATTAAGTATTGAGATCGGACCGTGAAAGGTCGCGATTAAGGATTGGAATCGGACCGTGAAAGGTCGCGATTGAGGATTGGAATCGGACCGTGAAAGGTCGCGATTGAGGATTGGACCGCGAAGGTCGCGATTGAAAGTTGGACCGCGAGGGGTCGAGATATGAGATATCGGACCACAGAAGGTCGCGATTGAGAGTAGGACCACGAGGGGTCGAGATATGAGATATCGGACCACGAAAGGTCGCGATTGAGAGTAGGACCGCGAGGGGTCAAGATATGAGATATCGGACCACGGAAGGTCGCAATTGAGAGTAGGACCGCGAGGGGTCAAGATATGAGATATCGGACCACGGAAGGTCGCGATTGAAAGTTGGACCGCGAGGGGTCAAGATATGAGATATCGGACCACGGAAGGTTGCGATTGAAAGTTGGACCACGAGGGGTCAAGATATGAGATATCGGACCGAGAGGGTCGCGATTGAGATTTGGACCGCGAGGGGTCAAGATATGAGATATCGGACCACGGAAGGTCGCGATTGAGAGTTAGACCGCGAGGGGTCAAGATATGAGATATCGGACCACGGAAGGTCGCGATTGAGAGTTGGACCGCGAGGGGTCGCGAATAAGGATTAGACCGCGAAGGTCGAGATTTGAGCTTTGAAATCGGACCGTAAGGGTCGCGATTGAGGGTTGGACCGCGAAGGTCGAGATTTGAGATTTGAAATCGGACCGTGAGGGTCGCGATTGAGGATTGGACCGCGAAGGTCACGATTTGAGAATTGGACCGAGAAAGGTCGCGAATAAGGATTGGACCGCGAAGGTCGAGATTTGAGATTTGAAATCGGACCGTGAGGGTCGCATTGAGGATTGGACCGCGAAGGTCACGATTTGAGAATTGGACCGAGAAAGGTCGCGAATAAGGATTGGACCGCGAAGGTCGAGATTTGAGATTTGAAATCGGACCGTGAGGGTCGCGATCGAGGATTGGACCGCGAAGGTCACGATTTGAGAATTGGACCGAGAAAGGTCGCGAATAAGGATTGGACCGCGAAGGTCGAGATTTGAGATTTGAAATCGGACCATAAGGGTCGTGATTGAGGATTGGACCGCGAAGGTCGCGAATAAGGATTGGACCGCGAAGGTCGAGATTTGAGATTTGAAATTGGACCGTAAGGGTCGTGATTGAGGGTTGGACCGTGAAGGTCGAGATTTGGAGTTGGACCGCGAGGGGTCAAGATATGAGATATCGGACTACGGAAGGTCGCGATTGAGATATCGGACCACGAAAGGTCGCGATTGAGGGTAGGACCGCGAGGGGTCGAGATATGAGATATCGGACCACGGAAGGTCGCGATTGAGGATTGGACCGCGAGGGGTCGAGATATGAGATATCGGACCGAGAGGGTCGCGATTGAGGATTGGACCACGAGGGGTCGAGACTCGAGATATCGGACCACGGAAGGTCGCGATTGAGAGTTGGACCGCGAGGGGTCAAGATATGAGACATCGGACCACGGAAGGTCGCGATTAAGGATTGGAATCGGACCGTGAAAGGTCGCGATTGAGGATTGAAATCGGACCGTGAAAGGTCGAGATATGAGATATCGGACCGAGAGGGTCGCGATTGAGGATTGGACCACGAGGGGTCGAGACTCGAGATATCGGACCACGGAAGGTCGCGATTGAGAGTTGGACCGCGAGGGGTCAAGATATGAGACATCGGACCACGGAAGGTCGCGATTAAGGATTGGAATCGGACCGTGAAAGGTCGCGATTGAGGATTGAAATCGGACCGTGAAAGGTCGCAATTAAGGATTGGAATCGGACCGTGAAAGGTCGCGATTAAGTATTGGACCACGAGGGGTCGAGACTTGAGATATCGGACCACGGAAGGTTGCGATTGAAAGTTGGACCGCGAGGGGTCAAGATATGAGATATCGGACCGAGGAAGGTCGCGATTGACAGTTGGACCGCGAGGGGTCGAGACTTGAGATATCGGACCACGGAAGGTCGCGATTGAGGAGTGGACCGCGAGGAGTCGAGACTTGAGATATCGGACCACGGAAGGTCGCGATTGAGGATTGGACCGCGAGGGGTCGAGATATGAGATATCGGACCGAGAGGGTCGCGATTGAGGATTGGACCACGAGGGGTCGAGACTCGAGATATCGGACCACGGAAGGTCGCGATTGAGAGTTGGACCGCGAGGGGTCAAGATATGAGATATCGGACCACGGAAGGTCGCGATTGAGAGTAGGACGGCGAGGGGTCAAGATATGAGACATCGGACCACGGAAGGTCGCGATTGAGAGTTGGACCGCGAGGGGTCAAGATATGAGACATCGGACCACGGAAGGTCGCGATTGTAAGTTGGACCGCAAGGGGTCAAGATATGAGAAATCGGACCACGGAAGGTCGCGATTGTAAGTTGGACCGCAAGGGGTCAAGATATGAGAAATCGAACCACGGAAGGTCGCGATTGTAAGTTGGACCGCAAGGGGTCAAGATATGAGAAATCGGACCACGGAAGGTCGCGGTTGAAAGTTGGACCGCGAGGGGTCAAGATATGAGATATCGGACCACGGAAGGTCGCGATTGAGAGTAGGACCGCGAAGGTCGGGATTGGGAGTAGGACCGCGAGGGGTCAAGATATGAGACATCGGACCACGGAAGGTCGCGATTGAGATATCGGACCGAGGAAGGTCGCGATTGAGAGTTGGACCACGAGGGGTCGAGATATGAGATATCGGACCACGGAAGGTCGCGATTGAGTGTTGGACCGCGAGGGTCACTATTTGAAAGATTCCCAAGATGGGACCATGCAATTGTTGTTTAAGTTTACTGAAAACACGTTTTTCTCAGAGTCCTAAATGGTTGGAAAAGATTGCTCTTCTTTTTCGCAACTAACCCTAAAGCTCTAATCAGTGGATCTCGTCACTACGCTTATAAGCCCCTCGTTTCCATTTGTAGATCATCTTTCTCGGGACGGACAGTCCCGAGCGAGGTCCTATAAGGCAAGCGAGTTCCACCGACAAAAGAAAAAGTGAACTTAAGGCTAGCTGATCACGCAAACATTCAACGTATGTGACGCACGGGCCACAGTCGAAGTCAACGTCCTTAAGTTAAGGCGGGGATCGTGCCAAAATTTTGGCATGACCTCTCCTGAATCGCTTGTGCGAGAGACCTTAGCTTTTGGCGTTGGCCAAGTTGTGGCTGGCACGGTACATACGACGAGGTTTGGTGACACGGCGTCACATTGAACCTTCGGGTATATTTTTCGGCAGAGCTCCGCGTCAAAGTCAAGGCTGAAGAGCTCAAGACTTCGGGTCGGGGACGACCTTCGGTCTCAATCTCTCGAGCTTGACTCGTGGCGGGACCCGGCGTAAAAAACATACACTTAGGCTTTATGACACGAACTAAGCCAAAAACCAACCGGGGTCTTGGACAAAGTATGACACAAAGAGTGCATGGCTTACACGGGCTAGGATGGGATGTTTGGGATGACCCCGTGCGCCCCCGAAAGGTGTCAGCGGGCACCAATCGGGTGCAGCGATAAGGCCATCCCGGGTTAGGGGTTGTAGTGTGCGTGTATCGAGCGGCAAGTGCACGTGAAGTGCGGTGTTCCGAGGCGGCAAGTGCGCGTAGTGTGCGGTCACTAAAATTCTTTTCTCGAGTAAAACAGAGATTTTTTCGAGAATGTGTCTTAAAGAATTTATGATGCACAGTTCAAAAGACAAAGATGAAAATCAAACATGAATGGGGATGCACAACCATGGTAAGATTTTGAAAAGTTGACAATGTAATGCCTTTGAAACAAAAACCGTTCGAGGTTTAAAGGAACACACACACACGAAAATGAGGAAGGGTAAACGAAAGTTTGACCCACGGAAGGGTTTTTAGAAAACAACGGTAGTTTTGAAAAAAGTATCTTGTCCCCAGCGGAGTCGCCAACTGAAATTACCCGGGATTTCGCGCGGACGCGAAACGCGGTTGTCTTTCGCAGAGAGTTGGTGTCTGAGACCTCGCTTCATGGGAAGGAAAAATGAGGAGTCGCCACGCGGTTTTTGTATTTTGAGCCCAAACGTTGAGAAACGGCTTTTGAAAATGGTGTCGTTTTTATTGGTAGCAAAAACTTAGGAAAAGGCTTTGAAAACAGGGGATCATTTTTATTGGTAGCAAAAATGAGTAAAAAGCTTTTTTTAGTACCAGAGATTGTTAGGCTCGGAGGTCACGTTACGTTTCGGGTAGAGTATTACGAGATCGCCCGAAACGCCTCGCATGACGAGTCTTTCTACCTTTCTCGAAATCGTGTGTGTGTGTGTGTTTTGAAATGGGGGCTTGAATGACAAGCTTAATCTTGGTTTGAATGTCAAACGTTGATTAGGTGACTTTGTTTGAAAAGACGAGCGTTTGAATGACAAACGTCGGTTTTGAGACGGAAATGAGCGTTTGCGTGGCAAACGTCGATTTTCAGTTGAAATGAGCGTTTGCGTGGCAAACGTCGACTTTGAGTTTGAAATGAGCGTTTGCGTGGCAAACGTCGACTTTGAGTTGAAAAGGAGTTTGAAGGTCGAACTCCGGTTTTTTAAACCGGGCGTTACATTGTTAACGATTTTTACGGGAAAAATGCGTATTAAATGATTTTAAGTGTCAAATGGCGGCTTTTAGTTTGAAGATGAGCGTTTGGAGGCCAAATGTCATTTCGCGCGTTTTGAAAGAGAGTTCGAAGGACGAACTCCGGTTTTGAACCGGGCATTACATTGTTAACGATTTTTACGTGAAAAATGCGTATTAAATGATATGCGATCAACGAATCGGGTTGCGACTCGGACTTTGAAAAGTAAATACTATCACGATTCAAACGGGTCGGACTTTGTAAATGACAGTATTTAAAGTGCGGTATCAACGAAATCAAACGATCCGGAATTGTAAATGACGATCGACGAGTCAAACGACTCGGAATTGTAAATGACGATCAACGAGGCCAATAGGCTCGGAATTGTAAAGTACGATCAACGAGCCAAACAGCTCGGAATTGTAAAGTTGCATGAAAGTAAAGGACGTTCGACGGATCAAACAATCCGGAATTGTAAATGACAGGAATTTAAATGACGATCGACGGATCAAACGATTCGGAATTGGTAAATGACATAAAAGTAAACGGAACGGGGTCGGAACGCCGTTTTAACCCGAGATTACTTCTCTTACGGGAAGAGAAGAGGATCAGGGACTAAAACGTATCGGACCCCGTTAGTCGGTGACGTCTACATTTTGAGAGTGAGAGAGGGAGCTACCTATGGCTAGGGTCGGCTCCTTTGGCTCGGTGGGCGTATACGGGATACGGAAAGGTGTTTGAAAGGTGTTTCGGAAGTGTTTGGGCAGAGTTTCCCCTTTTATTTGGTGTTTAGAAACCTAGGAATTTGGGCAGCGTTTCGACTTGTGTCGGTTTAGCTTGAGGATCAGAATCTACCGACGAGTAGCACGAGGGCCCCCGAAGAGTAGAGAATTCCGCCGACGAGTAGCACGAGGGCCCCCGAAGAGCGGAAGAAAGACAAGCTTTGAAGCTTGGGGTGGAGAGAGGAGGAAAAAGGTGTGAAATGTGAAGGAGGAGTGGAGTATTTATAGGGTAGAAATATTGGAGGAGGGGGGAGAAGCTTAGGGAGGAAGTTTGCTTGCTTAGTGAGGAAGAAAGAAAGCTTAACCTGATGGTTTTCTGTTCGGCAGAAAGAGTCCGGCCGGACTGTTCCTGAAATTGGCTATATTTCCTGATTTGAACAAGTTACCTGCGTAGCTCTTGTTCTCGCGTTCGATTTGATATGTGGTGGGCCCAAAACGGAGTTCGTATGAGGGAGTTATGACCTCCGGAAGGTCGAGACGCTCGAAAACGGGAAATCGAATCTCGAAAGACCCCGAAAAGTACGTTTTTCGGGGAAAGCTGTACTTTTACGTGTGTTGAGTACGCTTTGATGTAGGGATGCACGGGGCAGTCCCGGGATGTCTCGTTGACTCGAGAACGGGGAACTTAACGGGTTCCGGTTAACTCGGAGCGGGCCAGTTAACGGATTCCGATTAACTTTTAACGGATTTTGACGATCCGAATTTGGGTACTTACAACTTGGCACTATAAGAAAGTTGGTTATTTACGGCGGGTGACACGCGTCCGCCGTATATATTAGTTATATATGGCGGAAGATACACATCCGCCGTATATAACAAATATATATGGCGGTATACACAACCGCCGTATATATTTGTTATATATGCCGGCTTGAGCCACCGTATATACTGTATATACGTACATTTGACGTCTACGTATATGAGATTTAAGTTATATACAGCGGTTGATACGCGTCCACCGTAAATAGTACATTATATACGGCGGTTGACACGCATCCGCCGTAAATAGTATCATTATATACGACGGTATATAATATCTGCCGTAAATATTAATAAATACCGCAAACCCAAAATTTCCCTCTCTCAGTTGGCGGAAAAAACAATTGTCTGTCTCTCTCTCTCTCTCTCTCTCTCTCTCTCTCTCTCCTCTAGGGCAATTTTCGAGACCGTCGCCGGTGACCATTGAAGCATAGCGACCGTGTTTTCTTCAATCAACAACGAATCAGGTATGCATTTCTTCCCCCTTTTCTGATTTTCTTTTAATTTCTTGGTTTTGTTGTTCTCGGTGGGTTCTTGAAGCATAGCGACCGTGTTGATGATTTTTCTTGGGTTTTTATTGTGATTTCTTGCGGCGACACGTGATTTCTTGAAGCTCTTCTTGGGTGTTGTCATCGCTGTGTATTCGATTTTTCCTTAACTATCAGTTTTTATTTTTTTAAAGAAATTTAATTTTGTTTTTATATTTTTTTTTTGAATTTTTGATTAATTATTTGCAGTTGATGCCTTTTTGTGATGGGTTTTGTTTTTATATTTTTTTTTGAATTTTTGATTAATTATTTGAATGTATATTTGATAACTGACTATTATATGTTAAATCATGACAAGGATTTGAGGCAACACTTAGGCATGATGGATATTAGATGTGATGTGAATCTAGTAACTTCATAGAAAAGATTGAATGACCTTCATTTTTGGGGCGACATCTTTTGGGATAGAAAGAGTAACACCTAGATGAATGCCCTTCGAGTCTATATTATAGCATTGCAAGTGTAGACTGAGACATAATAGGTGGCAAGAGATGACCTTAGTGCATACAGAATACTCATTGGGAAACGTTTGTAGAACACCTATGTAAAACCGTTATTCATAATCATATGTTCACTTAGAGCATTGCTTTTAGGATTCTCTTCTAGCTAGGATATGTGCTTCAAAAGTGGTGTTTTGCATGATTACCATCAGTTTTTTTCTCAATGATACTTAAATTGATTGGATATAATGTTTTCTGACTGTAACAAATTCTTGTCATTCCTCCTTATGTATATGTGTCCATATGCATGATGTGTAGAGCAGTACTGACATGTACATGTATCTGTACATGACATTGATAATATAGTCCTTCTAACATAGTTTAGCAGTGTCTATCAGGTTGTGCTGATGCCCATCATGGTTCATGGCTTGATTAAATACCTAAATAGAAAAGAGATATGCTTTCCTCTGGACTTCATATCTTTGGAATCTTCCAAAATTTTGTTCCTAGAATAGTGCATCCACTGAATATAATCCAATGGATATAAGTAACATTCCTTTGTGTTTATTTCATAGCCTAGAGTGGTCATTCATAGTTGTACATATTTAGACTATGTTTGTTTATGAGTTTATTTTTATTCTAAAATTTATGTCTCTCGGTCTTATATATAGGTTGTATTTTAACGTTAAAAATATTAAGTCATATATGGACAAAAGTTGGATTGATTTGGGTAACCGGATTTCAAATGAGTATGTGTATGGGATTGACAACTTCCTCGATTTTGCATTCTCAAAAAAGTCTCTTGGTGCTAAAGAAATATATTGTCCTTGTAAAAAATGCGCAAATCGTTACCTAAAAGACCGTGCAACCGTGAAATCACATTGTATTGAAGTGAGATTTCAAAAAGATTACAAGAATTGAACTAGGCATGGGGAAGAGTACATTTCGGCATATAAGAATGATAATAATGATAGGACAACTAAAGATGGCATTGAAATTGAATTGGGCGTGCCAGATTGTATGAGGCGAATGGTACATGAAGGGATAGGTATGCCGGATAGTAACTATCCAGGAATTGAAGAAATCGTACAATCAGATGTAGCCACCGCAAAGTTTCTTAGACTTTTGAGAGATGCTGATCAAGCCTTATAGGAAGGGTGTGATAAGTTTACAGTACTCTCATTTATTGTAGAACTTACGCACTGGAAGGCTAATTATCGAGTGGCCGATAAGGGATTTACTTCTTTATTAAAAAATTCCATTAGGGCATTGCCTCAGTCAGCAAAAGTGCCAAGTTCCTATCGTGAGGCGTACAAGATGACTACAGATTTGGGTTTCAGTTATAAAACATGGGACGCGTGCATTAATCATTGTATGTTGTTTCGAAATGAAACTGAAAAACTTATTAAATGTGAAATTTGTGGAGCCTCTAGATATAAGCAACAAGAAGAAGGGGGTAGCGGTGAAGGTGCGGAAACAAGTGGGAAGAATAAACTTCCCAAGCAGGTAGCGATGAAGAAAGTATGGTATTTTCCCTTAAAGCCAAGGTTGCAAAGGTTGTATTGGTCATCTAAGACCGCGACACTCATGAGATGGCATACCGAGAAAAGAATAGACGATGGTGTGCTGAGGCATCCTGCCGACTCTCATGCATGGAAGGGATTCGATGAACGTTATCCATTATTTTCAAGTGAAATTCGGAATGTTAGATTGGGATTAGCATCTGACGGATTTAATCCTTTCAGAACAATGACTATATCTCACGGTACTTGGCCGGTTGTGCTTATGCCATACAATCTTCCACCTTGGTTATGCATGAAATAGCCATATTTCTTCTTGTCGATGCTTACTCAAGGCCCAAAAGGGTCGGGCAACAAGATAGATGTGTATCTCCAACCGTTAATTGATGAGTTGAAGGAATTGTGGGAAGATGGTATATCAACTTATGATGCATCAAGGAACGAGTTGTTTACTTTACGAGCTTCACTATTATGGACAATAAATGACTTTCTTGCATATGCAATGTTGTCTGGATGGAGCACTAAAGGTGAATATGCTTGCCCTTGTTGCAATGTGAGACCTCAAGCACGATGGTTGGATCATGGTGGCAAGTATTGTTATATTGGTCATCAACGCTTCTTGCCTAGGAGTCATGCTTTTCATAAGGATAAAAGCTCTTTTGATAGTACTCATGAAGTGAGAGATAAGCCCAAGTTATTGTTTGGAACAAAATTGCTTAAACAAGTTAAAAATATGGAAACAGAGTATAAAATAGAAGATGTTATTAAAAAGAGAAAAAGAGAAGAGGGTGAGAAGCAACAAGCCAAGTTGGAGAAGAGAAAGGTTCCTAAGTTGTGGCACAATTGGAAAAAGAGGAGTATCTTCTTTGAGTTGCCATATTGGGCAAATAATCATGTTCGTCATAATCTTGATGTTATGCAAATTGAAAAAAATGTGTGTGATAATGTGCTACATACTCTGTTAGGTACTGCGGGGAAATCAAAAGATGATGAGAAAGCAAGAAGAGACCTAAAAGAGATGAACATTCGAAAACCATTGCATCTACAAATGCTTCCATCTCGCAAAGAAATTATGCCTCCGACTCAGTTCACAATGAGTAAGAAGTATAAAGACACATTCCTGAAAGTTCTAAAGGGAGTCAATGTCCCTGATGGCTACTCGTTAAACATATATCGTTGTGTACATCTAGAGGAAAGAACTATTTGGAGTCTTAAGAGCCATGATAGTCATATTTTGCTCCAACAACTACTCCCTTTAGCTGTTCGAAAAGCGTTGCCTACTTCTGTTGTAAAAGCCATCATTGAGTTGGCAAATTTCTTTAGGCAATTATCCTCAAAGGTGAATACACTTGATGATCTTGAAAAGATACAAGATCGGATGGCTGTCACACTATGCGCTCTCGAGAAAATATTCCCACCAGCTTTCTTTGATGTTATGGAACACTTGCCGGTGCATTTATCCGAGGAGGCCTTGCTAGCAGGCCCAATACAATTTCGTTGGATGTATCCGGTAGAGAGGTACATCCATATTAAATTTACTTTGAAAAAAGTTAAAATCCTTTTTACATCTGGTTTAGCATAAGTAAATGTTTTTGTAGGTTTGTACTTACATTAAAATTATATGTTCAAAATCGAGCCCACCCCGAGGCCTCCATAGCTAAGGCAATTGTGGCTGAAGAATGCATGACTTTTTGTACACAATATTTGGATGACATTGAGACAAAGTCCAATTGTCCTAGCATAAATGATGATGAAGGTGACGAGTTAGGCCGCTTTATAGGAAAAGAAGAGGTAATTACCCTTGATTACATCACACGAGTACAAGCGCATAGATATGTGCTTTTCAATACTGAAGATGTTGAACAATACCTAGAGTAAGTGATTCCTTACATGAGGCTTACATTCCTTATATCTTTTATATTTTAAATTAATATTTAATTAATATTTCCAATATGCTCAGAATGCATCGTGCACATTTGAGGGAGACATTACCTCGTAATCAATGACATCTTATAGAGAAAGAACATAATGATAAGTTTGTTAGCTGGTTTAAGGATTATGTTTTCTCAAAGTTCTTGATTCGATTCTATCCATGATAAACTATCACTGTTGTGTTTCTTGCAATTTGCTCCCTTCCCTTGTATTTTTAACAAGTAGTGCACATCTAACATTTTTTACTACCCTTTTTGGATCAGCAGTCCATACACTTGATGACTTGGTTGTTGGAGATGTTGTGCACTTATCCATTGGTGATTAAATTCCAGCTGATGATGGAATATTTGTATCAGGATACAGCTTGTTGATTGTAAACATTGATATTGTGTTGTATATATTGAGTTTTGGATACATGCAACTATCTTTTTTGTGTTAATGGTTATTATGTTGATATTGTGTTGTATATATATTTACGAAGCCTGGTTATTTTATATACAGGTTGAATTTGGTTTATGCGGGTGTATTTTTGGTTTCTGCGGGTGTATTTTTGGGGAAAGTGAATTATACAGAGCTGACTGGAAAAAAAAATCTAGTTATTTACGGCGGATTTTTGAAACTGCCGTAAATAAGTCATTGGACGACTCATCCCCAAAGGGGGACGAGGGTATCAGAGTGGGGTGAAAATGGGACGATTCGTGCTCTAATGGACGACTCGTCTCATAACTGGTTATTTACGGCGGTTCCCTAAATCCGCTGTATATAAGTATAATGGACGACTCGTCACCAAAGGGGGACGAGGGTATCAGAGTGGGGTGAAAATGGGACGATTCGTGCTCTCTTGGACGACTCGTCTCTTATATATGGCGGTTATCTACCGCCGTATAAAGCTTCCTCAAATACGCCTGTTATACATACGGTGTATTTATATTTCATTATATACGGCGGTCCATAAGCCGACGTATTTGTACTCGATTATATACGGCGATTGTATTTTGGCCGTAAATAGTATTTACGGCAGATATCCCGCCATAAATACTATATAGGGCGATGCTTTATACGGTGCACTATATACGGCGGATAGTCCGCCGTAAATGATATATACGGCGGCTCGCGTACTATATACGGCGGTTAAAATCCGCCGTATATAGTGTTGTTTCCTGTAGTGTGGGACTGCCCGACATGCTGCTTGTACCCATCCAAGTACTCGGTGGTCAACACAACACTCTACCGACGTCGAAGGAGCACCACAGGAGTGAAAGCGGAATACTTCTATACCCTCAGAAAATACAAAAGAGCATCTGAAGCTGCCATACAAAGAGAAGCTACCTCCACAGTGGCGATGTCATCCCAGCCCAGCAAAGGCTCCTGCCTCATCCCGAATTGCCGAGAAATGAGCAACGGAATATAGAAGGAGGACCAAGATAAACCTGGAACTCTGACGACATAGGAACCTTCCTGAAAGGCCCTCCTAAAAGACGTCGGAGACTCAGGCATGGCTTGAAGCCTCTCTCGCAACCACAAGGTGAGCAAAGCGGGGCTTCCCCCTCTCATGAACCTATCCCCAGTCGCCAGACGATCAATGCCGTGAAGGGTCTCCCCCAACACCAACGGAGCAATATCCTCCCCGGCTCAGCAGTGCCCTACTACATCCAACAAGGCGCCGTCACATACCCCGAGGTAGCTGACCAGGAAAAGCGTCGCTATCACGCACGAAGCAAATGCATCCCACGAGACGTCACTCTCGTCATCGCTCATAAACCACTCCGGCAGCCCAGAAATGTCAATGTGACCGGAATCAAAGGTCATACCCTGCACTTCTTCCAACGAAGTCCGAAGAAAGCATGCGAGTTTCACGCTCATAGCTGCACCGCCAATCAAAGGAAGCGAGATGGCTTCCACCTCCGGTCCTCCAATCAAAGCCCAAAAATCCTCAAAGGTGGGCGTCACTTCATTGTAGGAGAAGTTATACACGTGCCTCCTAACACCCCAGAACTTCGCGGCAGCCCGCAACAATTCCCAATCACGAACTAACTCCCGAAGGGACCAAACCGAGCAGAGTCAAAATCTCACCTTGAAAAACCGCTTGTTGTGCCTCATATGGTGCCTCATCCACATATTGAGCCGCTCAAGGAAGTATGCTCGCCTCTCCTTCGAAAGCCTCGACAAAATTCTTGAAGAAAACGAAGAATCCATGGCAAATGTGGAGGTTTCTAGAGAAAATGGGGAAGAAAGCTCGAAATGACTGCGAATGGGAAGTGAGGGAAATCCAGACTTTCTGTAAACTCTTATTTCCTTCCCAAAAGCAAGGTGAATCCGCACGGACCACTTTGCATGCTGGATGGGCCCGTGCGGACCACTTTTCAGCCTGGCCCCACATTTTCAGTAAACTGTAAAACAACTACTGCTCTCAGTGGGACCCTACCCCCAACTGCTCAAAAGCCTGGCCAAAGCCATTTTCGGCCACCATACACTAGCCACAAATGCATTCCCAGCTCACGTGACATGCACAAAATAAAAAATAAACTAGCAACAATTCCTAGGTCCATCCCCGGGAATCACAAATACAGCATTACATCTTAAAATGAAATACTTTGATGTGCAAATACAAGTGTTTTATTACAGGTACAAAATGTCTGTTGCTAAATTAAAAAAAAACAACGAAAAGAGGGAAAGCAAATGAGCCCTACTCCGACTCATCATCATCAACCTCCACAAACGAGAAATCAGCATCTCGGCAAACTCGTCAGTCACACCCTTATCATCGGAATACTGGACCCCCTCCTGAGGCGAGTACTCGAAGTACTCCGAAGGATCAAACCCAGTGAGAGGATCATAGAAGGGATGCACGGACGAACCCTCTCCCTGTGCATCCGGTGGGGGAAAGAACTGATGAAGAGTCTGCGGCCTCTGGGCCCCCAAAGACGTCCCTACATCAAGACTCTGTCGCCCCCGAACCGGTACCTCCGGCTGTGGCCCTGGCTCAGCCCTCAACGAAGGAGTATCCACGGACCTCCTCGAAGGCATTGGCTCGAACGCCGCCGCGTGCCGCGAAGACCTGCAAGACAGCTTCCCCGCTAGCTTCTTTGCAAAATACCTCATCCTCACAAACCGGTGGGTCAGTGTATCAAAGGATCTCCTAGAGACCTGCGCAAGCAAACAACCAAAGAAACGCTCAGCTAAAGAGAAGCAATCATACTCGACAAAAAGAGAAAAATACAGAAAAGATGCCAAGATGGAAAAGAGCAAGCACACTCACCGGAGCATCCGGGTCAACCTGATAAGCAGCAGGAGCCTGCTATGGGATGGGCACCGACACCCTCCTCCTCGAAGAGTCCCCGTGGACATACGTGAAGTCTGGCCCAGGCATCGGAACATCTGGGGGACGTGGCGGACCATCCTGCCTCTCCCTCGCCAACACCTGTAGCATCCTCAACTTCCGCCTAACAAAGGCTCCATAATCCTTGCCATACAGGATGAACTCCTCAGTGCTCACACCATCCAGGTACCTCTCGTGCTCCAGCACATCCATGTCACGAGGATGCATCATACTGAAGGGCGGATCCCTCGGAGCCACAGGGGGCTCGCCTGCGCCATGCTGCCAGAAGACCCTCTCCCCCAGATACATGACATCACAAGTAAGGCCCCGCAACATCTTACTCTGCCGTGTCACCGCGGGACCCCCCTCAAGCTCGTTATCGCCATAACGAGTCCAAGGGTACAGCTCAAACCTAGCCGGGCTATCCCTCTCCAGGAACTCCTGTACATCCTGATATACAACGGTGAGCTTCCCCCTGGTCGTCCTCCTCCTCCTCAAAGGATGAGCCCAGCCCAGCATGGCAGGGTAGGCCGCCATGGCCTCATCCTCCCGGTCCCACGGCTGACATCGGAAGATCTCATAGCACCACACCTGCAACAAAAAGCAGATAGTGCTCAGAACAAAAGAAAAAGAAGATGGAGAAATGATAAACTGCTAAACCACAAACAGCAATAAACTCATACCTCCAGCGCAAAATCAAAGCATCCCAGGGAACTGGCCACGCCCCGGCTAAACCTGTCCATAGAGAAGTAGAGCTCGGCCAAGCCCGCCTCGCCCCAAGCAATCTCACCAACCCTCCCCAAGTCCACCAAACTCTCCAGCAGAGGGAAAAGAGCGGAAGAGGCGTGGTTCGAGAACAGAGTCTCGGAAAGAGCAAACCACAGAAAAGAGCGCGCCAGCTGCTCAGCCGTCACCAATCCAGTGCCCCGGCGATAAGCCCCGATGTTGGCCATGATCTGCGCCTCTACATCGCTGTACAACATGCCCAAGCCCTTACGAGGGTAGGGCGCAAATCCCAGCAGCTCCGCCAGCACCCCATAGGACATCCATTCCTGCCATCTCACCGGCCCTCCCTTGAAGGAAAGCCCGGTGATCGCCGCAAAATTGGTAGGAGTCACCGTCACCTCTCCCCAGCTAAAATGTAAGGTATGCGTGGTGTCCCACCAGTACTCAGACAGAGCCAAGAAGACGCCCTTGTTCTTCTGCGTCTCTGATATCCCGGCCAAGTTCTCCACGAACACGCCCAAACCAGAATCACAGACCAGCCTCTTAGGACTTGGTCTACCCTCCCGGGAGTTCTCCGGCAGGTTCTGCCATACCTCAACTACAGCCTCAAGGGACCCCCGTGACTTCATCCTCTTCGCCTTCCCTAACGAAGGCACCTCATCCTGCAGGTAAACACAGCAAAGGTACATCAACAACAGTACTTAATGCAAATATACAAAAAGAAACGAAAGCATAAAAGTCCGTCCCAACACGTCAAAACATAAAAGTCCATCCCAACACAGCAAAACATAAAAAGTCCGTCTGTAGACACCCCATTCTGAACCAATAATTCATGATTACACTACTCTTCGTCTCGCTTTTATGTTTTGATGAAAGCATATCAGTTTCATCATGTTTCGTTAAGTTTCTAACTAAACTCGTTAGTTTTGGACCTAACTGACTAACGGAACAACTGAAGAGGACAAAATGGTCATTTGACTAGTTGTCCCGCGCGGGACATACGTGTCTCGCGCGAGACAACCCCTCTGCAGGATGTGCAGAATCACTTTCCTTCTCTGTTTCAACCTTTTTTCTTGATAAATATCATCTAATTCGGATCTCTACTGACTAGAGGGTTCTGGAAGTTTCCTTGGGAGGAGTCCAAATCCACTTGAGTCTCCTAATCTTGGTGACCAAGTCATCCATCCACCTCTTAAACCCCTATAAATACCTGATAGCTTTCAATATTTCATGGGTCCCCGATCCACGATCAAAAACACACAACACACACAATTTGTTGGTTTCTTTCCACGAAAGACTCCCTCAAATCACTCACAAACAACTCTTAAATTTGTCCATCAACCACGTTGATGGATGAACATCAAAGATCAAGCCTAACATCAAGGCGAAGCTCTGCCCAAATCATTCCTCGACCAAGAAGACACCTTAGAACCACGTTCTAAATCAAATACTCCTTAAACACTAGGTAAACTCCTATACTTTTATTTCTTCTTCTCAATCTCTCTATTGGATTTTAGAGTGGTGTAATCCCATCAAAAGGGTTAGCCTAGAGTCCCTTCAATCGATGAAGGCGATCTCGAAGCATACAACCCGACTTTCCTAATCAAGAAATTGATTAGGGTTTTTTGTTCTTATTTATTGAAAAGATTGATAATACTCAATTGGCAAGACCGATCTTCGGATTGGGTGGAATGGGTGCTCCTCGACCTTCCCATTCCATAACTTAACCCCCGAACCCTCAAATCTCTTTTAAATCAAAAAGGTTTTTCTTATTATTTTCATAAATAAATAATAAGTGGCGACTCTGTTATTCAAAAAATATCAACGCTACACCGTCCCAACACGACAAAACACAAGAGCCCGTCACAAAAACACGATACACACGTCACATTTTCAAAACACAAGAGCCCGTCACAAAAACACGGCACATACGTCATATTTTCAAAATAAAAGCCCGTCACAAAAACACGGCACGCACTACACGACACATTTAAAAAAAAGGGCCTGTCACGAAAACACGACACACACTATACAATTTTCTCAAAAGAGGGATCCGTCCCTACATGACACATTTTCAACAAAAGCTCATCACAAAAACACGGCACACATTGCACATAAATTTTCCACATAGAGTCCGTCATAAAAACACGGCACACGTCACACTTTTTCACACAAAGTCCGTCCCTACACGGCAATTTTTTCACAATGTACATATGAAAATATCATAAGGTACAAATCATCGAAGCATACATTTCAAAAGAGAGGCACTTTATTTTTACAAATAAGAGCTAATCTCCATATTTTTGCACAAAAATCACATACCCACAATTCTTACACATTCAATTTCAACAAATCAACATCAATTTCACAAATTGATCATGGCAACAACAAAAGCCCCAAATTGCGAAAACTAAAACCTAGTTATAGCTTACAACATTTCAAGCAAGAATCAAAGCAAAAATTGATTTCTTACCTCCCTTACGGTCCTCCCCCGCAGGTTGTGCACCTCCGAATTCGGATACAACACATCTGGATTCCTTGACGAAGGCACAAAGGAAGAGCAATTCCTTTGGAGATCCAATCTCCTCTCCATGGCCTCTTGGCTCCTTTGGCGACGACCTCGTCTAATTCTTTCCGCCATGACAAGCAATTCAAGCAACCCGAAAGAATTCCCTAGGAAATTTTGAACAAAACTCAAGATTTTTCTCTCCCTCTCTCTCCCTCGTTCGAACTAAAGATGAAGATGGAGGAATGGTATCGTTGCTGAGGCCTGATCTGAATTTGGGAAAATCAAATTCCCTTGACAATCCGTGCAGACCACTTTGCAAGGGAAGTGGATCCGTGCGGACCACTTTGCGTCTCCTGACGAGATTACCCTTTTGCCCTTATAATCTTTGACCATGGCCGTCAAAAGGCCTTTTTCAGCAGATTCAATGCAGTTTGGTCCTTCACCCAACCAAACTAACACCGGCCGTCATCGTAAGCCCGAACATCGCCCACTAAACGGTAAAACAAATCCCAAGGCGCCAAAAAAGCCTTCAAACCCGCATCCCAAGGCACAATTGCCTTCACAACAAACAAGTCATTCCCTCGGCCGTCATCGTAAGTCCGACCCTCGCCCACTAAACGGCAAAACAAACACAAAAGCCACAAAACGCCTTCAAGCACAATCCCTAAGGCACAAAACGCCTCCAAAAACACTAAACGCGAAACAAAAACCCGGCCATCAAAGTAAGCCCAAAATCCCTTCCCCAGCGGACAAAAACTCAAACGGGAATTCTTGAAAACCAGTACAAGACCACAGATCCCCAACAGATAAACATCGGCCGTCATCGTACGCCCCCACAAACAAACTCCAAGTCCAAGGCACGAATGCCTTCCAACACGAATCCCAAGGCACAAACGCCTCTATACTCACAGTTTCACCATCACCAGCATGATCCGTAGCCCGGAAGGCTTTAAATTACTCGGTCCAGAAGACCGCAAAAACCTCCCAAATCACTATCCGTAGCCCGGAAGGTTACTCGGTCCGAAAGACCGCAAAAACCTCCCAAATCACTATCCGTAGCCCGGAAGGCTTTAAATTACTCGGTCTGGAAGATCGCAAAAACCTCCCAAATCACTATCCGTAGCCCGAAAGGCTTTAAATTACTCGGTCCGGAAGACCGTAAAAATCTCCCAAATCATGTTCTGTAGCCCGGAAGGCATTAAATTACTCGGTTCGGAAGACCGCAAAAACCTCTCAAATCACTATCCGTAGCCCGGAAGGCTTTAAATTACTCGGTCCGGAAGACAGCATAAATGTCCCAAAACATCATCACAGTAGGACACCACCATGTCCTAACAATCGACCTCGGCGGTCACATCACAGTAGGATGCCACCACGTCCTCACAATCGACCTCGGCGGTCACATCACCTTAGGACGCCACCACGCCCTCACAATTGACCTCGACGGTCACATCACAGTAGGACACCACCACGTCCTCACAATCGACCTCGGCGGTCAAATCACAGTAGGACACCACCATGTCCTCACAATCGACCTCGACGGTCACATCACATTAGGACACCACCATGTCCTCACAATCGACCTCGGCGGTCACATCACATTAGGACGCCACCATGTCCTCACAATCGACCTCGGCGGTCACATCACATTAGGACGCCACCATGCCCTCACAATCGACCTCGGCGGTCACATCACAGTAGGACGCCACCATGCCCTCACAATCGACCTCAGCGGTCACATCACAGTAGGACGCCACCATGCCCTCACAATCGACCTCAGCGGTCACATCACAGTAGGACGCCACCACGTCCTCACAATCGACCTCGGCGGTCACATCACAGTAGGACACCACCATGTCCTCATAATCGACCTCGGCGGTCACATCACAGTAGGCCTCACAATCGACCTCGGCGGTCACATCACAGTAGGACACCACCATGTCCTCACAATCGACCTCGACGGTCACATCACAATAGGGCGCCACCATGTCCTCACAATCGACCTCGACGGTCACATCACAGTAGGACGCCACCACGCCCTCACAATCGACCTCGACGGTCACATCACCTTAGGACGCCACCACGTCCTTACAATCGACCTCGGTGGTCACATCACCTTAGGACGCCACCACGTCCCCACAATCGACCTCAGCGGTCACGTCACCTTAGGACGCCACCATATCCTCACAATTGACCTCGACGGTCACGTCACCTTAGGACGCCACTACACCCATGTCCTCACAATCGACCTCGGCGGTCACATCACCTTAGGATGCCACCACGCCCTCACAATCAACCTCGGCGGTCACATCACCGTAGGATGCCACCACGCCCTCACAATCGACCTCAGCGGTCACATCACCTTAGGATGCCACCACGATCCCACAGAGACAGGGTTTACTTTGGAAATATTTTTGTCTTTAGAATTATAGAAAAGATTGGGGGGAAATAAAGTTTTGATTTTAGAAAATAGAAGGAACATAAACAGAAAATACTTTAATAAAACTCTTATAAAACGAAGCATTCTCGGGATTGAAAATCATACACATAACATTGTTCATCAAATTGTCATTATCTTAGAAATATAGGTTTTCATACAAATCAAGGATGGTATGTTAGGCTTATACTACTTCTCATGGTCAAGGCAGTAGCGTTGTATTCTTCACTAATTATGTCCTAACTGTTTGAGATTTCCGTTTATGTTATCCCCGCCCTGTCACAAACGGGCATTCCGACTTATCTCTAGCTGACCATAATTAGTAAGAATCCATTAAGAATGAGAGTCAACATACTTTCCATTAAAGGAACATCCCTAGGCCGTTGAACTACTTTCGTGATCAATGGAACCTAGTTTCTTTATATGGTTCCGTCAATCGAGATTCTCCGCTAGGTACTTCTCTCAATTGACTGAATCATACAAGTTGGACGTCTCTAAAATGTAAGGCATTTAGAGAATAATATAGAGAAATTGTTTAGATGAAGATAGAAGACAAGACTTTTCATTTTTTAGATGATGAACATGTATGCTTTTGAGTTTCCAACCCCAAGAACAAGAGGGATTTACTCACTAGCCATCTAGAACATATAAGCAATTAAAAATAGAGGATAGAGTAAGAAGACTTATGATGAAAATAGAAGGCAAATGGCTGGAAAATAACGCTTAACTTTATTGCTTTCTCCAAAGTATTTCAAGAACAAAATATAAACTTTGATCCTCAAACAATCTTCGGAAATTGATCTCACAAGTAATTGTGTTTAATCTCTAATCACTATACTTTGGAATATCAGTAAAATTCTGTATATAAGACTGATTACAAAGGGTCTTTTTATAAGAGGGAGGGGACTCTTCAAGAAGGTGCTTCCAAAAGGTACCTTTTAGTCTGCAGTCACGATCTTGCACGGCCGTGTCAAGGGTTTTGCACGGCCGTGCACCCTTGGCGCCAGTTTTGAATTTAAATTTGGAAGACTTGCACGGCCTCTCCGAGGTTAGCTGCACGGCCGCTCCGAGGTTAGCACGGCCAGGGCTAGTTCAAGGCTCGTCCATTCCATGGTTTGGGGCCAAAAATGACCTGTCATGGCCTTAAGTGCACGGCCGCTCCACTATTAGCTGCACGGCCGCTCCACCTGGATTTATCTTTGTATGTTCATTTTGTTTGGTGCTCCTCCGTGTCTTTCATCTTTAAAGTGCCCAAGCATCCTTTTGACATAAAAAGACCCTAAAACCTGTCTAGAAATGTATAAAACATACCAACGGCGTAAAATTTAATAAATATGAAAAAGTAAATAAAAAGTACTTAAAATAAAATTAGAAGTGATGATTTATCCATGTAAAAGTATATAAAACTTAGGATAAATGACTATATAATAGTCACTTATCAAACTCTCCCACACTTAAGCTTTTGCTTGTCCCTAAGCAAATTTAAGATGAAAATACGGAGAGGGAGAAAAAGAAAAGAAAAGCAAGAATGATCCCTCAGAAAAAAAAGTAGCAAGCCCTAAATGCCTTTGGGATAATGCCTTTATCTTTCTAGTCATATTTTGTATACCTTTAAAAATTATTAGGAAGAAACATTTTGGGGATATTTTTAAAGAGATAATTTGTAAGACAATAACATAATATAGCATATATAGAATTTGATCAAGTAAAACATGCTAGAAGGATAAATCTTAGATCATTTCTTGGTAAAAGAGAAATTTTCACTCTTTAGAGTGATTTTTGAGAGAAATGAATTTATTTTTTTAAAATGTACAAGAAAAAGTATAAACATTTATTCACAAACTAGAAGTTTCCGAAGAATTGTATTGCATTTTTGAATCACAAGGGCGAAAAGAAATGGATGATGATAGTGGAAAAATCTCATCAAAGTTTCAACAAATTTATCTTATTTTTGTACGTGTTATATTTTTGCAAAAGACCTTAGTTATTTTTTATCCTTTCAAGTAGGAGACATTGTGGCTGCGAACCCCATGTTCCTAATACTTAGATCAAAAATACTTTTGGATATTACTCCCACTTGGCAAGGAAGCATCGTCGCAGCGAACGCCGTGCCCCGAGTTACTTAGGAAGCAATAGGTTTCTTTTTGCTTTTAAGGCTTGGTGACTAAGTCACTCTTTTTAGCAATAAGATAAAAATATCTAACTTTGATTTGATTTGTGGAAATGGAAAGATGAAATTTTGATGAAGAGGTGTGATTCAAGGGATGCAAAACAAAGATTGCTTCTAATAAGGGAATAAATATTTAATAAAATTAAAAAATGTACAATCTTAAAGAAATATTTTTAATAATTAAGAATGACCAAGTGTAGATCGATAAAGATTCCTTCTAATTAAATGCCTTTTTCTTGATAAAACCCTATATTTTACTATACTAACTTATGAGGCTTTCAATTATTTTCTAAAAAATATCCTTATATTTTTCTTTTTTATAAATTTCTAAGTTTATAGAAAATATGAGAGAAAAGACAATGGCATTATTCTAGGGCAAAATGGCAAGCATAAGAGATAAAGATTATGGATCATCATAGGGATTATATATATATATATATATATATATATATATATATATATATTTATATACTATACATGCATAAACTGAAAATGCAACAAAGTTAAAAAGAAAAAATTTACACTAGAAAGCAAGTAAATTTAGTCTAAAAAGCAAGTAAATTTAAACTAAAAAGCAAAAATAAAATAAAGATAGGTATACCCCCCCTCACTTGAAATGAACATTGTCCTCAATGTTTCAAGGAACAATGTCAATCTTGGGGGAGTAAAGAGAAACTTACTAAGATGGTGGTGGCTGAGGAAAGTCGTCCCAATTGTTGACCCCATAGTTGAAAATTGTGTTCACTTGCCTTTGAATCGTATTCACACGATTTTGTATGTCATTCCGGAAGTAATGGAATTCATTGTTGAAAGTGTCGAACCGAGTCATTATTTGATTGTTTTGAAGCTCGATCCGGTCAAACCTATCATTAAAATCCGGCGGCAATTGGGGTGGGTTGGGATGGTGTTGCTCTCCTTCTTCTTCTTCTTCCTCCTCTTGGTTTGCTTGGCTTGATTGGCCCTCCCCTTGGATCATAGAATTAGGAAAGATCCAAGTTTGAAATTGACGAGTTCGGGCAACGGGGAGGATGGGACTAGGCAAAACAATGTAGGGCATTTTACCTGGCCCTATCAACCAATTGTATTCCCCACGTCCTCTATCCGAAATCATTTGCATTATTCTTAGGGTTGTAATATCCAACTTTGTCGAACCCGAAACCGCAACCGCAACCTCGTTATCGGGCATCACACGCCGAAAATGATTAGCAAACAAAGTAATAATACCACCAATGTGAATCTCCCCATTAAAAGTTGGAGAGACAATGTCACTGAACAACTCGATCAAGAAATGGCTCAAATTCACCCTCCTATGAGCCCTCACCAATGACCATAACAAAAACAACTCCTTCTTATTCACCGTACCCTTATCTTCCCTTGCAAAAACGGTACATGCGTAGAACCTATGCATAAGCCGAAGAACGGGATGGATGATAGACGAGGCTTTTGCGATTCTAGACTTGAAGGATGGAATTCCGGTAATTTGTTCCCAAAACACATTCTCCCTAAACTCTATGGGAAAATCGATTTCATAATTGATGTAAGAGGGTCAACCTAAAATTCTGTTTATGTCAAAGGAAGTGAGGTGAAACTCCTCTCCACCAAGCCTAAAATACAAATGTATCAACTGATATGGCTCCCCCGTATCTCCACAAATTTCTGTTGTGAAATCCTTCCTCATAGTGCTCAAAAATTCCAAAGTGATCCTTTCATAGGTTTTTGCATGCAATTCGAGAAAATCGCCACAACCAAACCCGGTGTGGAACCTTCTTACATTGGAATAAACATCTAAGGCTTTGAAGGAAGGAATATCTGGGAATTGGGTTGGCCTAATCCTTTTTTGACGAAGGGCGGTAAATCTAGCCACTTCGGAAGGCTCTCTAAACTCAATACCCAAATCATTGAGTGTTGGGTTCAGATTAGGGGTAGGAGATGGTTCCTTTCGGGACCTTTTCGAACCCCTTTCAGTAGCCTTTCCTTTTCCCTTCCTTCCTTCCATTGAAAATTTGTAGAAAAATACCCAAAAACTCAGCTAAAGTAAAAAAGAAAGTAGATTACCCGGATCTGTGTTTGAAAAGCTTGAAATCTTTGTTAAACAGCCACTAGATACCCAAAAGCTTCTTCCTTGCACCTTAATTCGGAGTAACCTCTTAGGATTTATGAAATGGGTGAAGGGTTTCTTGAATTTTCTGAATTGGGGTTTTAGGGAGTTTTGGGATGATTTTGATTGGAGGGAAATGGTTGACTGGTGGATTTGAGGAGGATTGAGGGTTGTATTGTGAGTTAAAATGGTGGAGAAGTGGGTTTTTAAAGTGGGTGGGGCGGAGGAATTGAGGGAGAGTTGAAGAGGATGAAGTGAATGAGGGAGGAGGGAGAGAGAAACGTCTCTTTGACTGGAACGACGCAACTCCCCAGGCGATATGCACGGCCGTGTCAAGGGATTTGCACAGCCGCTCCCTTTCACTGAGTCAACTCTTCCTGACTCGATATGAACTGCACGGCCGCTCCAATATGTGCTGCACGGCCGTGCTAACCAATATTAACCACTTTAAATTTTTTCTTTTTCTCTTATTTTTTTTTTGTATACCTAACAAACAAAGTTAGCACAATAATAATAAAAAAAAATGAAATAAAATTAAATTAAATTAAATTAAAGTAAAATATAAAGAAAATAAAGCAAAAATAATCCATCGGTTATCATCCCGATGATGCTTGTTTTAGGTCCTTAGCTTGACCCCTTTCCAGTAGTAGGAGATGTGTGATATTTGGTTGGCCTTTTGTCATTGACAACTTGCCAATGCAATCCTTCCGGAGTAATGAGTATCTTTTGCGGTAGACATTTCTTTCATCCCGATTTCTTGGGTAGAACAAGCGACCTATAGTCTTTGCACTTTCGAAAATTCAAAGTGACCTCCTTCTTTGTTCTTTTTGACTTTTCCACTGCATTGTTAGTTTTGGGACATGCAGAAATATCTATAGCATTATTAATGCAAATCAAATGTTCAACATTTATGGGATCATTTTCTATTCCTTCCTTTGATTGTGGTTCCTCACCCATCGAATATTCTTTACTTGGGATCCAATTTTCTTCACTTGGGGTGTAGGTTTCTTCACTTGGGGTCCAATTTTCTTCACTAGGGGTGTAGGCCTCGAAATAGGGATCTTCGAGATCTGACCTATGCATACTAAACTCGACCCTTTCTTTCCCCACATTTAGGAAAAATGTGCCATTTTTTACATCTATGATTGCCCCCGCAGTGGCAAGAAATGGCCTTCCTAGAATGACGGAAATTTGACGGTCTTCCGCCATATCTAGGATTACAAAGTCGACAGGGATGATCAAATTCCCTACTCGACATGACAAGTTTTCCATAATACCAACGGGGTATTGAACGGAACGGTCTGCCAATTGGAGAGTTATGGTTGTGGGTTTGAGTTCCCCTATACCAAGTTTCTCGCTAACCGATAATGGCATTATACTAACGCTAGCTCCTAAGTCAAGGACAGCGTTATCAATGTTTATTCTGCCAACACAACAAGGAATGGTGAATGTACCCGGATTCTTTAATTTCGGAGAATTTTTATTTTGCAAAACAGCGCTCACTTCCTCCGCCAACATAACATTCTCATTTTCTTCTAGCCTTTCTTTTTCAAAAATTAATTTTTTCAAAGGTTTAACGACTAAAGGCATATCTTCATTTTTTTGAAATATGGAATGTTGACATTAATGGCATCTAGGTTTTCAAGGAATTCATCATAATCCTTGTCTTCCTTTCTAGGGAATTCTGTCCCCGAACTAGTCTCAATCATCGAAGGGATTGGACTATGATCGATGTTTCTAGGGCATTCATCTATCATTTCTTGCTCATCCCTAGTCTTTATCATGTTAACTTGCTCATTTGGTCTTTGAGGTTGGCCGGGAAGACTCCCTTGTGGCCTATTCATTGGGATAGCCTGTTGAGCTTGTTGAGTCTCTAGCATCTTATTATGCATTGCTATGTTATCCAACCTAGCATTGAGAAATTTAAAGCATTCCCTAAATTCATTATTGATCTTTTCTTGGGAATTTTTATTTTCCACTACGAAATCCATTATAAGATCCAATTTTGACTTAGGGGGGAAGGTACTTGCATTGTTATTGAAGTTCTTAGGTGCAAATCCCGGGGATTGTGTAGATGGTTGCGGGTTAAGAACGTTGTTATTCTTATAGGAAAAGTTGGGGTTATTCCTCCACTCGGGATTGTATGTATTAGAATACATCCCCCCCTTTTGTCCAAAAGAATTTACAAAGTTCACTTGATCATTAGAGGTAATATCAAGTAACTCGCAGTTATCCGTATTATGTGAGTTAGACCCACATAATTCACAAAACACATTTACACTAGCTACGGGATTGACATTAAGATTTTCAATTTTTTTCAAAAGCATGTCAACCTTAGAAGAGAGAAGAGTAACTGCATCAACACTATATTTATCGGGCGTACCTTGTTGTTGCTCCCTCTCATTTGACTATTGGTAATGGTTCAATGCAATGTTCTCGATAAGGTCATATGCCTCATCGACTCCCTTGTTCATCAATGCTCCTCCTGCAGCGGCATCAATGGTCTCTCTTATCTTGAATATGAGACCGTTGTAGAAGGTGTGAACAATCAACCACTTTTCAAGCCCGTGGTGGGGGCACATTCTGAGAAGTTCCTTGAACCGCTCCCATGCATCATACAAAGTCTCACTATCCGTTTGACAAAAGTTAGTGATCTTCGTGCGTATTTGGGCAGTTTTGCTTGGTGGGAAAAATCGATCAAGGAATGCTTCTTGAATTTGGTCCCATGTTGTCAATGAATTTTGGGGGACCGAATTCAACCATTGTTTCGCCTTATCCTTAAGAGAGAAAGAAAAAAGGCGCATCCGAATCGCTTCCGGGGTAATATTTTGAATACGTGTGGTATCACAATATTCAAGGAATGTTTGGATGTGGAGATGAGGATCTTCGAAAGCGGTGCCGCTATACTGGTTGTTCATAACCATATGTAAGAGTTGCGGCTTTATCTCAAAGTTTGCCGATTCGGTATTCGGCATAACAATAGGGGATCTAGTTTCCGGGGTACTTGGATTAACAAAGTCCTGTAGGGTCCTAGCCGATGTTTGCGATTCTCCTTTCATGTGTTTTCTTAAAGTCTCTTTGAATCTTCTTAGTCTCTCGTGAAAGCTTCTTTCGGGTTCCGGATCAAAATTGTCAAAAAATGTCCGAGCCCGTTTCATACACTAAGAGAAAAATACTTAAAGAGAGATTAAACGCAACAATTTATCGGGAGTAAAAGCAAAACAATACAAAAGCAAAAAAAAAATTATGTAGTAAAGAAAAAAACTTAAAGTAAACCGTTGTCCCCGGCAACGGCGTCAAAAACTTGTTGGGTGTTTAACCTAACGGTTTATTTAATATCCGCAAGCGCACGGGCTATTGTAATATAGCGGGTGCAAGTACGGATCGATCCCACAGAGACAGGGTTTACTTTGGAAATATTTTTGTCTTTAGAATATAGAAAAGATTGGGGGGGGAATAGAGTTTTGATTTTAGAAAATAGAAGGAACATAAACAGAAAATACTTTAATAAAACTCTTATAAAACGAAGCATTCTCGGGATTGGAAATCATACACATAACATTGTTCATCAAATTGTCATTGTCTTAGAAATATAGGTTTTCATATAAATCAAGGATGGTATGTTAGGCTTACACTACTCATGGTCAAGGCAGTAGCGTTGTATTCTTCACTAATTATGTCCTAACTGTTTGAGATTTCCGTTTATGTTATCCCCGCCCTGTCACAAACGGGCATTCCGGCTTATCTCTAGCTGACCATAATTAGTAAGAATCCATTAAGAACGAGAGTCAACATACTTTCCATTAAAGGAACATCCCTAGGCCGTTGAACTACTTTCGTGATCAATGGAACCTAGTTTCTTTATATGGTTCCGTCAATCGAGATTCTCCGCTAGGTACTTCTCTCAATTGACGGAATCATACAAGTTGGACGTCTTCAAAATGTAAGGCATTTAGAGAATAATATAGAGAAATTGTTTAGATGAAGATAGAAGACAAGACTTTTCATTTTTTAGATGATGAACATGTATGCTTTTGAGTTTCCAACCCCAAGAACAAGGGGGATTTACTCACTAGCCATCTAGAACATATAAGCAATTAAAAATAGAGGATAGAGTAAGAAGACTTATGATGAAAATAGAAGGTAAATGGCCAGAAAATAACGCTTCACTTTATTGCTTTCTCCAAAGTATTTCAAGAACAAAATATGAACTTTGATCCTCAAACAATCTTCGAAAATTGATCTCACAAGTAATTGTGTTTAATCTCTAATCACTATACTATGGAATATCAGTAAAATTCTGTATATAAGACTGATTACAAAGGGTCTTTTTATAAGGGGGAGGGGACTCTTCAAGAAGGTGCTTTCAAAAGGTGCCTTTTAGTCTGCAGTCACGATCTTGCACGGCCGTGTCAAGGGTTTTGCACGGCCGTGTTTAGACACCCCATTCTGAACTCATAATTACATGATTACACTACTCTTCGTCTCTCTTTTATGTTTTGATGAAAGCATATCAGTTTCGTCATGTTTCGTTAAGTTTCTAACTAACCTCGTTAGTTTTGGACCTAACTGACTAACGGAACAACTGAAGAGGACAAAATAGTCATCAGACTAGTTATCTCGCACGAGATATCATATCTCGCGCGAGATATCCCCTCGACAGGATGTGCAGAAATCACTCTCCTTCTCCGTTTCAAACTCTCTTTTTGGATAAAACCTTATCAATTCGGGTATCCAATCAGAACTGAGTTCTGGAACCTTCCTAGGGTAATTTCCCTCTCCACCTTCACCTCTCCAACCTCCTATAAATACTGGATGACTTCCAGTGTTTCGGAGGTCGACAATTCTGATCCTTGATCAAGAAAACACACAACACACACAATTTGTTGGTTTCTTTCCACGAAAGACTCCTTCAAATCACTCACAAACAACTCCTAAATTCGTCCTTCAACCACGTTGATTGACGAACATCGAAGCCCGAATCAAAGGACCAAGGCGAAGCTCCGTCCGCATCGAGATCCAAATCAAGGATCGAGGCGAAGCTCTGTCCGAATCAAGGTTCGACTCTAAACTTGAGTCGAAACTCTGTCCGAATCTCTTCTCAAAAGGTAATCATCCTTTAAACTTTCGTTTCTCTTCTCAACCTCTCTATTGATTTTAGAGTAGTGTAATCCCATCAAAAGGATTAGCCTAGAGTCCCTTCAGTCAATGAAGGCGATTTCGAAGCATACAATCCGACATTCCTAATCAAGGAATTGATTAGGGTTTATTTGTTCTTCTTTAATTATTTTATTAAAAAGATTGAAAACCTCTCTTTTCTTTAGCAAGACCGATCTCCGGATTGGGTGGAATGGATGCTCCTTGACCTACCCATTCCATAACCTAAGCCCCGAACCCAAATCTCTTTCAAAATGGTTTTCCTATGTTTCCAATCGAATAATATAGGTGGCGACTCAAAAAGATGAAAAGATGAAATTTTCTCACAACGCTACAGTGGCGACTCCGCTGGGGACTTAAAATTAAGAGGCTTAAACTTGCGTCAAAATTAAAAGAGAGGTTTTCAAAAATTTAGTAAATTCGAATTTTTTGCTCTCAGATGAAGCATGTCTCGCGGCGAGATATCATATCCCGCGCGAGATATGGCTTCGGCAATCTGGTTGTTTTCTGGTTTCTCCTGTTCATCCCGTGGTCCAAGACGAGGGTCGAACACGCAAGGGGGATCCCAGAATTCATTATCTGCAGAGTTCTCACATTTTAAGGCCTCCCTTAAGGTGTAGAACTCGAACCTTCGTTTCCTTTAAATAATTGATTATTATTTATAAACTGCGTGCGATTGGGTTTTATTTAATTAAAGTCCGGTCCATTGGGGATTCGGGAGTTGTAAATTGAATTATTTATCTCTCTTTCTCTCTCTTTATGTGGAACTACGACGGCCTGAGTCTTCCTAAATTGGGGGAAACGTAGGCAACCACTTGGTGCGGCCATTATCTGTTTTCTTTTTGATTTTTCAAAAAAAAATCTCTATTTTACTCTATCACATAGATTGACTATCACACACGCGCACTCATGATATAACTGTCATTGCACTATATACCCCGATTAACCCGGGACCCACACTAAGGACGGATGACGGTAACCACCTAGTCGCCGGTCTCTCCGAAGTTGGATCATCCCACTCCGCGTATTCAATCCACCTAGATTGTCATATCGCGGGGAGCCTAGCCTTCCAGCCCTGCATCGCCACATATCATGTAGATTGTCTTTCTAGGAACACTCCGTGACCGGTCGGTTTTGACTTGGTAATCTTTCTTGTCTTTGACCAAAATAAAGTTAATGTAAAATTGACTATCGAGAAAGGATTCGGAAAAGTCCCTTCGGAAAAAGAAAAAGTCCCTTCGGAAACGTCCCTTCGGAATGACCCTTTCGGAAGTCCCTTTAAAGAAAAAAAAAAAAATCCTTCCGATCAATTTTACGTGGCTTTATTTTACAAAGAATGGTTAATTACCGAGTCCCTAGGTTTGGTTTGAATTACGTATGCCTGCAAGATTTACCTAGGATGCTAGATAGAAAACGGATCTTTTTCCGTCCGACCATGAATTTAGGAAATAAAAAGAGGAAAGATCCATCTCTCCGAATGGTTATCTCGTGCGAGATAACCAAGTCTCGCGCGAGACTTTATTTGCAGAATCTGTGTTTGTGATTGATAATCGATGTGCGCTCCCTCCTTGAGTCAAAACTCCGTCTCTAATAAAAATAAAACTTCAAAAAAAAAATCACTCGTGAGGTAATTTTAACCATCATCCTTTTCTCCATCTAGGACCATTTGGGGCTAATATTCGAAAAGACGTTTCGTTAGGATATCTCGAGTTCATCTCTAAGGTCGTCAAGCTCCCTTACCTCTCCAACGGTAGCAACTCAATTTCCTTCCGACACGATGAATTCCGAAGCACTCAAAAAGGAAATTGAGGATCAAAGGATTCGATATGAAGAAATGCTACAAGCCCAAGCCGATGAAATGGAGGCTCGATTAGAACTTGAAAGAAGAATCCAAGCCGGGGAAATGAAAGCCATGGTTGACGAACTCCAAGCCATGAAACTACAATTGGCCGAATTAAGCTCAAAGAAGAAAGAGAATGAGTCCTCTTCCGATGACGAAGTATCATACACTAAGAAAGCTAAAAGGCACCGCAAGCACAAGAAAAAGGTGTATGAGTCTAGCTCATCATCTTCCTCCTCCGACAATGAGAGTTATGCTTCCAAGAAAGAAAGAAAGAGGGAAAGCAAGGACGAACCACTTACCATGGCAGTGCTAGAAAAGAAACTTGCATCCCTCGATGTGAGCAAGGGAGCCTCGCTCTCTATTGACTATGACACCCTTCGTCAATCCATGTCAAAGCTTCCTAGAAAGTACAAGACACCCGACATTGCAAAATTCAATGGTTCTACTTGCCCTAAAGCTCATTTGGAAACCTACTCTTGGGCCATGCTACCTATGGGTGTCGATGACAACTTGCTAGTTCAATGCTTCCCTCAAACCCTTGATGGTGCCGCTAGAGATTGGTACATGACTCTTCCACTCTCCACAAGGCTTGATTGGCCACTCGCCAGTCGTGCCTTCCAAGAACAATTTGAGGACAACACTACCTACCGCACTACTAGGAGAGACCTTGAGCAAACCAAGCAACTTCCGAATGAATCATTCGCAGACTTCGTCAAGAGATGGAGGATCAAACTGACTGAAATCGTTGATAGGCCAAGCCTAGACGAACAAATTCACATCCTACTTCAATGTCTCCGCGAAGAGTACCAAGAGAAGCTTGCCGGCAATTACTTCCCTAGTTTCCTCGAACTCCATAAATCGGGCCTTAGAATTGATGAATTGATCCTTCTTAGAAAGAATTCAGAAAAGGAGAATCGTCCAACAAAGGGGAGCACCGGTCGTACCTATCATGATTTTGGTGGGGCTACTCTTAAGGAAATGTTCGATGATCTAGTAGGCCAAGGAAAACTGAAGCCAATGGAAGACTATCATCCTAAGAAAATGAGGGAAGATTGGGACCACGACAAATTTTGCGAGTACCATCAGTTTAGTGGTCATGACACCAACAATTGCTACAATTTGAGGGATGCCATCCAAGACTTGTATGAAGCCGGCAAGATCAACTGAAGCATCACCACCTTGGGGCTCCGATTGTCCTCTCCCTTTTTCCTTTGAAAAAAAAAAACATAGATTAGGTAAACTTCCTAGTATGTTCTCGAAGAGTCATTCTGTCATTCTAGTCCATCTCTATCCCCTCTGGTTTGTGTCAAGTAAACTATCGAGTTTGTTTCGAATTTCCTTATCAATAAAATTTATCTCTTTATCCTAAACACTTTCCCAAAAGTTGTTTTCTTTATGAGTATCATTTGATCCATGCTGAATAGTGGACACTCATTCCTTAAATCGTCACAAAAAATAGAAACTTCTAAACAAGTTTGAAATGAAAACTATCCTTAGAAGGCTTAAGGCTAAACATTACTCATGTTGAAAGTCGAAGATCAACAAACGAAGGAAGCCAAAGGTGCTGCTATCAACATTCATCCCAAGAAAAGTGGGGCTACTCAATTCAAAGCTTTGAGAGTACAAAAATAAAAAGCTCGCTAGGTCGAAACTCCTCAAATCGTCCTAGGCAAAAATAGAGCATCAAAAAAAAAAAAAAAAAAAAAAAAAAAGAGAAGAAAAACTCTCAAGCCTTCATCGCCCCACAACGAAGATGGGATTTCAACAAAGGCAAGAAGGACTCTCCCACAAAGAAGAAGAGTCAAGTGATACCAACGAAGAAAAGAGGATCCCTCAACATCCTCTTACAATGAAGCTTGAACAGCAGCACATATGAAGAAGACTTTCAACATCAATCCATAAAGAAAAATGTTTAGCCTTAAGTCATGCTAACGATTGACTTTCTTTTCAAATTCGTTAAGAAATTTCTAGATGATACAAGGTCCATTAAAAGTAGAGCAACTTTTCTAGACCTTTGAGCCATATAGCGTTCTTTGTTGAGTCTAGGGGCTTCCTCTTAGCCATTCTCATACACACTCTTGAAATTCAAGCATCAAAACTGGGGCTTCCTAACCTTTCCTCCCCCAGTCAATCCCTACTCAAACTCTCGAGAGTAATCAAATCTGCATTAGGGGCTTTCCTCTTCGTTTCTCACTATCATCATTAGAGAATACACTCCCTCATAAAAGAGTCAATGCTTGGATAACCTTCCAAAAATAGAGTCCGTCTCTCCCCAACTAAACTTGTGATCTCATCTTTCTCCTTAATGAGATTCTTCCAACTGAGTCCCCTTCGAGTAAACATACTTTTCAAAAAAAAAAGAATAGCTCGCTAGGTTGAAAACTCGTAAAGAGCGGCCTAGGCAAAAGTTAGAGCACACAAACAAAAGACGCAAAAGAGATGCCCGCTAGATTGAAAACCCGAAAGGGCGGTCTAGGCAAAAACCAGGGTGCGTCACAAAAAAAAAAATTCAAAGGGAAAAAGGAGGGGATCCTTCTTCAATTTGTGCAGCCTCACAAGCCTGTTCGCGAAGTCATCTACATCATACAAGAAGTCTTGGGGCTTAGTGTCGAGAGAAGCCTTGGAAAATGCGTGCTTTGGAGTAGGCAGCACAAGTTCTACGTAGCGAAAGCCATTGGAGTGGTTTAGACCTTGTTCAGTCAATGATCATCGCATGAGAAACTTGGGGCTTGACAATGAAAAAAGTCCTACGACAACAGAAAATTCTTGAAGTATCCCGAACCTTAGTGTTGAACTTGGGTCATCTCAACGGAATCCTATTAGACGACTGTCTCATTCGATCTTTAGATGGACCTCACGAGTTGGTCTTCTAAACCAAAATCTAAACCACAAACGATTTTCAATTCTCACATAATATAACTCATTCTCCCCGCTGATTCTTGGAGTCGAGTGCACATTGATCATCTTGAACAAACAAATGCTTAAGTGAATGTGTGTTGTTATGCAAATGCTTTCACTAACCCTCTTGCAGGAATTAAAATGCGTAAAGCACTTCAAGTGCCTACTTTCAAGAATTAGATCAAACATGTTGAGTGTTTGGATTTTTTCCTACCATATACCTTTCTATGCATCCAATTAAGTGCGTCGAGCATCTCTTCAAGCGTCAAGCATCCATTGCGTCAAGCTACCATTGCGTCAAGCTACCATTGCGTCAAGCATCCATCGCGTCAAGCATCCATTGCGTCAAGCAACCATAGCGTCAAGCTACCATAGCGTCAAGCATCCATTGCGTCAAGCATCCATTGCGTCAAGCAACCGTAGCGTCAAGCTACCATAGCGTCAAGCATCCATCGCGTCAAGCATCCATTGCGTCAAGCAACCATTGCGTCAAGCATCCATAGCGTCAAGCAACCATCGCGTCAAGCATCCATTGCGTCAAGCTACCATAGCGTCAAGCATATTCCAACAAAAAGCCCGATTCAATGCCCAGACAGGTGGATCGTCAACAATTAGGTGTGTCAAACATCCAAGATGTGTCAAGCATCTAGGGTCAGTATGTCAAATACTTACCTTATCAAAAGCCCGATTCAATGCCCAGACAGGTGGATCGTCAACAATTAGGTGTGTCAAGCATCTACAAGTAGTATGTCGAGTACTACTCAACAAAAGCTCGGTCTTGAATCGCCAGGATCGTCACCAAGTAGGTGTGTCAAGCATCTACAAGTAGTATGTCGAGTACTACTCAACAAAAGCTCGGTCTTGAATCGCCAGGATCGTCACCTCAACAAAAGCTCGGTCCCGAATCGCCAGGATCGTCACCTCACTTCGTCAACAAACAGGTATCTTCAGAATTGGGTCATGATTTGATTCCTCAGTATGGATTTGCCTTTTCAAAAATAAAATCTCCTCGATTTCAAAAAATGATTTTCAAAATACCTAAAGCAACCTTTTCGTGTTTTGGAGTCGAACTACGTTTTGGTCTGATTCTCCGATAGAGATACGTAGGCAGCCGTGCGGCACGACCATCCCAGTGTTCAGAATGATGTCTTTTCTATCGACGACACTTCTTCTTTCATAAGACCTGTCGCCGAGGGGCTCTGTAGACACCCCATTCTGAACTCATAATTACATGATTACACTACTCTTCGTCTCTCTTTTATGTTTTGATGAAAGCATATCAGTTTCGGCATGTTTCGTTAAGTTTCTAACTAACCTCGTTAGTTTTGGACCTAACTGACTAACGGAACAACTGAAGAGGACAAAATAGTCATCAGACTAGTTATCTCGCACGAGATATCATATCTCGCGCGAGATATCCCCTCGACAGGATGTGCAGAAATCACTCTCCTTCTCCATTTCAAACTCTCTTTTTGGATAAAACCTTATCAATTCGGGTATCCAATCAGAACTGAGTTCTGGAACCTTCCTAGGGTAATTTCCCTCTCCAACCTCCTATAAATACTGGATGACTTCCAGTGTTTCAGAGGTCGACAATTCTGATCCTTGATCAAGAAAACACACAACACACACAATTTGTTGGTTTCTTTCCACGAAAGACTCCTTCAAATCACTCACAAACAACTCCTAAATTCGTCCTTCAACCACGTTGATTGACGAACATCGAAGCCCGAATCAAAGGACCAAGGCGAAGCTCCGTCCGCATCGAGATCCAAATCAAGGATCGAGGCGAAGCTCTGTCCGAATCAAGGTTCGACTCTAAACTTGAGTCGAAACTCTGTCCGAATCTCTTCTCAAAAGGTAATCATCCTTTAAACTTTCGTTTCTCTTCTCAACCTCTCTATTGATTTTAGAGTAGTGTAATCCCATCAAAAGGATTAGCCTAGAGTCCCTTCAGTCAATGAAGGCAATTTCGAAGCATACAATCCGACATTCCTAATCAAGGAATTGATTAGGGTTTATTTGTTCTTCTTTAATTATTTTATTAAAAAGATTGAAAACCTCTCTTTTCTTTAGCAAGACCGATCTCCGGATTGGGTGGAATGGATGCTCCTTGACCTACCCATTCCATAACCTAAGCCCCGAACCCAAATCTCTTTCAAAATGGTTTTCCTATGTTTCCAATCGAATAATATAGGTGGCGACTCAAAAAGATGAAAAGATGAAATTTTCTCACAACGCTACACCGTGCACCCTTGGCGCCAGTTTTGAATTTAAATTTGGAAGACTTGCACGGCCGCTCTGAGGTTAGCTGCACGGCCGCTCCGAGATTAGCATGGCCAGGGCCAGTTCAAGGCTCGGCCACTCCATGGTTTGGGGCCAAAAATGGCCTGTCATGGCCTTAAGTGCACGGCCGCTCCACTATTAGCTGCACGGCCGCTCCACCTGGATTTAGCTTTGTATGTTCATTTTGTTTGGTGCTCCTCTGTGTCTTTCATCTTTAAAGTGCCCAAGCATCCTTTTGACATAAAAAGGCACTAAAACCTGTCTAGAAATGTATAAAACATACCAACGGCGTAAAATCTAATAAATATGAAAAAGTAAATAAAAAGTACTTAAAATAAAATGAGAAGTGATGATTTATCCATGTAAAAGTATATAAAACTTAGGATAAATGACTATATAATAGTTACTTATCAGCGGTCACATCACCTTAGGACGCCACCACGTCCTCACAATCGACCTCGGCGGTCACATCACCTCAGGGCACCACCACGTCCGCATACACTCACGATTGCACGATCTCCGAACTACGATCAGGCTTGATTCCCGCTAGGAATACGTAGGAATCCTATCAAAGGGTCCAGCCAACTAACCTAAACGGTCACACAGTAGGACACCACCACGTCCTCACAACTGACCTAAACGGTCACCCTAGCGTAAGTACCCAAATCTGGCTCATGCCTTCCGGTTAAATTTCTCGGCAATTTCGGTAAGTTTTCCGGTAATTCCCCGGACCTTCCTAGTGTTCCGGAAACATTCCAGAACTGTTTTTAATTAATTTAGGGCTGAAAGGGATCCTTCCTAATTAAGAAACACGTTTTTCTTAATTAGGAGGAAAGGTTCTAGAATAATGCCACCTTGCATGGTTCTAGAATGCTGAGTCATTGTGGATAATGCCGCACGGCTGCATTAGCTCAGTTGTCATAGCCGCAAGGCTTCATTAGCCTTATCCAGACTGCCTATAAATAGAGCCCTCCTCTACCCATTTCAACACACACAATTGACACAACAAATCACTCACAAACACTCCTAATACGTGAAGAATACTGCTGGAAGTTCAAGAAGGTGAAGAAGAAGGCCAAGAAGCTCCCTCCCTCCCCCTTGAAGATCCAAGATCAACCTCTCCTCCTAGCTCCATCCAAAGAAGAAGGAAGCTATTGGTAACCTCGCACGCCCTAACCTCGCATCCTAATTGCTTTATAAATTGCTCATTGCATTACCTTTATATTGCTTGGGACTTGGTAGATTAAAGATCATATCTTCATATTCCCCCTTCCCCTTTTGCATGCATTAGACATCATTTGTCATAAAAATGTAATCTTTCCCCATAAAGGTGCATCCTTTTCACCTAAAACCCCCATTTTCCAATAAAAATGTTATCTTTATGCATCCTTTGCATATAAAAAATCAAATCTTTTCAATCAAAATGCATCATTTGCATTCAAAATCCCTTTTCCAAGCATCATTTGCTTTAAAGACCATGTCTTTACCATAAACTAGCATCATATGCTTTTCAAAATGCAATCTTTATGCATCATTTGCATAATGAATGCCAATTTCTTCAACAAAATGCATCATTTGCATAAAAATCATATTTTTATGCATCATTTGCAATAAAGATCATTTCTTTGAATTAAGTGCATCATTTGCAACCCAAAAATGTCATCTTTTCATTAAAGTGTCATTTTTACATACATTTCCCCCATTCCCCCATTAGCAACCTAGGAACGGACCGGTGTAAAAGATCCTATCTTTACATCGTTCCTTCCATAAAGGTTTCATAATCTCTTTAGAAAAGGGACACCTTCGAACCCTATATCTCCGATTATCACTTAAGATGAGTATGAAGCATCTATATAAGCTCGACCATCTTAAAGTGTAGGATTGATGGGCTAAGGACCCTCCTTTTCTAAAGAACCTCATCTTTGACTACAAAAGAGAGTCATTCTCTCGATCACGCAAGTCCCAAGGTCTAAAAAATGCGATGATCACAAGTCCAAGATGAGGGAGGGATCATAATCCCGAATACATAAAATCCAAGAAATTCCGAGCGACAACCAACAAATGGTTTGTACGTCCGGAAGACGACTTGGGACATTCCCTCCTTATCATCAAACACATGCACACAAGAAAGCACGCAAGCAAGCACGATTAATGAAATCTTGGGAGACTTGCTCCGGCAAGGCACCTTGGGTGAACGACGATCCGTTCTTCCCAAGGGGTAACTTAACCTCCGAACCCATAAAACCTTTTTTTCAAAGTTTTGAGGTAATCAAAATGGCGTGGCGACTCCGTTTTTCAAATTAAACCGGATGTCTTCAAACTCGCGTGAATCCAACAAACAAAAATTTGGGCACACATTCACAGTTTGCGACTCCGCTGGGGAATTCCCAAAGGAGAAAAGCTTTTATTTTCAAAACAAAAATCGATACTCGGTATATAGGTGGAAACCACTTACCCTTCCTGTACACTCCCTAACGTGGGAGTTGGGATAACCGGTGGTTTAACAATCCCACGTACCAGTATCATTTTTTCGAAAAAAAATAGAAAGAAAGCTTTTTCCTTTGAGCGGGTTAGACTCCCGTCGCCGATTTCATTAATCATGCTTGCTTTCTTTACCATGCATTGCATCATTTGCATCTTAGAATCTATGTATACTTTGAAACGGGAAACAACCCGAAAAAATAGCAAAAGGAGTGGAACCTGGAAAATTGATACATGCAGTCGTACGGCTCAATCCTCCTTGGATTCTGACCGGGCGACCTCAGTGGCAATTCCACCAGGAAAAATCATGGTTAATATGGCAGTCCTAGCAGCTTGGGGCTACTCAGCTCCATGGCGGCGGGGCTCCCAGAAAATTTACGTGCTTATGTGTTGCATTCTCCCCGTCCCGAAAATCATTCCTTTAAAACACATTTCCGAAAATCTCTGTTTTAACTCAAAAGGAACATTTTTAGGAGACCGCACACTACGCGCACCTGATATATCTGTACACTTTTGCACGCACGTCCCTCAAACCCGAGGGTGGTTCCATTGCGAGTCACGGACAGCCTTACGATGCTCCCGGGCGCGCACGGAATCATCCCAACCTCCCCATGGCAGCCAGTGTCGACCAATGCACAGTCCGTGTCACACGTTTCAAAAAATCGTGACTTTTTGGTTGGTTTTTGGTCTAGTCCGTGTCATATAGCCTAGTTGCATACCCTCGTAAAGGTCAAGCCTTAGTTCATAACGGAAGAAGAACTCTGCCAAAATTCTGACAAGGAAAAATTGGCGAGATCTCGACTCCGACATTAACTATTGACCTTGACCTGCACGGAATGCGTAAGAGTCAAGACCGAGTCTTTGCCAACAAATCAAAAGATCTTTCGCTCAAGCGAAGCTCTGCTAAAATTCCGACAAGGAAAAATTGGCAAGATCTTGACCCGGCATTGACTTCGATTCTAACTCACGCCCGGCGTATGCAACGAAGTTCAATGTGACACTGTGTCATCCGGCTTTTTACCGCCCGACCCATGCCTATTATCTTCTCGGACATTACCGACAGTCAAACGTCATTCGCTCAAGCGAAATTCTGCCAAAATTCTATCAAGGCAGAAAGACGAGACTTTCCCGGTATTGCCTTGACTATAATCCGCATCGCTCGTGCGTTGAAAGTTCCTATGACCCGCTAGACCCGTTAGGAGCGTTCTTTACTCTCGGTCGGTGGGATCCGCGTGCCTCTATAGGACCCTCGCCGGGCCATCCACCCTGGGAGGTCGAAATACGGGTGGAATACGAGGGGCTTATAGACGTAGTGACGGAACCCGCGATCCAGGATCTAGAGTAGTTACGAAAAAGAAGGGCAAACCCCTTTTCCAACCAAATAGATATTAATAAAAGACAACTGTTTTAAGTAAACTGGAAGATTCTAATTTGCATATTGCACGAGCCTTCAACCTAAACACCTACCTCGAGTCTAAACCTTTCCTATCCCTTTCCCGCGAGAAAGAAGTGGGTGAGAACAGGGTCGGCGACTTGTTAGCGCAGAATTCTCGAACAGTTCGCCAGAATCCTCAATTTGGTCAGTCCAGAGAGGCAGAATGTCCGATTCGACAGAGAACACGGCTGGTTTGGGTAACCGGATGTCTAGGGAAGAAGAGCTAGCCTTAGCCTTGGAAAATAGTCGTAAGGCCCATGAGGAACGAGGCCATGCTCATTGATGCGCTACGCCGTCATGGGGTCCAGATAGTGGTAGAGCCCAATGGTTCCTTGGTTATGATAGAAGATGAAACTCCGAAGTAACCATCTCGGCCCCTCTAGCCTATAACCGGTGCCCTCCTCCATCCACATATGAGCCTTTGCCAAAGCTGTCCCTTTTCGGCCTTTTCCGGTATCCCAAGCCATTAGGGTCCCAACACCCTCTCCTCCTCGAGATAAGACCCGGCTTTGTTCCCTACCAACGAGAGAACAAACGCCACGGCTATCCACCGTAGCGCGGCCCCTCTGCGTACCCTATGGGATTCGCTCCCTCTCCCCGGTATGGGCCGTCCCAGACAACTTCCGGGCCTCAGAATCAATCAAGTGACCTTTTCGGCTCCTCCTGCCACGCAGATCTTCCACCCCCAACCTTGCCAATAGGATCCCACGAGGCTCCTTTTTCCTACTTCGCAACTATGAGCCTAATTCCTATGCTTCTGGTCGGCCTCGGGAAACAGGACCAGGCCAAGTTTACACCTATTTCCCTTCTAAAGACTCCCAAGCCATGGTACCGGCTACCACTGTGCCACCCACAGTCCTGCCACTCAAATCTGACAAGCCTGCTTTAGAGTCGAAACCGTCCCGACCCCAACATGACTTGGTTGATGGAACAAGTTAAGTCAATGCAGGAGAAGTTCGAGAACTGAACACCAAAAAGGCGGCATATCAGATTGCGATCCTAGCAAGATTGTCCCTCTTCCTCCAAAATTCCGGATGCCAGAGATTGAAAAGTTCAACGGCGCTGATTGTCCCCGGACTCATATTGAAAGTTACCTTCTTGCCATGAGAGCTAAGGATTGTACACATCAGCAAATGGCCGACCATTTTCAGCTGTCATTAAAGGGTTCAGCTCTTAGATGGTTCCTGCACGTAAAACCAGAAGCCCGAGCCACCTGGGACCAAATTAAGGAAGCCTTTCTGGAGAAGTATAAAGCCAATTTGAATTGGGAAACCAGCGGGAATGACCTACAAGGCACTCTACGGCGCCCGAGACGAGCCAGTGAGTGAATTTTACAAGAGATGAACTGGAAGCTTAGTGAAATGATGACCCACGAATGAAGAAGGAACGGATGGAGATCTTCCAATCCTGCCTAAAGCCTCAACTAAGGGTCCAAATTGGCAATTACTATTATCCTGACCTTCGAGCAATGGTAAATGCTAGTACCAAGTTTGAAAATGCCTTCAACATGGCCCCGGCCACAGGATCAGCCAGCTCTTATCGCCACAAAGCGCCAGTGTCAAACGCCCATTTGTCACTATAAAGGGAAAAGAAACGGTCGGCGCTGTCAACTACATCCAGAATGAGAAAGTGGGACGGAATTCAAGCCAAGTAGTTGCGAAACCGAGACCTCGTTTCTATACCGCGAAGATTTTGGAATGCCGCTGGAGAAGGTCTTTGACGGTTTGGTAGCCGAAGGACTCATCGGACCTTTGGAAAGCTGGAAACCCAGAAACCCTAATGTCGAGAATGGACGAAACCAAACATTGCCGCTTCCACAAATATCATGGGCATAACACCAATGATTGCACCTACTTGAAATTCCTGATCTCTCGCCTAATTGAAGAAGGCAAGTTGGAACCACCTCGGGGTCCTAATGTGGTCAAGAACCCTCTTCCAGCTAACAATCAGGTCAACATGATCGAGTTCGGGAGACAAATGCAGTCAACTTTGGAAATCAGAGATCATAGACATTCTGAAGTTCAATGTTCCTTATGCTTTGAATTGCAAGGAAAGTGGAAAGATTTGATTAACGCCGCCGCCATGGAAGGACAGTTTGGGCCCATAGTCGGAACTGATTTTGTTAATGTTGTCGAGCTCGGCCTCTTTTCTATGACATCGAACCAGTAACCATGGTAAAGATTACGGAAGAGAGGCTCACTTATGAAGGCTGCGAGTTTGAAGTGAAACAAGCCATGTTAATGAAAGTTTCTTGAGAACCCTTCATCACCCATGATGAGCATAATGTATTTGTAATGGCTCTTACCACTCCCGAGGATCGGTCCGGCCCCCTGTTTGGGAAAAGGTGGAAAGAAGAGTGAACCGGCCGGAAGACTTTTGGGATGAAGAAAGTTGTATCTCAGATGCCGAAAGCACAAGCTGGTCCTGCTTGCCCCAGAGGTGCGACGGATAAAGTTAAGTTCAGAAAGGAGATTCCGCGAACAGTCAGGTATTCCCCATGGAAATGGTGTCAACAAAGGCAATTATGATCCGCGGGATGAGAACGCCGACAAGGCTGCTACTCCAGGGCAACGGCAAGAAGGAGTGAGATCCGGTCCAACCTTTGTCAAGCCACCCTCGAGTCAATAAGTAGTGTAGGGTCCAGGAGTCAGTGGCGTCTGTTCGGTCGAGTCGGGAATCTTTGAATTCCAATCCTACGAGTCATCACGAAGGCCTCACGCGCCGAGGACTATCAAAATGTAATCGATGTCATCTTTCCCCTTATTTTGAATGAAATGACGGATCTTCTGAGTATCCTCTTATTGCCAACTTAACAAATGATAAATTAAGTCAAAACGCAACAACCGTTAATAATGAATCATTTGAACAAGATGCAAACACACTAAATGAACAATACATTAAAGAAATCTTTAAGCAGGTTTCAAAAAGAGGAAAATCGGGCCCAAGGCTGCCGAGGAGGTTTTGACAAGTGTGAACTTGGAGTCCTTGTCGAGGAACCTAAAGAGACACGAGATCGGAAACTTCTTCCCGGGGGTTGAGACGGGACGGGCTGATCGATCTGCTCGGGGAATACGTCGACGTGTTTGCATGGTCATACGGGGATATCTTAGCGGGCTAGACAGGTTCGATAGTAGAGCACGAGAATCCCTCTAGCACCGAGATGCTAAGCCAGTAAAGCGAGCGAGGAAGATCAAGCCAGAATGGTCTCTACAGGTCAAAGAAGAAATTGAGAAGCTACTGCGGGTAGGATTCATCAGAGTCATCGAATATCCGACATGGTTGTCCAATATTGTGACCGTCACCAAGGCCAATGGAAAGGTGCGCTGCTGTGTGGATTTCCGAGATCTGAACAAGGCCAGCCCCAAGGACGATTACCCTTTGCCAAACATAGACATCCTGGTGGACTCCACTGCCAACTACGAAGTCAAATCCTTCGTTGATGGCTTTACAGGATACAACCAGATCAAGATGGCCGAGGAAGACCAAGAAAAGACAGCCTTCACCACGCCGTGGGGAACTTACTGTTATACGGTGATGCCATTTGGGCTTAAGAACGCCGGGGCTACTTACCAAAGGGCAGCGACCGCGCTTTTTCATGACATGATCCACAAGGAGATCGAGGTCTACGTAGACGACATGATAATCCACTCCAAAGGCGAGGACGGGCAGCACTTTGTTGACCTGCGGAAATTCTTTGAGAGGCTGAGACAACATTCCATGAGACTAAACCCTGCTAAATGCACCTTCGGAGTGACAAGGGGAAAAGTGCTTGGGTATATGGTCACGGAGCGAGGTATCGAAGTTGACCCCCGGATCAAAGCCATTATGGATATGAGGCCACCTCGGACCCAGACAGAAGTCAAGAGCTTTATGGGAAAACTGCAGTACATTAGCCGTTTCGTCAACCAGTTGACCACTATGTGCGAGCCCATCTTCAAGCTCATGAAGAAGAACGTAGACACAGAATGGACCGAAGAATGCCAGGATGCTTTTGACCAGATCAAGGCATACTTGGTACACCCTCCGGTGCTATGCCCCCCACATAGACAGAAACCTCTTCTGCTCTATCTCACTGTCACTGATACGGCAGTTGGGGCTATGCTTGCTCAGGAAAAGAAAGACTCTCGGGTAGAAAACGCCATTTACTTTGTTGAGCTCAATTACTCAGCATGTGAAAAGACCTGTGCAGGACTGGTCTGGGTAGTCGGCAAGTTGAAGCATTATATGCAAGCCCACCCTGTGAATTTGGTCTCAAAAATGGACCCCATCAAATACATCTTTGATAAGCCTTCCCTCTCGATGCGTCTAGCAAAGTGGTCCTTCTTCTTAGCAGAGTACGACATCAACTATGTGACCAGAAAGGCTATCAAGGGTCAAGCGTTGTCAGACCACCTGGCAAACTTTCCCAGTAATGAAGACAGAGGGCCTGAACCCCAATTCCCAGATGAAGGGATCTTTGCAGTCGAACCTGAAAACCGATGGCAGTTGTTCTTTGACGGAGCCGCTAACAAAAGAGGAAACGGTATCGGGATGCTACTGGTCGATCCTAAGGATGAGCATACACCCATAGCCCTCAAGTTGAACTTCCCTGCCACGAACAATGTTGCCGAGTATGAAGCCTGCATTGCTGGTTTGGAAGCTGCCTTAGAAAGGAATGTCAAGGAGCTAGAAGTTTACGGAGACTCAGCCCTGATCATCAATCAGGTTTCCAACAAGTGGAAGACTGTGGACCCTAACCTGCAGCGGTATCATGCCCATATGGAGGAGTTGAGACCGGGCGGTTCAGAGAAGTGACCTTCCACTACTTGCCAAGGGAAAAGAACGATTCGCGGATGCATTAGCTACTCTAGCCTCATTGGTAGAGATCCAGGAAAAGCCATAAAACCCTTCCGAGTGGGTAGAAGAGAAGCCCCAGCCTTCTGTTGTGAAGTAGACCTGGGACCCGAGCCTATAAAGGAACCCTGGTACAATCAAATTTACCAGTTCCTCAAAGATGGAGAGTCAGCTTTCAGAGACAAAGAGGGTAGACCAAAAGAAGGTGTCAGAGCCAAGAGCTTGCAAGCCCTGAAAAGGTTGGCCTCCCATTATGTCATTCTAGGAGGCAACCTGTACAAGAAGCGATACCAAGGACCACTCCTCTTGTGCGTCACTCAAGAAAGGGCCAAAGAGTTGATGACTGAAGTCCACAATGGTCCCTGCGGTCCTCATATGAATGCCAGAGCCCTGATGCAAGTGATCCTCAGAATGGGTTACTACTGGATTTCCATGGAAGCGGGCTGTGTCAGGCACGTCAGGCATGCGACAAGTGCCGGCGGTTTGCCAACCTCAACCATCTCCGCCTCATGACACCTGTTGCATGACGACTCCTTGGCCGTTTGCAACTTGGGTTGTTGACGTGATAGGGAAAATAGCCCGGCAGGAAGCAATGGGCATGAATTTGTGCTAGTAGCCATCGACTACTTCACCAAGTGGGTAGAGGCCAAGTCTTACAAGGTCCTCACTTCCAGAAAAGTGGCCCAATTCATCAAAGAAAACATAATGTGCAGATATGGGGTGCCCAACGAGATCATTTCCGATAATGGGTCGCACTTTGAAGGGGACTGCGATAGGTTGCTTTGTCGAGAATTCAGAATCACTCGCCACAAGTCGTCTCCGTAGACCTCGGACTAATGGAGCCGTGGAAGGCTGCTAATAAGACGCTCGAACGGATCATCCGGAAGATGGCCACCCGTGGTCGTGATTGGCCCGAAAAGGCTGCACTTGGCACTCTGGGGCTGAGAACATCTGGAACGGCTACGGGGAGAAACTCCTTTTGCCTTAACTACGGGATGGAAGCGGTGTTACCGGTGGAGTTGGAAATCCCGTCATTAAGGGTCCTCCTGGAAAGCGGTGTCAATGAAGTAGAATGGTTGCGCGGCCGGCATGATGAGTTAGCCACAGCTTGATGAAAGAAGGCTAAAAGCCATGGAACACACCAGAGCCTACCGAGGCGGATGGCCGGAGCGTTTGATAAAAGGTCAAGGCCAGAGACATCAAAGAGGGTGACTTAGTGTTGAAAGTGAAGCCCCCTACCAGAGACAACCCCCTGGGAAAATGGGAACCCGTTTGGATCGGCCCTTATGTGGTGCAGAAGATACTATCGGGAGGAGCCATGAAACTTGCAGACCTGGACAGCAATCCCTTTGTCCACCCAGTCAACGGTGATAAGCTCAAAAGATACTATGTCTAAAAGAAAAAGAAAAAAATATCTAAATAAAAAAAAAGTGCAAAAAGAGTAATACCCAGCTAGACTGAAAATCCCAAAAAGGGCGGTCTAGGCAAAAGACAGGGTTGCACATAAAAATCTTAGTGCAAAAAAAAAAAAAAGAGTAATGCCCAGCTAGGCTGAAAATCCTAAAAAGGGCGGTCTAGGCAAAAAACAGGGCTGCACATAAAAAAAAATTTTTATTAGTTCACCAGAATGAACTACGAAGACCTGAGCCCCTTAGTCTTTCTTGTAAAAGGGGAACGTAGGCAGCCATATATGGTTCGGTCTAAACAATAAAAAGGACGATTAAGTTTCCATGAAATGTGTCCTAAACAATAAAAAGGACAATCAAGCTTTCATGAAGTACGTCCTAAATAATAAAGGGCATTCCAGTTTTCATAAAACGGGTCCCAATAAATAAGACATTCCAATGAAATGTGTCTTGATTAATTTCTAAGATAATATTTCTTATTCATTACAAGTTAAAAACTTCTTGATGAGTTCAAGCACGGTCTACCTCTTAACTCTGCTAACCTGCTACAAAGATCTAAAATACAATAAAATGCCTAAATAAACTAATGTGTTTGCAAAATGGCAATAAGGGAATCCTAAGAAAAGATCTGTCGATCGTCATTCATTTGAGTCTTCTTTGGTCTTTTTCCCTTTTCCTCGGCCTCGTCGAGTCTTCTTCCTCTTTTTATCTATGATGTCGGTATCCCTCATCCCGACCTCCGGTATCCTCACTGGAGCCTCTACCAAACCTGTGTCAATAAGTGCTCTCTCTACCCGAGCACGAGTCCGCACCTCCTCCCTCTGAGACTCAGTCAAAGGAGCGACCTCGGACAACCTCTTGTACCGAGCCTCCATATCCCTGACCAAGTCACCTGACTGGTTATGGCGACTCGCCTTAGCCTCAGTCTCCCTCAAAGTCCTGCTTGAGTCGCAGTCAGCCCCCTATAAACTCGGCGTCTCTCCTCCAAGATGACCTGAGTCGCTCCCATCTCCCTCTCGTACCGGTCAAGTAGGCAGTGGTCAAGATGGTGCTCTTCTGCTCTGAAGATAGCCCTGGTGGGAAAGCAAGTGTATGTCCAAGCCTTCGAGAAGAAAGAGAAGTTGGCTGGATCCCTCATGTCCAATGACACCACCTCCATGGTCCGGATGTCCTCCCAATCACTCAATGGCTCCTGTAAAGCCCCAAACTGCCTGGATACTAAAGCGGGGGTATGTAGAAGGATGACTTGCAGAATCCTGGAACCCTCACAGCATAGGACTCACGAAATATCCTCCCGTGCGCAACCTCCAATGAGGTATCCACCAACGGATGTCCGAAGTGGATAGCCTAGCCATCGTCGGCTCCAGCCTACTGCGGTCCTGTTGCCTCGGTGCACCCCTCCGAGAAATCACCCAAGGGCACTGAGTCGGCAAAGCCCCTGGCAAAGCCCCAAGCCTCTCCTGCAGCCATAAGGTCAACACAATCGGACTCCCGGATCTCATGAAATGGTCTCCTCGAGCCATCCTGTCAATCCCATGAAGTGTCTCTCCCAAAACCAGCGGGACAATATCCTTCCCAGCCTTGCAGTCTCTAACCATGTCCAAGAGACCACTATGACAGATCCCCACGGACTCAGCAGTGAACAGAGCAGAGAATACGCAAAGGATGAATGCGTCCATAGCCACCGTGGTCGCAGCCATATCTGGAGACCCAAACCTGCCCGGGATATCAGAAAGGTCAATCCTATCCGGGGCTACCATCATCCTCTCAGCCTCCCCCAAAGGCATCTGCAGAAAAGATGCAAGCTTTGCCACCACCGGCACGTCTCCGATCAGCGGAATAGATATAGCCTCAATCTTGGGACCCCCAATCAAGGCTCGGAAGTCTTCGTGCGTCGGGACAATCTCGTTGTAAGAAAAGCAGTAAACATGTCTCCGGACATCCCAGAACTTTGCTGCGGCTCTCAAAAGGTCCCAATCGGGCGGGAGATCCCTCAAATGCCATAAAGACTTGATCTTGAAGGAAGAATCAAGCAGTCCCCTATGAGATTGGAAGTTGTGTCTCACCCAAGATTGAAGATCGGACAGAAAACGGTCTCGCTTCCCCCTTTGCAATCTGACAGGCTTCTCCATCGCAAAATGACCAAAGATGGTGCTTTTAGGTCCAAAATGTGCTCTGGGAACAATTGGGACAAGTCTAAGTTGAAAATGAAATGAAATGGCCAAGCCTTGCTTTTATTCAGAAAATAACCAGTTCAGACAGAACTGTGAGCCGCACGGCCCTATTTACCCTCAGGACCTGTCCGCACGGCTACATTAGCCCTCTGCAGAAAAAATTCTGCAGCAACCAAAGTTGCTGCCCAAGGGAGTTTTCACCCCACTTTTTCAACCAAAACCTGTACAAAAACATATCCAGAAGCCATTCAAGCATTTATATACCATTATAAATCATTTTGGCCCAGTTTCAGCCCCGATTCCAAGCAAAAAATCGCCCCGAGGCTCAGATAATATGCAAATTTAAAAAGCATAAATTAGAAAAGCAAATAAAACATAAGTACAATGTCTTCGCCCCATCGGCGCCAGAATAAAGCAAAAAATAAACAAAGTGTGCATAAAAATTGTTCATTGTTTGTTTTTGTTCCAAATCTACTCTAGAGACCTCCTAGGCCTCCGATTCTTCTTCCTCCTCATCACTACTCAGCTCATAGATGCTAGCCTCCCTCATCAGGTCCTCCTGGTCGCTCACATCAGATAGATGGACATTATCGTGCCCATACTCAGCCAGCTGCTCCAGAATGTCAGCGTTGGGTCCCCGCCCCCGAGGCATGGCACTGGAAGAGTACTCCGAGGCCGATGAAGAGGATGCTGTGCCCCCGACATGCCGTCTCTTGCGCCCGGGCTCCTGTGCATCCGCTGCTGCCTTTGAAGCGCAGGCCAGCTTCCTCAGAAGGGACCGGCACACGTCCTTCCAGCCCCTATTCTGCCTGACCAGCCTATCATAAGTGCGAGCTGGAACCTGAGAAAAAGAAGAGAAAAATCTCAGAAAAATCTCAGAAAATTGCAAAAAGCAGAAAAATCTGAAAGCTGAAAAGGGAAAGACCCTAAAAGTATACTTACAGTGCTGTCAGGCGGCAAGGTGTACTGGGGCTCCCTAGTGTCGGGGACAGGTATCCTCATCCTCCTCGGAACTCCATGGACCACGTAGGACAGATGCGCAGGAGGGATCGGCGGGTCGCATGGCTCATCCTCCCCATATCCCCGAGTGACCGCCGGCTGGCCACTAGCTTCACGTGGCGTCACTCGGGCGTGCTCCACAAACACGCGTAGGGGGTGTCCATGTCGAAATACTCCTCTGCGGCCACGCCTCTCGGTACCTAGCAATCTCATCCTGTAGCCAATCCCTGGGCGTAGCATCCGTGATGTGAGGATCCTGAGGAGTAATGGCGTCCAATGGAGGGACATGGCCATGCTGCCTCGAGAAACGGTCCCCCAAATATATGACATCACATGTCGCCCGGTGAGCCATCTCCTCTCGCCTAGTCGCCTCAATGGCATCTCCCAAAGAAGATCTCTGGATACCTGCCCCAAGGGTAGAAGTCCACTCCGTCGTGCCCATCCCTGTTGATGACCGGCCTCACCATTTTGTAGTCGAAAGTGATCCGGGTCTTCCCCGTGAATTTATCCCTCGCATCTCCCCTCCAGCGAACCATAGCAGGGAAGATGGTGATATCACTCTGTTGGTTCCAAGGAAAGAACCCGATCACCTCGCAAAACCAGGCCTGCATGTTCAAAACATCAAAAGGTCATTCTCTCTCTCATAAAAGTCTCAAGACAAAAAAGAGAAAAGAGAAAAGAAAGAGAGACTACCTCAAGGGCAAATGAGAAGCAGTCCATAGAAGCAGCCTTGTTCCGGCTGTACATGTCCAAGGAGAAAAACAACTCCGCCAATCTGGCCTCTCCCCAAGAGACCGTCCCTATCCCATCCACATCCTCCAGAGAGTCGAGGAGGCAAGTCATGGCCAGCGTCCCAGAATTAGCAAAAATGGTGACTGATAGCATCAACCATACGAATGCTCTAGCCAGCTGGGCAAGGGCCACATCGTTAGCAAGAAAGTTCTCGCATGCAGCTTCGGGATCGCCACCTCGACATTCCGTGTCTCCATACCCAGCCCCTTGGGAATCAACTCAAATCCAACCAAATTCTGAAACTCCTCACCCGTAATGTGGTCTCTCCAAGTCACGGGCCTCCGGTATGAACCGTAGGCCGCAATAGCCGTGGAAATCGGCAGAGTCACCGCGCTCTCCCAAGCTCAGATGGAAGCTATGAGTACCTGTCCCACCGTAACTCGTAAAGGGCCTGGACCAAGCCCTTGCTCTTAGAGGTGATGTGGACACCCCTGCCGATAGCCTCGACGAACGAATCCAGGCCGGTAGCCCTCACCAAACCCTTGGGGTTCACCCCATTCTTCTCGAAATCCGGCATCCTCTGCCAAAGCTTGATTGCAATCTCTGATGGTCCTCTAGACTTGTTCTCCTGTAGACAAGCATAAACAAAAAGAAATGTGTCAATCATTCATCATTTTCAAAAGCATGCATATATTCACAAAAGTGCACATATTTTCAAAAGAAAAGCATTCACAAAAGTTTTTCTAGCATCATTTGCATCAAAAAAGCGTCTTTCATCACTTGAAACGTGTCATGTCAAGTTCCATTGCTTTCCTAAAGCACAAAATCACAATTTTCACAATTCTTTGCACATAAGCATTATTCTTTCAAAAATGGCATGCATGAATCCTTTTCATCTTCCAAAATCATGTTTTCTCAAAATTTTGACCTAGTTCTAGCACATGCAAGAACTCCGTCTCACTTTAGACAATTTTTTCATTCTTACTTTATTTGCGAGAAAAAAGTGGGTCATTCCCATTATTTTTGTCAAACAAATTGCACATTGCATATTCTTAGCCTCATAGGTTATTCATCAATGTCTCAAAATCATTCAAAAATCCTAGAAAATTCCTAAAATTCGGGTCAAGCCCTAAATCAATGAAAATTCAATCAAAATCGACGGAATTGAGCCAAATAAGAATGCTTACCCCAACCGGACGCGGGTTCGTCGATTTGTGCTCTCTTCTCCCCGGGTAAAGCTCCGACGGAGGCGTAAGAAAGTCATACTTTCTTTCCGTTCGCACGAGCTCCTTTCTCCTCCTCCGAGCGGCCGCCGAGATGTTTCTTCTTGCTTGCCTCGGTATGGGATTGCCCTCCGGATCCATCTCAAATCAAAGGGAAGCAAAGGGATTGAAAGAATTTCGAAATTCTCTTCCTCTCTTCTCTCTCTCTGCGTTCTTGGGCGGCAATACAATGCCAATGGCCCGTTCAAATCTGATTTTAAATAATCTGGAAAAAACAGGTCTCTAGCCGTACGGCTCCTTTTTCTCCATCTCATGCCGGCGGCCTTCATTCGCTTCCGAGCGTAAAATTACAATCCCGCCTGGACCTTCCACTTGGGCATGCAATTTCCGTTATCTTTTAACCAAGATAACATCTTTTTCAGAAGATATCCCTTATCTCTTAAGCAATTAAGCTTTCTTCCCGCCGCTCCGTTAATTCCGTTATAACGGGATAATGCTAGGTGACAACCTCCGATTTGTCAAAACTCTAAACTTAGCTTACCTCTATCCCGAATAGTGACGTATGCTAAGTTCTCTTAACTTAAGCTACCTCTATCCCGAATAGTGACGTATGCTCAAGTTCCTCTAAACTTAAGCTACCTCTATCCCGGATAGTGACGTATGCTTGAGTTCCTCTTAACTTAAGATACCTCTATCACGAATAGTGAAGTATACTTAAGTTCTTCTAGCTTTAGCTACCTCTATCTCTGTCAAAAAGAGATAGCGCCGTAAGCTTTAGTCTCCGTTATTTCCGTCATAAAGAAATAACGTCATCTAGCTTTAGCTACCTCTATCTCTGTCAAAAAAGAGATAGCGCCGTAAGCTCTAGTCTTCGTTATTTCCGTCATAAAGAAATAACGTCATCCAGCTTTAGCTACCTCTATCTTCTCGATAGTGACGTAAGCTCCAGTTTTCTCAGGTGACAGCCTCCATTAATTGTCAAACCCTCAAGGATCCTAGACATCGTTCCTAACTATCTAGTGATGCTCGAACTACGATCAAGGCTTGATTCCTCCGGGATACGTAGGTAGCCTTTTATAAAAGGTCCAGCCATCCGACCACTTTGGTCACCCTTTTCCTCCGTCACTCCTCAGTGATGAAGTAGTCTCTCATAAGAGACTTTGTTATCTGACCACCTTGGTCACTCCTAGCATATCCCCAGTAGGATCAATTGCTTGACCTCCTAGGTCATTTTCTCTTCTATTTCCCCAAAGAAGAGACCCGCTTTCTCTTCTCCATTCCCAAATGATCTATTCCGAACTACGGCCTGGCTTGATTCCTCCGGGATACGTAGGTAGCCTTTCATAAGAGGTTCAGCCACTCGACCACCTTGGTCACCCAATCCATCTCGGCATTCGCCAGATCGGATCCTTTTCTATCGACAACCCCACTCGCCTTGCAAGTGACGTTGCCGAGGGGCTTCTGTAAGTACCCAAATCTGGCTCATGCCTTCCGGTTAAATTTCCCGGCAATTTCGATAAGTTTTCCGGTAATTCCCCAGACCTTCCTAGTGTTCCGGAAACATTCCGGAACTGTTTTTAATTAATTTAGGGCTGAAGGGGATCCTTCCTAATTAAGAAACACGTTTTTCTTAATTAGGAGGAAAGGTTCTAGAATAATGCCACCTTGCATGGTTCTAGAATGCTGAGTCATTGTGGATAATGCCGCACGGCTGCATTAGCTCGCTGTCCTTAGCCGCACGGCTTCATTAGCCTTATCCAGACTGCCTATAAATAGAGCCCTCCTCTACCCATTTCAACACACACAATTGACACAACAAATCACCCACAAACACTCCTAATACGTGAAGAATACTGCTGGAAGTTCAAGAAGGTGAAGAAGAAGGCCAAGAAGCTCCCTCCCTCCTCCTTGAAGATCCAAGATCAACCTCTCCTCCTAGCTCCATCCAAAGAAGAAGGAAGCTATTGGTAACCTCGCACGCCCTAACCTCGCATCCTAATTGCTTTATAAATTGCTCATTGCATTACCTTTATATTGCTTGGGACTTGGTAGATTAAAGATCATATCTTCATATTCCCCCCTTCCCCTTTTGCATGCATTAGACATCATTTGTCATAAAAATGTAATCTTTCCCCATAAAGGTGCATCCTTTGCACCTAAAACCCCCATTTTCCAATAAAAATGTTATCTTTATGCATCCTTTGCATATAAAAATCAAATCTTTTCAATCAAAATGCATCATTTGCATTCAAAATCCCTTTTCCAAGCATCATTTGCTTTAAAGACCATGTCTTTACCATAAACTAGCATCATATGCTTTTCAAAATGCAATCTTTATGCATCATTTGCATAATGAATGCCAATTTCTTCAACAAAATGCATCATTTGCATAAAAATCATATCTTTATGCATCATTTGCAATAAAGATCATTTCTTTGAATTAAGTGCATCATTTGCAACCCAAAAATGTCATCTTTTCATTAAAGTGTCATTTTTACATACATTTCCCCCATTCCCCCATTAGCAACCTAGGAACGGACCGGTGTAAAAGATCCTATCTTTAAATCGTTCCTTCCATAAAGGTTTCATAATCTCTTTAGAAAAGGGACACCTTCGAACCCTATATCTCCGATTATCACTTAAGATGAGTATGAAGCATCTATATAAGCTCGACCATCTTAAAGTGTAGGATTGATAGGCTAAGGACCCTCCTTTTCTAAAGAACCTCATCTTTGACTACAAAGAGAGTCATTCTCTCGATCACGCAAGTCCCAAGGTCTAAAAAATGCAATGATCACAAGTCCAAGATGAGGGAGGGATCATAATCCCGAATACATAAAATCCAAGAAATCCCGAGCGACAACCAACAAATGGTTTGTACGTCCGGAAGACGACTTGGGACATTCCCTCCTTATCATCAAACACATGCACACAAGAAAGCACGCAAGCAAGCACGATTAATGAAATCTTGGGAGACTTGCTCCGGCAAGGCACCTTGGGTGAACGACGATCCGTTCTTCCCAAGGGGTAACTTAACCTCCGAACCCATAAAACCTTTTTTTCAAAGTTTTGAGGTAATAAAAATGGCGTGGCGACTCCGTTTTTCAAATTAAACCGGATGTCTTCAAACTCGCGTGAATCCAACAAACAAAAATTTGGGCACACATTCACACCTAGGACACCGCCACATCCTCACAACCGACCTAAACGGTCACCCACAGGACACCATCACGTCCACGCACTCCCTCCACACACGAACTACGATCAGGCTTGATTCCCGCTAGGAATACGTAGGAATCCTATCAAAGGGTCCAACCAACCAACCTAAACGGTCACACAGTAGGACACCACCATGTTCTCACAGCCAACCTTAGCGGTCACATCACATCAGGACACCACCACGTCCTCATGAACCGACCTACACGGTCACCTCCTCTCCAGCACGCGATCCAGATCAGGACCCTTATCTTATCGACAACCCCATCCGACGCAATCTGGATCACTCCCCATCGACGCACGAGAGACATCGCAGACTCACACAAATGCAGTCTCGAACACCCGTAGCCTTCAAAAACACCAAAAACCACCAACCAAATCAAGGGTGGCCATTTTGGGATAAAAAAGTACAAAGGAATTTTAAGGAATTTTGGAAAATATGGAAATGGTAGCTTGTGCCGTGCGACACACTTTGCCAGAAGACATCATAATTATAAAATCCCCTTAAAGTCCACAATATTTCCTTAAATCCAGGAAAATCAAAAAACTGGTAATGGCTGCCAGTGCCGTGCGATATACCTTGCCAAGAGACATATTAATTACAAAATCCCCTTAAAGTCCACAATATTCTCTTAAATCCAGAAAAACCAAAAAACTAGTAATGGCTGCCAGTGCCGTGCGACATACCTTGCCAGAATCTGGACCCTATAAATAGAGGGCTCCCCCTCTCATTTTTCACACATCCCTCTTCTCCTCTCTCTCCCAGCCTTTAGGCTTCCCCTCTAATACCCTTTAGGGCAATCCCGGTCCCTTCGGGGCATTTCGAGGCCCCTCGTGGTGCTCCGAAGCCCTGCCGAACACTGCCGAGCGCTCCCGAGATGCTCCCGAGCTGCCCCGAGACACTCCCGAGGCATCCCAAAACCTTTCCAATTCCATCCCGAAGCCCTGCCAATCCATCTTGAGGCATTTCGGTCCATCCTGAGGTGTCCCGGCCCTTTCCGAGCACAACCGACGATCCCGACGCACGCGGAATTTCGCCCGAGCGCAACTGGGATGATCCGACGCACGACGAACCTTTGCCCGAGTCTAGTCAATGATCCCTATGATCCCAACGCACGACAAAACACTGCCCGAGTACACACCTGACAAACCCGAGGCACGCTGAAGCTCTGTTCGTAGACACCGACACGTCCCTATGCCATCTCGGTCCATCCCGGAACATTATTTAACACTCAAACACTATTCCCCAGCGGAAACAGACACGAACCAACATTGGTAAGGCTTCCTTCCAATACATTTCAATACATAGTGTACGATGTAGACATCATACACAACATGCATTTTTAAAAAAGCACATACACACAAAACTTTTAAAGAAAGAAGGGGTACCGAAAGACTCGTTTTTACGAGGTGACTCGGGTGAGCTCTAACATTCTCTTCCCGAGGCGTAACCTGACCTCCGAACTCAAAAATCTCATCAAACAACAACAGTTTTCAAACTAAGCCTTTTTTAAATGTTTTGGACTAAATCAAAATGGCGTGGCGACTCTACAAACGAAAATGCAGCGAGACACCTCCAACCTCTTACCGAGCGATTGCGAGATGCCGGGGCCCGCGCGCGAGTCAGATCCAGGTAATTTCAGTGACTACCTCTACCTGTCTGGATGTTTTTTTGGTCCTCATTACATGTTCTAAGAAGTCTTTGGGGATCGCCCTCACACATCCGACTCCATCACGAGTAGAGAATTTAACTCGTTGGTGAGGGAGGGAGGCGACTAACCCAAGTTTGCCTTGAATTGGAATGCCTATGATGGCATGGTAGTCACTTGCCAGATATATGACCACTGCTCGGAAGGGACGTTCCCCCACTTCCAGCAATAAGTCAATTGTCCCCATGGCGCTGACTTTGTGGTTGGTGAAGCCTTCTAGTCTTCTAGATTATGGCTCCAACATGCTATACTTCAGATTCATATTCTGGAAGGTAGAGTAATACAGAATATCTCGGGAGGCCCCCCGAGTCTATGATGAGCCTCTCGGATTCACAGTTGTCAATCCTTCCTTTGATCACCAATGGTTGTTCGCGAACCGCGCGAATTCCAGCTAGTTAATTAGGGGAGAAGCTGATGACTTCCTCTTCCTTATTAATCCAGGTGGGGATGTGGTAGACCTTACTTAACTCATGGATCTGGTCTTTCAGTTTTTTGTTGGAAACGGTCTCCTCTCGTATGACATGGAGTTTAGCCCTAGGAGGCCTGTATTCCTTTTCATTATCTTCGTCATTGCCATCATCATCGTCATCTTTTCTTTTACTCTTGTTATCCTTTCTTATAACGTAGCGATCAAATTTTCCCTCATCTACCTATCTCTGGATCATTCTATTGAGGGAGATGCAATTCTCCGTGTCGTGTCCGTGGTCCTTATGAAAGACACAGTACTTGGAGCTGTCACGGGTGTATTTTGTTCTTTCATCAAGCGGTCGGGGATTTGGTAGATTCACCAACTGCATGATTTCTGTGATTGATTTTGTGAGGGGGGTAAAAACCTCAGCTTTTTCAGTATCACGTGTTCTATTCTTCCTCTTATAGCCACTTCCATTTGAAGTCTGGTTGGTGCCATCTTTTTACTTTTCTATTCTGCCATCGCTATGGTGTAAGCCACATTGTATAGATCATATTTTGACTTAGGCTCTCTTGCAGAAAGTTCATAGATCAATTGTCCGGATCTCAATCCAGAATTAAATCAAACAATCACCTCCTGGTCTGTCAAACTTTCTTCTACTTGGTCTGCCATGACTCTGAATCGATTGTAATAATTCAGAGTGGTTTCATTCTATCCTTGCTCAATGTTAGCAAGATCTGTCAATCTCTTCTTTCTCTTCCCTGCTGTGGCAAAGTGATCCAGGAACCTTCTCCTCATGATTTTCCAGCTATCGATACTTCCCTTCTTTTTCTCACGGAAACAGGACAAATCTGTTCCGGAGAAGGTACTCGCAAAAGCCTTGCAAATAATGTCATCTGCCTTGGTGAGGAGGGTCATGGTAGATTCAAAATTTTGCACATGGTCCCGTTCATCAGGGGTTCCCGCATATTTTTCAAAACTTGGGATTTTAAAGGCAATATTGAGAGGAAGATCGTTAATTCGATGGGAGAAAGGACATGTGGCACTGGTATCATCATAGTCTACTTCCTTTCTCCCCATTTCCATTTCATCAATCTCTTTTTCAAGAGTAATAATTCTTTGGCATCGATCCTTGAGCTGAAATAAGAGCTATGGTGAGTCCTTTCTTTCTTTCTGTGTCTGTTCACTCTACTATGTTCCTCACGTTCCTGGTGATTGTCCCCCTACACAGATGATGTTCTGTCCCTTATAGGTGTCAATTCAGGATGAGGAGGTGAGCTGTGACGAGGAGGGCTACTTGGTCGAGGAGGGCTCCTAGGATGATGAGGGCTCCTAGGCCGAGGAGGGGTATTACGACGAGGAGGAGTTTTATACCTTGCATGACTGAGCCTTGCTCATAAGTCGACAGAATTAACTTCCTGCTCCCTTTGTTGGTTCTGGTCACTTCTCAAATCTACCTCATTTCTTATGTTGCCATTCCCATGTGCCTTATGACGAGTAGGGACATCTTGGGGGTTTTGCTGGATCTACCAGAGATGCCAAGGTGAGGGGAATGTTGGCCACGAGGAAGATTTTCTCTATTCCCCTGACTACCGCGCCTATCAACCTGACTCTGCCCTCCAAGGAATTTCTAGTCCCTGCAGGCCTCATAAATTCAGCCAGAGAATGTTCAGGATCTAACTGTAGCAAGGCATTTTGCGTTTCATAAATGCGTTGCAAAGTTTCCATCTGTTGATACAATAAAGTTATGTGGTCAACCTGTGGGGGGAAGCCCCAGTTCCTTCCTGGGCATCATTCCTCGTCATCTGGCTACCGGCATGCCTTACTCGGCGCCGACGACGAGGAGGGTTCGTCTGCACTATATCGGTTATCAACTGTCCCCTAGAACGCAGATTCATTACTAGGGGCTAAATCAGCGTCAATCAGCCGCGTGGAGGAGGCAATTCCCCATTGACAAGAGGAAAAGCAGTCCTTGTGTTGACATTAATCCCCTACACAACGTTATCATGTTCAGCAGTAACGCTAGCAGTATGTCCGTATTTCATTAGGATTAGGAGAGTCGAACGATAAATTTTCAAGCTATTCAATGGGTATTTCGAATCGTTTCTCGGCAATGAAACCAAACTGATGATGCCAAAAACGTACGGATCACCCCAAATCAAGAGGTATATTGTATCATGGATGATTGAATAACATGAAAAATATGAACAAACACGTAAACTAAGCCGAGTATTCACCGGCGAATGTCCTTCGGCATGATAGTAAGTATTTGTGTTTAGAGAGAGAAATCAATTGACAAGAGTTTAGAGTCAAAAGATGTGTTGCCAAAATAATGTGAGTTATGGCTTGTATTTATAGGCATAGCATTGTATTATCCGTGTAGAATATGAATTTGTGTGCGAGGAGGTTATAATACTAAAGGGATTATAACTGCTCACAGTCCTTATTTGAGTAGGATTAGATTAGTAGTAATCTGCACGTGCGCCTTGGAGGCGAGCTTCTCGTCATACGCTGCTTGGTCGACCTGAATTGAGTCGAGGAAGAAAGTTGTAAAGGTGGGGAAGTCCATTTCCTTCTTGAATGATGACTAAGGAGGAGCTTCATCGTCTTCCTGATATGGCCTAGGTCGGCCATAAAGGATGTCTTGCTCGGCATATGGTAATGTGCCTCGTCGACATGTATATGTTTAATGCCTTAGTTATAATTCGCTCTAATATGCCTAGGTCGTATTACTGGGAATGACGAGAATGCGTGATGAGCAAAGATAGGAAAAAACCTACTCCTTTTGTCGTATTTGAGAATTAGATTATTATATTTTAGGCTCAATCCATTGAGATTTGCTCGACTATAACTCAGGTTCATATATCGGTTTATACCGTTCATTTGAAATAAGGAAAATATGATTTTCTTATTCTTAAATGTGTACTCTCTCCGTCCCGTCTGAAAGGATACAAATTTTTTTTTTGGGCGTCCCATTTGAAAGGGCACAACCCAAAAATAGAATTTTTTTTATTACTTCTTTATTTGTGAGACCCATTTGTCATACTCTCACAATAAATATCCACTAACTATTTTCTACCCCACTTTTTCTTTTCTATATCACCTTTCACTCACAATATTTATTTTACTATACACTTTTTTTTTTTTTACATCACTTTTCTTAATTCTCATGCATGCAAGCAAGCAAAGGACATAAAAATGTTATTTCGGGAGAGACCGGAGGGAGTATTTAATGTTATCAATGAAGCAGTACATTTTCGTTAAAGCAATTGGCTATTCATCTTCGGCGCGATAATCTACCGACGGCGCGGACTAAAATAAAACTTACCCGCGCAGTTCCAAACCTCATTTTCACAGTCCCGCGCCGACACAGTAATCAATGGTCGGACTACCTCCCAAATAAATTTATCCGGCCACCGTCACCGGTTCTCCGCCAACCTCTCCTCCAGTAAGTCTCTCCTCCTCAATAAACACGAATCAAACCCTAAATTCGAGTACTTTACACACTTGAATCAAAAAATTGATTGGTAAATTTGTTGATCATCGCCTATGTTTTGTGCGGTCAGTGCGTGAGTTTATGTGCACCTGTGTTTGCGTGTACGTATATGTGTTTCTACTGTGTATGTGTTTTTGTGCGTGTTTGTGTGTGTGTGAAAGAGTTGAAGAGTGTTCATATGAGCCCTAGCTTTTTGTGTTTAATCCGTGCCATGAAGATACTTTAAAATTTGATATCGAAAGTTTTGATTGAAATTTGATCATTATCTTATGAAAATTAATTAAATTATGAAATTTTAATTCTATATACTCCCTGCAGCCCACATCAAGCTTGACTTGCTTTATGGGCACAATAATTAGGGTCCGCTCCCGAGTTTGTTAAGGAGAGAAAGGAAAGGAAAGGAAGAGGAGAGAAGAGAAGAAAAAAGAAAAGAAGGGAAAGGAATTCGATTACTTCCTTCCTAAATAAACTTGGGAGCAAGTGATGGGAGGAAAAAACTTTAAATTACATTTGTACCCTTTAATGAAAAAAGAAGAGAAATATATTTGAGGGGTAAAATAGGTTTATCAAAAAATTTGTTAAGTAAAATTTTCTTTCCTTCCAATTCCTTCTACATTTGGAAGGATTGCCTAGGAGGGAAAGTTTTAAAAAAATTTAAACATTTTCCTTCCACTTCCTTCCTGAATAAACTCAGGAGCAAGTGATGGGAGGAAAATAGATTAGACTTCCTTCCACTTCCTTTCTTTTCTCCCCTTTTCTAGACTCGGGAGCGGACCCTTAAGGAAAAGTAAGGTAAGAGAGAGAGAGAGAGGTGTTATGAGTAAGAAAATTAAATTATGTGATAGAATGAGCGTGTGAGGAATAGTAAGTTGATCGGTGTCGAGAGTACAAAAATAAAGTAGAAGAGAGAATTAATGGAAGTAATAGTGAAAATTATTTACTATTTTAGGTAGCCTGGTTTAAGTTGAGACATACCAAAAGAGAAATAAGTCCGGTTTGAAACGGAGGGAGTATATTTTCATTCGTCCCAAAATGAAATGAATGTTCTTAAAATTTTAAATTTTCTCTTCATCAATTGATCGACAACAAATTTAAAAAATATTGGACATTTATGTATTTAATCCTTCCCAAAGTAGTATTTTCAACTCTTTGTGAATTAAAATTAACGTTTCAATTTTTTATTTGTTTTAAGTTCCATTAATTATAAAAGTCAAAGTAAGAAAAGAATTAGGGAGAGAAAATGGAGAATATGCGATGGATCTGATGAAGCAGCTGTCATTTTTTACCTCTCACTGTAAGTCTGTAAATTTTAAAAGGAGTGGGAAAAAGAGGATTTCATTTTTTTTCATTGTCCTTTCATAGTTCACACAGTTGATTTTCTTTTTGAGAGAGAAAGTGACTGAAGAAAGGGATCACATCTTTTTCACTGACCATAGTTTTTTACTGTTTTTTTTGTTTTTGTTTTTTTGTTTTTTTGAGAGAGATGTATGTGAGAGAGAAAGTGAATGAATAAGAACAGAGGGAGTGATAGAGTCAACCCAACTTGTTGAGCTAGGCTCCTTTTTTTTGGTTGTATGTATTTGTAAGGCTTCGAAGACTCCACATAAATTTTTTCTCCACATAAATTTTTCAGAGTATTATCTTCAACCTTTTTCCCTATCTTCAAACAAAATAACTTTTTCTCTCTTACTTTTTTGATTTGTAGGCCTTTTCCCCAAAGCTCATGATCCAACCCTCATGCAGATAAAGAGATAGAAACAACACACACACACTCCACTCCACTCCACCATCAATACAATAACAGCTAGGGTTTCATTTTTCTTATGCCAAGATAATATGAATATTTTCTAGAGAGAGAAAGTAGAGAGAGAGAGAGGGATAGAGAAGGAAGTGATTAGCAAGCAAGAAAAATATAAAATAATTGTAAAGGGTGTTGTTTTTGCTTGCCTTCTTTCTCTTTCTTTCTCTTAGTTTTTGGGTAGAGAGGGAGTTTGGAGACATTGGATTAGTCCTTGTGTCTCCCTTGCCTCTCTCACTTATTTTGCTTTTGTTTTGGGGTTATTAACATTGTGTCAATAACCTGTTTGTGAAAATACCCAGTTGGTGAGTTTAGATTTGATCTATTGGTAGTTTTGTGAATTTACCTGGTAATAATTTATGGGTCTTGAGTTGTGAATTGCATTTGTTATTGATACAAAGTTTGGAGGATCATTTACTAGATTTGTTGAGGAGATTATATAAGTCAAGAAAGGAGGAGGGTTTGGTGGGAATTTATTAGTTTGCTAAAAAAAGGAGAGTATTTCATGAGTTTTGGGGGGTTTTCGGGTGGCGGTGGTGGTGCTAGAATTGTTGCTGATATACCTTACGGCCATAGCAACAGCATGCCCGTTGGTGCAATCGCTCAGCCTCAACTTCTTACTCAGTCTCTCTCCAAGTCCATGTTCACCTCCCCAGGCCTCTCTCTTGCTCTTGTACTCTCTCTCTCTCTCTCTCTCTCTCTCTCTCTCTCTCTCTCTCTCTCTCTTTATATATTTATTTATGTTTATTTTTTATTGTACAATAGGGTTGTTTGAACTTATCTAGTATTAACTCTTGGAACAGCAAACTAGTATGGAGGGTCAAGGGGAAGTGCCACGAATGGCTGAAAACTATGAAACAAGTGGTGGTCGAAGAAGCCGGGAGGAAGAGCATGAGAGTAGATCTGGCAGTGATAACATGGATGGTGGCTCTGGCGATGACCAGGATGCCGATGACAAACCACCCAGAAAGAAGAGATATCACCGCCACACCCCTCAGCAAATCCAAGAACTTGAGGCGTATGCCTTTTGCTCATTCAAGTTGTTTATCAATTTGTCAGGATTTTATTTTATTTTTCTTTTTTTTGATGTAAATCTTTGTTTTCTTTTTCTGGGTTTTTTAGTCTCTTCAAGGAGTGTCCTCATCCAGATGAGAAACAAAGGCTAGAGCTTAGCAGGAGGCTGTGTCTGGAAACTCGGCAAGTTAAGTTTTGGTTTCAAAATCGTCGTACACAGATGAAGGTAACTACTTGGCTTAATTAGTTAATTTTGTAGAAATGACTTCTTGATTAAGTTTTCATTTACTTTTTTTTTTTTTATCAGACTCAACTTGAGAGACATGAGAATTCAATACTTAGGCAAGAAAATGATAAGCTCCGAGCAGAAAACATGTCGATTAGAGAAGCTATGAGAAACCCAATCTGCAACAATTGTGGTGGGCCAGCAATGATCGGTGACATATCTATAGAAGAACAACATCTTAGGATCGAGAATGCGCGACTTAAGGATGAATTAGACCGTGTTTGCGCGCTTGCCGGAAAATTCTTAGGCCGTCCGTTAACTTCCATGGGCCCAATGCCTAATTCAAGCTTAGAACTTGCAGTTGGAGGGAATAGTTTCGGAGGAATGAGTACAACCACCAATGCATTGCCTTTGGGGCCTCCTGATTTTTCAGTTGTACCTTCTCCTAGAGCAACTGGTAATGTGAATGGGCTGGAGAGATCTATGTATTTAGAGCTTGCTCTTGCTGCCATGGATGAATTAGTGAAGATGGCACAGACAGATGATCCCCTTTGGCTTAGGAACTTGGAAGGAGGTAAAGAAAGTATGAACCAAGAGGAATATTTACGAACATTTACCCCTTGCATCGGCTTGAAACCCAATGGTTTTGTGACCGAAGCTTCGAGGGAGACCGGTATGGTTATTATCAACAGTTTGGCTCTTGTTGAAACATTGATGGACTCGGTAAGTAATAACTCTTGTTTAATTAAATCCTTTTTGTTAATTTTCTTGAATAATATCCACAAATAATTACTTAATTAGTGGTAGAAGTTTTTGATGATTGGAGTGGTATTAATATTCTTTGTTATGACTTGTATTTTGGTGATTAATTGGGCTACCTTATGTTTTAATAGAATAAATGGGCGGAGATATTTCCTTGTATGATTGCTAGAACCTCAACTACAGATGTTATTTCAAGTGGTATGGGAGGAACCAGAAATGGTGCAATTCAACTGGTAAATAATTATGTGCTTTTCAATTTTTTTTAATTTTTTTTTTGTATTTTTGTTATTTGTTTATAAATCTTTTTCCCACTTTAAAATAGGGAATTGACTTAATATGAAACCTTAAACAGATGCACGCCGAGCTCCAAGTGCTTTCCCCATTAGTTCCGGTTCGAGAGGTCAACTTTCTTCGATTCTGCAAACAGCATGCGGAGGGAGTTTGGGCTGTGGTTGATGTATCTATCGACACCATTCGGGACCCGTCAGGCGCTCCAACATATCAGTTCTGCCGGAGGCTTCCTTCTGGTTGTGTAGTGCAGGATATGCCTAATGGCTATTCCAAGGTAATCCCTTATTACCATTGTTTTTACCATTTTAGTAATTCCTACATTTTATTATCACAAAGCTCCAAAGTTTTTTTTCATTACATTTATTGTCTTTCTCCTAAGTAGGTGTTCTTGCCCTTTAGCCATTAATGAGTTTGTTGAAGTAACTGCAACCTTGGAACTTAGTTGAGCTCATTTAAGTGAACCAAACACATAAAATCCCCATAAAGAATAGTAAAAAACATGCTCCCTCTGTCCCAAAATGAATGCACATTTTTTTTCTTTTCAAATTTGCTCCTGATCAAGAGCCAAATTTGATTTTTTTGGACATTAATTTTGGGACGGAGGGAGTATTATACTCGGACTGAGATTTGTGATTGCTATAGTAAAGTAGTACAACTTTAACTGCCCATGGCATAAGTTTTCCATTATAAAAATCTTGAGTTGAGAAATAAGATTAAATAATCAGTCAAAACCCAAAACCATTGGCATCTGCATTCCCAAGCCTTTGAGCTCATGCATCCAAGAATTTGTTTGTCAGTGTTAACTCACAAAATGGCCATACTCGAGTGATGGGTTTTGGACCCGAACAATATTATAAGTTTTTCCTGTCGAAGCGAACCTTCTTAAATCTTAATTAATTGACCGAGATGCTTACTTTCGTACCCAATCATATAATAATCTTCAATCTTCTGTCACTGGGTTTGCTTGAAATCTGCTGTAACATTATTTTAATCGTGAAGTACAGAGGCGAATCGAGGTTATCCACACAAAATAATGAATAGAAGTCTCTATTACTCTTATTTTCTGCATCTTGGGACACATTAATTTCAAAAATATTGCGTTGTAATTTTCGAACATTGGTTATATAAAACTATAGTTTGATGTTTCTATTCCAATCTTTGATGCTGTCTTGGTTACCACCCTTTGGCTCCTATTTAATCCAAGTATCTGTCCATTACCTGGCTCTGGCCATATGATTTCAGGGGCGGATCTTAGTGAGGGGTGGGTAGGGCTCAAGCCCACCCCAAATTTTTAGGAATTTTTTTTTTTTTTTTTTTTATTATACCCACACACCTACAAGCTAAAACACCAAATATATGGCTCAACGAGGGTACATTCCATCTTTGGCCAGCAAAATGCCTACAGTTGTTCCCCCCATGGGTTGTGTTGATTTAGTCAAAAAGATCAAAACTTTGTGCAAAAGAAGAATTGGAATTTTTGGGTTTCTGGAAAACAGTCACAATCTACTTTACGATTGAAAGGAGCTTCTGATTTTTAATTTTTTTTTATGCAAATAATTTTGGTGTGCAATTAGTTGCTTGATGTGAGTCTCTGAATTGATTTTCTACTTAGAAAACACCTTGTGAATTTATCTCATTTTATCTCATTTTTTTGATAATGGGGTTCTGTACAAAAAGATATGTAGTTAGCCTGTTGCTTAGATTATTTTAGTCGCACTAAAGTTGTATTGCACGTGGAAAAAATAGGCAAAAAAATATTTCGGGGGCGCTGCCCCCGAACCCCCGTATGATCAAGCCCACCTGGTTTGGAAATCCTGGATCCGCCCCTGTATGATTTGTTTTTTTTCCTACTCAATCCAGACTTTTTGGTCAAACATTTGGGACTGACTATTTTGTTGTCACGTGAGAGTACCAATCTATTAGCCAGTTCATAATTTCCTATGCCAACCCCTACAGTCTTACCTAAATTCTTCCAATCTTGCGAAACTTAATGAACCAATTTAATATTTGCCCGGTTCATTAGGGTTCTTTGTTTATATCATGCCGCTTATTGAGCCCATTCTTGAGCCATTACAGAAATCTGTCTCTTTCTATAACGTGAAAATTAAATCTCTTAGTCATAAAATATATTATATTGAGTCACTAAGATTTTGTTCTTTTGCAACGCCTAAAAAATAAAAGATTTTGTACACCTTCGCTTATATGGATCTTGTTTGATTATGACTTATGAGTATGAAAACAATATTATACACGCAAGTATGCAACACACTTTCACATTGAGGTCAATCTGCGTATGTGCTACTGAAAAGAACTTATTTGTAATGACTAGAGGGAATAGTTCACATTTACACGTACAAAACAAGGCCAGAAGACGAACAACATTTCTTCTAAAACTGATTATTTCATTTGTTGTGACACAATTTGTTATAACAATGCTCGAGTTGAATGTTAAATGCAGTGTATTTGAAGATAAATTTGTGTCTTGTTCAAAACTTAAAAAATAAATAGAGATAAATTGTGAAATTTGATGTAACAATCACATTGCAGGTTACATGGGTAGAACATGCAGAATATGATGAAAATGCAGTTCACCAGCTTTTCCGGCCACTCATTAGTTCCGGCATGGGCTTTGGTGCTCAAAGATGGGTAGCCACACTACAACGTCAATGCGAATGCCTAGCCATCCTTATGTCATCTGCCGTGCCAACAAGAGATAATACAGGTAAAAAATATTAAAAAATATAAAAATAAATAAAAACTTACTGCATTTTCAATTCTAGCGCATTTAATTTTCTTGTTTAATCTTTTTAATCAATGAAAAACCTAAAACTCCTAATGCAGCAATAACTCCTGGCGGGAGAAAAAGCATGTTGAAGCTAGCTCAACGTATGACAGACAATTTTTGTGCTGGTGTTTGTGCTTCGACTGTGTACAAATGGAATAAGCTTTGTGCTAGCAATGTAGATGAGGACGTTCGTGTTATGACGAGGCAGAGTGTAGACGATCCTGGTGAGCCGCCGGGGATTGTTTTGAGTGCAGCGACTTCCGTTTGGCTTCCTGTTTCTCCTCAAAGACTATTCGATTTCCTACGTGATGAAAGGCTTAGAAGCGAATGGGACATCTTATCTAATGGTGGACCGATGCAAGAAATGGCTCACATTGCTAAGGGTCAAGATCATGGCAATTGCGTCTCCCTCCTCCGAGCTAGTGTAATCTCTCTCTCTCTCTCTCTCTCTCTCTCTCTCTCTCTATATATATATATATATATATATATATATATATATATATATATATATATATATATATATATATATATATATAAAATACTCCCTCCCACTTCGCTTGCTACTAATTTTCTTTTTGGTCCTTCTAGACTACCCAAAATGACAAAAAAAAAAAAACTATTTCTCTCACTCATTCTCTCTCCTACTTACTTTTATACTCACAACACCAATCAACTTACTATTCTTCTCACTCATTATTATCTCTTCTAATTTACTTTTCATACTCACAACACTTTCTCCACTAATTTTCTTTCCTACTTTTCCTTAAATCTCAGTGTCTAAATTTTTGGTATCAAGTGAAGTGGACGGAGGGAGTATATATATAAATGTCCAAATGAATCGGATGAATTTTATTGAAGTAGTTAAAAGATACTCACTAGGCAAGGTATGCCATGTTCTTTCTGTCTTTGCTCACATGTTACATGTTGAATGTGAATTTAACACCTAAATAGGTTGATAGTGGTTAGGAAATATGGTATGAATTTGGGACACAATTGTATAATCAGTCGGGACAGGGCCGCCTGATAATTAACCAATGTAAGCAAATTGAAAATGTCCGAAATAAATTTAATATGAGATCCATGTTATATTAGACTAGTGGTATGTTACTCTCTTTTTTGTTCCGTAATAAATGTTGGGTTTTTCCAAATAAATGTTTTATTTTCAAATACGGAAAGTGTTATAGTGCAGATTTACTATTGTATAAGCAGTAAGTAATGTGCAAGTAAAATTCTTTATAAACGTTGACAAGTCAAATATGAAATTACGAAATTGATTGAATATGATTGGTGAATTACATGATACTCTTATGGTAAAGTGTAAAGGGTAGATTTGGAAAGACGAATAATAGGACATGTCAAGATCTAGTACAACCTAAAGTTTAACATATTCATTTGTAAGAATGAGAAAGTCAAAACACTGGGACAGTTGCAACCTTTATGGGTCAGTCTTTTTTATTAAAGTCCAAAGTGGTTGACTCAATTACACACTTGTGACGACAATGACGTGTCAGTCCCGAAATGAAAACAATGAAAAGGCATTTTTTACGTGAAATAATGGACAAGTCTGAACCCTTTTTTGTCTTCTTGCAGTCCATGAACCCAAATCAGAGCAGCATGCTTATATTACAGGAGACATGCATAGACGCAGCTGGGTCGCTTGTAGTCTACGCCCCTGTTGACATTCCGGCAATGCACGTGGTGATGAACGGTGGAGATTCTGCGTACGTGGCTCTCTTGCCATCGGGATTTGCGATTGTTCCTGATGGGCCGGGCTCTCGTGGGCTGTCTGGGAAAGATGGGCCTAATGGGCCGGGTGATCCAGCCCAAAGAGTTGGTGGGTCCATTTTGACTGTGGCATTTCAGATTTTGGTAAATAGTCTCCCTACGGCGAAGCTCACTGTAGAGTCTGTGGAGACGGTTAACAATTTGATATCATGTACGGTTCAGAAGATCAAGGGTGCTCTTCATTGTGAGAGCTGATTTTGGTGTCACGTGACATTTTAGTAGAAGAAATTATGAAGTATGACCTTTGACAGCCGAGCAGATGAAATCTCGTGTACTGTTTTTGTGTCACTAGTGATCACACAGTTATGCATCATTTGTCGGTCATAAAAATCCATAACTGTTGTGTTACACAAAAATAGTACATGATATTTGGACTCCAATGTCACCTTGTTTCTAAAGACGTGACGGTCATACTGAATAATTTTTTCGAACAAATGTGTACCATGATGCTGTGAATGTGTTTTTCTTGTTTTATTGCGTGGATTTTGGGGTGAGAGTCAAGAACGAACCTCGGAAAACCCTTGCCCGGTAAAAAGAATAGGAGTGGTCTCGAGTTAAGTCGAGGCTGGTTCGGGTGTTCTTAAGACAGTGCAAGGGTGGTGGTTCGGGTATTGACTCAGTTGACCCGTGAGTTGGACTTGTTTAGGTTGAGTTGAAGAAGGGTAGGGTTTATGAAGATGGCTTTGTGGGATAAGGAAGTAGTGAAAATGGCGTTTTTTACATTGATGTTGTATTTTGCATCTTCTACTGCTTGTTGAATGCCAGAAAATATTGTGTTGTAAATTAGTCTTATTTATATTGTTTCATTTGTAAATATGATGCCTGGTACGCTGTAGATGTCAATAATCCTTAAAATTATTGACATCTTAGTTACCTTTGCTCAAAAATGAAAAATGAATGGTTAAGAATTTCAAATTTGTTATTGATTAAAAATTTGCTCTTGATTAATATTTTTTTTTTTTTTAAATAATAACTGTTATTTAATCTGGGATGGATGGAGGTATTTATAATAAACATCACAATTAATTGTTTATAATAAATTTATTTTATATTATGTACTCCCTCCGTCCCACATCAAGGTTCCATCTTTCCCTTTTGGGCCATCCCACTTCAAGGTTCCCTTCTTTAAATGAAAATTTTTTCATATATTTATACCCTTATCATCTTCATATATTTACAAAAAAATCATTCATTATATCATTATAAAGTTAACATATTTACAAAAAAATCAATCATTAACTTACTATTCCTCCCACTCATTCTCTCTCCTATTAAATATTTTTAACTTTTACATTTTCTCTCCTATTCCCTACCACACATTTAACTTTTACGTTCTCTCCTCAAATTTTCTACCCACTTTAAAAAAAATTCTTAAAAAGCGTGTAAACCTCAAGGTGGAACCTTGAGGTGGGTCGAAGGGAGTATTATATTATAATAAGCCAAAATCTAAGGAAAAACGTTTTTTCTGGCACTTAGGAAAAACGTGTTTTATTTTCCCCGTCAATGTCAATGCCAGTTTAACAAAGTGTCAGTGCCAGTTTAACAAAGTGCCAGTGCATGTAAAACAAGTGCCAGTGCATGTATAACAAAGTGCCAGTGCCAGTGCCAGTTTAACAAAGTGTCAGTGTTAGTGTAACAAAGTGCCAGTGTAAAAAAATGTCAGTGCATGTATATTAAGTGTCATTGTAAAAAAGTGCCAGTGTTAGTATAACAAAGTGCTCGTGTAAAAAAGTGTCAGCGTTAGTGTTATGAAGTGCCAGTGTAAAACACGTTTTTTCTAAGCTTAGAAAAAAACGCATTTTTTGTAAGACCAACTCTTATAATAAACTAAAATTAGTTTTTTTTTTTATTTAGAGATATGATAGTTTAATTTAAGAAATCCTCACTCTATCCCATGTCAAACGGATTTTTTTTTTCATTTTTGTCCGTGTTCAGCTTAAATCGGACTTTTCAAAATAGCAAAAAAAAAAAAATTAATATTCATTTCGCTCATTCTCTCTCATACTTTATCTTTTTTACTCACAACAGCAATCAACTTACTATTCTTCACACTTATTCCCTCTCATATTATATTTTTCATACTCACAACACTTTTTTCTTAATTTACTTGTTATAACAGATCTATTTAGAAAACAGAAAATAAATCAATCACACAACACAATGATATACGTGGTTCACCAACTTGACTACGTCCACGGGCAAAGGACAGGAATATTATTATCAACTGGCAATCACCGAATACAATCTATAATCTAATGCATAAATTCTTGTTAACAAGAATTCACAACTGTGCAAACCCTAAATCTAGAGAAATATAAGAGTAAGAAAAACCCTTGAAACAACTAGAATTATTGATCTCTATACCCTATAAATTACATACAAAAAACTGCTAATGAATAGGGGTTATTTATACAGCCTATTCCTTACCCTGCAAGATTTTCAACCCTGCACAAATTTTTCTGTCGTTGAGGCCCAAATTCGCTAAGGGCGCGACCTCCCCCTAGGGGCGCGCGGTCGCCCTCTTTGTCCAGAGGCTAGCGAGCGATCGCTCCCCCAAAGAGAGTGATCGCCCCGTTTATCAAGACTGTTGCGTGCGGTCTCTCCCATTGCACGGCGTGGTCGCCCCTCGGCTGCTGTCACATGAATTATTCAAGGTTCTAAAAATCGCTAGGCGGTTCCTAGGCAGCGAGGCCGGGCCTAGCGCCTAGAGCGCTGAGGCGGGGCCGAGGCGGGGCCGCGAATTTACACACATTTTTATATATATATTCCATAGTTTCTTTCTGTCCATACATAATACATAGTGACAAATTCAAATATATATTCCATAGTTTCTGTCCATAGATAGTGACAAATATATATTCCATAATTTACACACATTTTTATATATATTCCATAGTTTCTGTCTATATAATTGGATGGTTCTACCTGTTAGAATTTCAGCAGCACTTGTGGCTGTCATCTGTGATCCATCCATGGTATCCTCGAGAAACAGATCAATTGGGAGCCAAATTGCTGAACGACTAGCACCATAACTTTGATTGCGAGATGAAATGAGCGATCCAGAAGACATTACGGCATGGAACTGTTCTTTGTGAATATGTTTTGCTTTGATGAGACAGTAGAATACGAGATTCTGATGATAACTGCAGAAGGGCCTCTAGACTGATCTTTTTTGAATTTCTCAAGGCTGATGAGTTTGCTGCAAGAAGTCTCATATGCTGAATGAAGAATCCCCAATGAGAGGACCTAAGAGAGAGAATGCAGTGTAGAATTAGAAATGAGCAATCCATGTTAGTGTCCAGTGCCACTGCAGACTAACAAATTAACCCAAAAGAAAGCATCACATGAAAATGAGTGGAAATAAACAATGGAATGCACTAGAATCTGAAATAAACATAACATCAGCTGCATTACATATTTCGACTGGCTAAGTAGAGGATCTGAAAGTAGAACTCATTTTATAGTTAGAATTTTTTAAAGACTTAAAACTAAATGTTGATGAATGGATCGTGTGACGACCCTAATCCTAGGCACTAATTTTAGTATAATATTATATGCTTTTAATATTATTGTTAATATTATGTGTTCATTTTATATCCTTGATTTCTTATATTAGGATGAAATGATTGGGAAATAAAATAATGTTCTTGGGGGAAGTATAATAATTGACAATAACTAAATGAGTGTAGTTAGGATGATATTGTGTAGAGAAAGGAAGTAAAGGGTATTAATTGCATTTCTTGAACTTTAGGGGCTTTATTGTAGGATGTGGAAAGCCTTTAATTAATTGGGAGTGGGGGGCCATGACTTCCCCCCTTAATTCCCCCCTTAATTCCCTCACCCTTTCCTCCCTTTAGTCAAGGATCACCATACTCTTCCCATACTTCTTCCATCCTCTTCATTCTTCCCTCACCATCTTCATCCTCCTTCTTCCCAATTCCATGGAAACTCCTCATTGAAGCCTCACATTTCAAATTTCTAGCAAGATCAATTCTTCTCCATTTTCCAATCCAATTGTACTTTTGTGCTTGGTGCATTTAGGGGAGTTTATCAAGCTAAGGAGATCCTCAATTCATCCTAAAATTCTAAGGTGAGTTATTATGACTTCCCTTTCTTTAAATGTTCATGAACTATTTATTGTTGTTATTGTTGTTATAATGGTTATTTGATGTTTTGGAAACCTCCTTGAAGTGAGAAATTGGTTAATGGTATAGAAAGATGTTATTGTCCATGGAAGTTGATCAAAATGTAAGAAATTGGGTTGAGTAGATTAAAAGGGGGTTAACTTGAAATGTGGTAGAAAAATGGGTGGAAACCAAGTGGAAATGATCTATATTTAGGATATGATACCTTGGGGTTAAATGGTTTAGAATGGAATTAATAAAGTTAGAAATCATCTTTAGGTCACAAAGTAGAAGAAGCTTGGTACTAGTTTTGGGTTTTGGGAGTGCCTAAGTAATTCTGTTGCTGCTACCTGTTTTTGGGCCGTGGCACGAGTCGTGCCCTCAAGCACGAGTCGTGCCCATGGCCAACTCGTGAGTACGATTCGTGGATTGGAAGCCAAGTCGTTCTGATCAACTTAAGGGGAAATTGGCACGAGTCGTGCCCTCAGGCACGACTCGTGCCATGTGGAAGTCACGAGTCGTGCTGGTCAAGGGACGCATGATTCTGAGAAGGGCCAAAAGGGTACGAGTCGTGCCCTGGGGCACGAGTCGTGCCCTGGCCTGGCTACTTTGCACCAACTTTAGAGCTGTTCAAACCTAGTCAAACTAGAACCAAAATGAAATCTCTTTAACCTAGATTAAAGTAGAATACTTTGGCTACACAATGACATCTTAAGTGATCAAAATGGAATTGGGGAAGTACTTTAAATCTTGTGTGGAAAACGCTTGGTAGACTAGTTTAGCAACTTGACCAATGTGATCCCTACTTGGTATATTTAACTTGGACCTTTATAGAGGCCATGTATTGTTGTATGATGACTATGTAGGGTGGGTTGATGATACCTTATTGCCTTACTTGAGTTCTTATTCATTGATTATATTATGCATAGTGTGTTAAATAATTGTTGCACTATGATATTGGTTGAACATGAGTATATATTACCATGTGGCTATATTGTTTATTCCCTTTGTGGATTATATTTCAAGTAACTATTATGTGCTTGATAATGTGTTAATCAGCTGATGTTGGGGGTATAACATAATACGATCAATTATGGAAGTGTGACCTAATGTGATCGGATTATGTTATATCTGTGACCGTCCCCTCCTGTGGCCACAGGTCGGGGTTATAGCATCTGTATTGAGCCAAAAGCCTTACAGAGTTGCTACTATCTTATATGGTTCCCTGAAAAATGGGTCTTATAAGATGTGAGTATTGCTTAAGCAGCTCACCTAAGATTGGAATATTATATCCAATGTTGTACGACTATTGTTCAGACGGGAAACGGTAAACTGAGGTAATGTAAAGTGTTTACAGCTTTTCCAATGTGTTATATGCAACTTGTTATGTGTTGCATCTTATTTGGCATATTGCTGCATTCATAATAGCTTGCTGAGATTTATTCTCACCCCTCTCCCTTTAATGTTTTTAGATCCCGAGACAGGCGGACCGGCCAAGTAAGGGCGGAGAGGAGTTTGGAAGTGATCTTTTGGGTATTTTCGGGGTATGTATAGGTTGGCGTAGAAAGTATATTTTGGTATAGTTCCTTTATGGAGTTTGTAATGATAAACTTTAAATTTCTACGTTATAACCACAATCTTTTGTAACTAAAACAGATGAATACTTTCAAAGTTGGTCAACTCTTCCTCCAAGGTGGAGAGGAGTAGAGTTATTTTGAAATGGTTATGCTAATTATGTTTATGTTTGAAAGTTAAATCAAAGTTTTAAAAGTTTAGGATATTTGGGTTAGTTTGGGGACGCTCCAGCTCGGGACACGTGTAGGTTCCAGGTCGGGGTCCTCACAGTTGGTATCAGAGCTCGGTTAGAGTTCTCGGGTAGAGTCTAGCTGAGTGAGAGTGTATGATAACTGACGTCGAGTGTTTAATGCAGGAGTTTGTACTAATGGCGGGTAATGATGGAGATCAGGATCGGGCTTTGGGAAATGTTGGTAATCCGAATGCCGAAATGATGGATATGTTCCGAGTGTTTCTTCAGAATATGGCAAATCAGAATCAAGGTAGGGGACAACAATCCGAAGGTAGGCAAGGGCACCATGGCTTAGAGAAATTTGTGAAGATGTCTCCTCCTAGTTTCAACGGAGATCCGGATCCGATGAAGGCGGAAAGATGGCTTGAAGCTATGAATAAGATTTTTGCGGCAATGGAGAGTTCGGATGCAGAAAAGGTAAGATGCGCCGTTTTCAAGTTGGAAGGACCCGCTGAGCATTGGTGGCAGGTAGTGAAGGATGACTGGGATCGGGATTTGACACCGCAGACTTGGGAGAATTTCACACGTAAGTTCCGGGATCATTTCGTTCCGATGGTTACTAGAGACAAGAAGGAGGTTGAGTTTCTGAAATTGGAGCAAGGGACGATGACCATAGCACAATATTCAGCCAAGTTTACGGAGTTAGCCCGATATTGTCCCCATTTGGTACCGGAGGAAGAGAGGCGGATCTACCGGTTCGTGAAAGGCTTAAGGGTGGAGTTCCGGAAGCAGTTACTGACGCATGACTTCGCCAACTTCCAGGCAGCCGTGAATATGGCGTATCGGATTGAGAATGATATAGAGGAGCATCGTGGTAAATTTGAGGGTGGAAGCAGAAATAGATTCCAAGGTCAAGGTTACGGGCAGAATAGAGGGCAACCAAGGACATCAGCTTCGGGGGCAGGTAGAGGAGGAAATGTGGCAGCTCCGGCAAATCGTTCGACTCCAGGTCAGTTTGGTACTTTGTGTGGATATTGTAAGAAGGTGGGGCATTCGGAGGATAAGTGTTGGAGCAAGCAAGGCAAATGTTTGGAGTGTGGTGCATTGGGCCATTTCCGGAGGAATTGTCCCAAGTGGCAAAAGAAGCAAGCTTCGGGCAGTGGTCAAGGGGGACAAGGTAGTGGTGTGAAGAGAGATATAGACGGGAAGCCCAAAGATAGAGTGCAAGGTCGAGTGTTCGCCTTGGGTAGAGGAGAAGTCGATCCCAATGCCGTTATTAGAGGTATAGTCCCTGTCTCGCGAGTTAAGGCCCGCATTCTTATAGATCCCGGGTCTTCCCATTCCTTTGTGGCATCTCACTTTGCATTTTCATTGCATAAATTGCCTGAATCTATGCCTTATGTGTTGGAGGTCACTACTCCTATGGGAGAGTGCCTCGTATCTTTTTTGATATATCGTGGTTGTGATGTGACTATATGTGGGCATATATTGCCGGTGGATTTGGTCGAGTTACCAATCCGTGACTTTGATGTGATCCTTGGGATGGATTGGTTGAGTCAGTGTCATGCTTTGGTAGACTGTCGTAGAAAGCGAGTCTCATTTGCTATGCCTGATGTGCCTACTTTTATATTTGATGCGGACAAATCTATGTTCGGTTTACATGTTATTTCTGCTTTAAAGGCTAGAAAGATGCTATCTAAGGGATGTGTGGGTTACTTGGCTTATGTGGTAGATTCCAATAAGAAGTCCCCCGAGTTAGCTCATGTCCCGATTGTGCATGAATTTAGTGATGTGTTTTCTAGTGAGTACTCTATGCCTCCGAATCGTGAGGTAGAGTTTTGTATTGACCTAGTGCCCGGTACCGCACCTATCTCTCCTATAGAATGGCTCCGGCCGAGTTAAAAGAGTTGAAGGCCCAATTGCAAGAATTGTTAAGCATGTCACCGTGGGGAGCACCGGTCTTATTTGTTAGGAAGAAGGATGTTACCTTACGATTATGTATTGATTATCGTTTGTTGAACCAAGCCACCATAAAGAATAAATATCCTCTTCCGCATATAGATGATTTGTTCGACCAACTTCAAGGTTCCGTTATCTACTCAAAACTTGATTTGAGAAGCGGATACCATCAGTTGAAGATTAGACCGGATGACATTGCCAAGACAGCTTTCCGAACGAGATATGGTCATTATGAGTTTGTGGTGATGCCTTTCGGGTTGACTAATGCTCCAGCCGTGTTTATAGATATGATGAACCGTATTTTCAAGCCTTATCTTGATAGCTTTGTGGTGGTATTCATAGATGACATTCTTGTTTATTCTAAGTCCCGGGAGGAGCATGAAAAGCATTTGAGGATTGTCTTGTCAGTTCTTCGGGAGAAGCAGTTGTACGCCAAGTTTAGCAAGTGTTAGTTTTGGCTTGAGCGAATTTCTTTCTTGGGGCATGTAGTGTCGAGTTCGGGAATTTCCGTGGATCCTTCAAAAATTGAGGCCGTGGTTAATTGGAAGCAACCTTCGACTGTGACTGAGGTTCGTAGTTTTCTTGGTTTGGCAGGGTATTATCGAAGGTTCATTGAGGGTTTTTCCCGGATTTCTACTCCATTGACAAGGTTGACTCGGAAGGATGTATCATTTGTATGGGATTCCAAGTGTGAAGCAAGTTTCAATGAGTTGAAGAAGAGGTTGACAACGGCTCCTATTCTTACTTTGCCAGATGGTTGTGATAATTTTGTGATCTATAGTGATGCCTCGAAGGCGGGTTTGGGATGTGTATTAATGCAAAATGGGAAAGTTATTGTGTATGCCTCTAGGAAGTTATCACCGGCGGAACAGAATTACCCTACTCATGATATGGAACTGGCGGCGATCGTGTTTGCGTTGCATAAGTGGAAGCATTACCTTTATGGGGCAAAATTTGAGATATTCACCGAACATAAGAGTTTGAAATACTTGTTTACCCAAAAGGAGTTGAATAATCGACAAAGGAGATGGCTAGAGTTCTTGAAGGATTTTGATTGTGTAATTTCTTATCATCCGGGGAAGGCCAATGTGGTGGCGGACGCGATTAGCCGAAAGGCTTATGTGACAGCTTTGAGTACCCAAGAGTTGAGGAGTGAAGTATTACTTGCGAATGTGCGAGCCGTTCCTACATTGTATGGAGATTTGAAGGAAGCTCAACAAAGTGATCCGGAGTTAAAGAAAATTTTGGGACAAGTGCAAGATGGGAAGCCGGGGAATTTGCGTTGAATAGAGATGATATTTTAACCTTCCAAGGAAGAATTTGCGTTCCTTCGTCACCGGAAATCAAGAGGCATGTTTTAGAGGATGGTCATAAGTCCAAGTTTGCGATTCATCCGGGTAGTACCAAAATGTATCAAGACTTGAAGCGTGGGTATTGGTGGAATGGTATGAAGAGGGAAATTGCGGATTATGTCTCCAAGTGTTTAACTTGTCAACAAATTAAGGCCGAACATCAGAGACCGGCGGGGTTACTTCAACCATTGGATATTCCGGAATGGAAATGGGAAGGGATCTCGATGGATTTTGTTTCGGGTTTGCCTCTTACCGCGAAGAAGATGGATGCTATTTGGGTTATTGTGGATAGATTGACAAAGTCGGCTCATTTTCTTCCGGTGTCAACCAAGTTCTCGATGGAAAAGTTAGCCCAGTTGTATATGAAGGAGATTGTTAGACTTCACGGGGTTCCGGTTAGCATTTTTTCTGACAGAGATCCGAGATTCACTTCTAGATTTTGGAGAGCATTGCATGAAGCCTTGGGTTCTAAATTGTGTTTTAGTACGGCGTTTCATCCTCAAACCGACGGTCAGTCCGAGAGAACCATTCAGATACTTGAGGATATGTTACGGGCTTGTGTGATGGATTTCCAACTGTCTTGGGAAGATCATCTACCGCTAGTTGAGTTTGCCTACAACAACAGTTATCAGTCTAGCATTGAGATGGCTCCGTATAAGGCATTGTATGGTAGGAAGTGTAGATCTCCGATGTGTTGGAACGAGGTTGGTGAAGCAAGACTTTGGGGCCCAAATTTGGTTAGAGATTCTACGGAGAAGATCAAGGTGATTCGGGATAGATTAAAGACTGCTCAGAGTAGACAGAAAAGCTACGCCAACAACAGAAGACGGGATATATCTTTTCAGGTTGGTGACTTTGTGTTCTTGAAGGTCTCTCCGAGGACGGGAATTAAAAGGTTTGGTAATAAGGGTAAATTGGCTCTGAGGTTCGTTGGTCCGTTTGAGATTCTAGAGAAGATTGGGGATTTGGCTTACCGGTTGGCGTTACCTCCCTCATTTTCTTTACTTAACGATGTGTTTCATGTTTCTATGTTGAGGAAGTATTGTCATAACCCTTCACATATTTTGAGATCTCCCCCCGATGAGATTCAGGCGGATATGTCGTATGTGGAAAAACCATTGAGAGACTTAGAGTTCCAGGTTAAGGAGTTGAGGACTAAGAGTATTCCGATAGTGTCCTATGGAAGAATCATACCGTTGAGGAAGCCACGTGGGAGCTAGAGTCGAAAATGAGAGCGAAGTACCCTTGGTTGTTTGAGCATCCAAGTAAGTCTTTTTCTTAAAATTCGGGACGAATTTTTTTTTTAAGGGGGAGTGAGTGTGACGACCCTAATCCTAGGCACTAATTTTAGTATAATATTATATGCTTTTAATATTATTGTTAATATTATGTGTTCATTTTATATCCTTGATTTCTTATATTAGGATGAAATGATTGGGGAATAAAATAATATTCTTGGGGGAAGTATAATAATTGACAATAACTAAATGAGTGTAGTTAGGATGATATTGTGTAGAGAAAGGAAGTAAAGGGGATTAATTGCATTTCTTGAACTTTAGGGGCTTTATTGTAGGATGTGGAAAGCCTTTAATTAATTGGGAGTGGGGGGCCATGACTTCCCCCTTAATTCCCTCACCCTTTCCTCCCTTTAGTCAAGGATCACCATACTCTTCCATACTTCTTCCATCCTCTTCATTCTTCCCTCACCATCTTCATCCTCCTTCTTCCCAATTCCATGGAAACACCTCATTGAAGCCTCACATTTCAAATTTCTAGCAAGATCAATTCTTCTCCATTTTCCAATCCAATTGTACTTTTGTGCTTGGTGCATTTAGGGGAGTTTATCAAGCTAAGGAGATCCTCAATTCATCCTAAAATTCTAAGGTGAGTTATTATGACTTCCCTTCCTTTAAATGTTCATGAACTATTTATTGTTGTTATTGTTGTTATAATGGTTATTTGATGTTTTGGAAACCTCCTTGAAGTGAGAAATTGGTTAATGGTATAGAAAGATGTTATTGTCCATGGAAGTTGATCAAAATGTAAGAAATTGGGTTGAGTAGATTAAAAGGGGGTTAACTTGAAATGTGGTAGAAAAATGGGTGGAAACCAAGTGGAAATGATCTATATTTAGGATATGATACCTTGGGGTTAAATGGTTTAGAATGGAATTAATAAAGTTAGAAATCATCTTTAGGTCACAAAGTAGAAGAAGCTTGGTACTAGTTTTGGGTTTTGGGAGTGCCTAAGTAATTCTGTTGCTGCTACCTGTTTTTGGGCCGTGGCACGAGTCGTGCCCTCAGGCATGAGTCGTGCCTATGGCCAACTCGTGAGTACGATTCGTGGATTGGAAGCCAAGTCGTTCTGATCAACTTAAGGGGAAATTGGCACGAGTCGTGCCCTCAGGCACGAGTCGTGCCATGTGGAAGTCACGAGTCGTGCTGGTCAAGGGACACATGATTCTGAGAAGGGCCAAAAGGGCACGAGTGCCCTGGGGCACGAGTCGTGCCCTGGCCTGGCTACTTTGTACCAACTTTAGAGATGTTCAAACCTAGTCAAACTAGAACCAAAATGAAATCTCTTTAACCTAGATTAAAGTAGAATACTTTGGCTACACAATGACATCTTAAGTGATCAAAATGGAATTGGGGAAGTACTTTAAATCTTGTGTGGAAAACGCTTGGTAGACTAGTTTAGCAACTTGACCAATGTGATCCCAACTTGGTATATTTAACTTGGACCTTTATAGAGGCCATGTATTGTTGTATGATGACTATGTAGGGTGGGTTGATGATACCTTATTGCCTTACTTGAGTTCTTATTCATTGATTATATTATGCATAGTGTGTTAAATAATTGTTGCACTATGATATTGGTTGAACATGAGTATATATTACCATGTGGCTATATTGTTTATTCCCTTTGTGGATTATATTTCAAGTAACTATTATGTGCTTGATAATGTGTTAATCAGCTGATGTTGGGGGTATAACATAATACGATCAATTATGGAAGTGTGACCTAATGTGATCGGATTATGTTATATCTGTGACCGTCCCCTCCTATGGCCACAGGTCGGGGTTATAGCATCTGTATTGAGCCAAAAGCCTTACAGAGTTGCTACTATCTTATATGGTTCCCTGAAAAATGGGTCTTATAAGATGTGAGTATTGCTTAAGCAGCTCACCTAAGATTGGAATATTATATCCAATGTTGTACGACTATTGTTCAGACGGGAAAAGGTAAATCGAGGTAATGTAAAGTGTTTACAGCTTTTCCAATGTGTTATATGTAACTTGTTATGTGTTGCATCTTATTTGGCATATTGCTGCATTCATAATAGCTTGCTGAGATTTATTCTCACCCCTCTCCCTTTAATGTTTTTAGATCCCGAGACAGGCGGACCGGCCAAGTAAGGGCGGAGAGGAGTTTGGAAGTGATCTTTTGGGTATTGTCGGGGTATGTATAGGTTGGCGTAGAAAGTATATTTTGGTATAGTTCCTTTATGGAGTTTGTAATGATAAACTTTAAATTTCTACGATATAACCACAATCTTTTGTAACTAAAACAGATGAATACTTTCAAAGTTGGTCAACTCTTCCTCCAAGGTGGAGAGGAGTAGAGTTATTTTGAAATGGTTATTCTAATTATGTTTATGTTTGAAAGTTAAATTAAAGTTTTAAAAGTTTAGGATATTTGGGTTAGTTTGGGGACGCTCCAGCTCGGGACACGTGTAGGTTCTGGGTCGGGGTTCTCACAGATCGTCTTCTTCTTGTCCATAATTTTCTATTACACGCTCCTCATTAGACTCAAATTCAACTTCATTCTCGTTTACTTCAGCCTCATCCTCAGAATAGAAATCCTCCTCCTCAAGCTCTCTAACTCTAGTAGCATCGGCATCAAGTTCATCACCCATCTCATCTTCACCGTCACATACCCCGGGGATAATCCAATCTTGTACTTTACTTTCATCACTAGCAAGTAGCACATCAACGTCTTTCTCCATTCTCCTCTTATGATTGTTCATCAAATGGGAATTGAATTGAACATAGACTAGATTGTTCAATCTTGAAACATCTAGTCTATTCCTCTTCTTAGTATGTACCTATATTAGAAAGGAAAAAAGTATAAAAAATTATTGGCGAAAGTATAAATGTTCTTATTAACTAATAAAGTAAAGGATAAATATTCTAAGTTCTAACCCCTTCAAAGGCACTCCAACATCTTTCACATCCTGAAATTACCCGGATTTCGCGCGCGGCGAAAGCGGTTGTCTTTCGCGGAGGGTTGGTGTCTGAGACCTCGCTTCAAGGGAAGGAAAATGAGGAGTCGCCACGCGGTTTTTGTATTTTGAGCCCAAAACGTTGAGAAACGGCTTTAGTGAAAAGGTGTCGTTTTTATTGGTAGCAAAAACTTAGGAAAAGGCTTTGAAAACGGGGGTCATTTTTATTGGTAGCAAAAACGAGTAAAAAGATATTTAGTACCAGAGATTGTTAGGTTCGGAGGTCACGTTACGTTTCGGGAAGAGTATTACGAGATCACCCGAAACGCCTCGCATGACGAGTCTTTCTACCTTTCTCGAAAACGTGTGTGTGTGTGTGTGTGTGTGTGTGTGTTTGAAATGGGGGCTTGGATGACAAGCTTAATCTTGGTTTGAATGTCAAACGTTGATTAGGTGATCTTTTGAAAAAGCGATCGTTTGAATGACAAACGTCGGTTTTGAGACAGAAATGAGCGTTTGCGTGGCAAACGTCGATTTGAGTTAGAAAAGGAGTTCGAATGATGAACTTTTGGTTTTGAACCGGGCGAGTCATTGTTAACGATTTTTACGGGAAAAAACGTATTAAATGATTTTGAATGTCAAATAGCGGCTTTTAGTTTGAAAGATGAGCGTTCGGATGCCAAACGTCATTTCGCGCGTTTTTGAAAGAGAGTTCGAAGGACGAACTCCGGTTTTGAACCGGGCATTACATTGTTAACGATTTTTACGAAAAAAAAAACGTTTTAAATGATATGCGATCGACGAATCGGGTTGCGACTCGAACTTTGAAAGATAAATACTATCACGATCCAAACGGGTCGGACTTTATAAATGACAGTATTTAAAGCAGTATCAACGGAATCAAACGATCCGGAATTGTAAATGACGATCAACGAACCAAAACGGCTCGGAAGAGTAAATGACGATCAATGAGCCAAAACGGCTCGGAATTGTAAATGACAGAAAGTAAATGACGATCAACGGATCGATCGATCCGGAATGGTAAATGACAGAAAAAGTAAACGGAACGGGGTCGGAACGCCGTTTTAACCCGTGATTACTTCTCTTACGGAAAGAGAAGAGGATCGAGGGGCTAAAACGTATCGGACCCCGTTAGACGGAGGCGTCTACATTTCAGTAACGGTGTTCGGAACGGTTATAGCGATTGGCGCGTAAACCGAGACGAAACGAGAGATCAGAGAGAGGGAGTTATACCTATGGCTAGGGTCGACTCCTTTGACTCGAAAGGTGTGTACGGGACACGAAAAGAGGTTTGAAACGGTGTTTCGTAGCAATGAGGGACGTATTTGATTGAAATATGGAAGTTTCACGCGAATCGAGGCAAAACGGGAGCTCGGGAGGGGTGAAATCAGTTTGGGCCGTGAGGTAGAGTGATTTTTGGGGTAAATTCTTCCTTCTTTTGGCTTTGACAGTCACTTCTATTTATAGGGTGAAAATTGCAGTAAGAGTCCGGACGGACTTAGACTGTTTTTCAGGGTTTTGTGGTATTTTAGAATTTTGAGGGGCTTGCTGGCAATTTCAGAAAATGTGCACAGGAGTCCTAGGACTTTGACTGTATACCAGGGGTATTTTAGTCTTTTCCCTTTGATTTCTGATTGAAGGGTGATGGGTGGGCTGTGGCATGGCTGCCACGTGTCCCATGACTCACCAAATGTGTGGGAGTTCGTTCCCCGGTCTCGGTTTTGTCCCTTTTTTAAAATAACAGTTCGGAAAATGTCCGAAATGCCCCCGAAAAGTGCCGGAAAGTGCGTTTTTCAGGAAAAGCCATACTTTTACGTGAGATGACACGTGTCAAGTATGTTTCGACGTCGGGATGCACGGGGCAGTCCCGGGACGTCTCGTTGGCTTGGCAACGGGGAGTTTAACGAGTTCCGGTTAACCTGGAGCGGGCCAGTTAACGGATTTCGGTTAACTTTCTGACGGATTTTGACGATCCGAATTTGGGTACTTACAGTTAGCCCCTCAGCGACGTCTCCTCCGAAGGAGGTGGGGTCGTTGAAAAAAGATAAGGATCCAAATTGGGATGCCTTACTTTGAAAGAGACCTGGGCGGTCAGCTGGCTGGACCCTTAGCGAAAGGATTCCTACGTATCCCGAGCGGGAATCAAGCCGATCGTAGTTCGAAGGTGCTAGGGCCGCGCGGGGGGACCTTGACCTGAGCGAGACTGTTCGGAGGCGTCTGAACCTGGGACTTCTGTAACCTTCGAGGGCGTGTGGCGCCTCAAACCGGAGTTGATGATGCTGACGAGGGCGTGTGGCGCCTCAAACCGGAGTTGCTGATACTGACGAGGGCGTGTGGCGCCTCAAACCGGAGTTGCTGATACTGACGAGGGCGTGTGGCGCCTCAAACCGGAGTTGCGAGGGTACGCTTATCGAAGGCGTTCGTGCCTTGAGTACTGGGCTTATTGCGGCTGCCAGGTTTATCCTGCTGGGGATAGGACGGCAATGATGAGAACGGTTGTGTTAAACTGGCGTTATTAACAACTCGGAAGGATCGACGTTTCTTCTTTAGAATCCTGCTGGGGATGAGCATTCAGGCTTACCTTGATGGCCGAAGAGGGATTGTTGTGCGGGCTTACCTTGATGGCCGCTGAGGTGGAACGATCGGGCTTATGAATGGCGGCCGGGGAGATGAATGTTCACTTGCTAAAGTGAAAAGATATTCGGGCTTACGAAGACGGCCGAAGAGGGATTGTTGCAAGGCGTTCGTGCCTTGGGGTTCGGGCTTATTGCAGCTGCTGGGTTTATATGATGGTGAAAACCATTAGAAAATTTAACATCGGGAGACGAAATCATAACTGGAATATCCGGAGACATGATTGAGCGTTTGAACGTCAAACGTCAACTGGGGATAAAATTTAACGTCTGGAGACGGAAATGTAACTGGAATGTCCGGAGACATGATTGAGCGTTTGAACGTCAAACGTCAACTGGGGATAAAATTTAACGTCTGGAGACGGAAATGTAACTGGAATGTCCGGAGACATGATTGAGCGTTTGAATGTCAAACGTCAACTGGGAATAAAATTTAACATCTGGAGACGGGCGTTAGTGAAAACTAACTGGAAATTTAACGTCTGGAGACGAGCGTTAGTGAAAACTAACTGAGAATTTAACGTCTGGAGACGAGCGTTAGTGAAAACTAACTGGGAATTTAACGTCTGGAGACGAGCGTTAGTGAAAACTAACTGAGAATTTAACGTCTGGAGACGAGCCTTAGTGAAAACTAACTGGGAATTTATCCTCGGGGGATGGGGTGTTAGAAATGTCTAACTGGGGGGAAATTTTACACTTTTGGGGGCCAAAAGTGGTAAAATTGAAACTGTGAAAAACTGAGGGGCCAAAGTGGCAAAAATTTTTCTGGTGCAGTAAGAGTCCGGCCGGACTTTGACTGAATTTGGCCATGACCTTTTCAGCGCCGAGGAAGGGGAAGTCATTTTTTCCCATTAATTCCGACGAGAGGGAGAGAGAGGAGGAGAGAAAATACACCCCAAATTGTGAGATTTGCTCGGATTTGCGAAGGAAAATCGATATGGAAGGTGATTGGGAACCAATGGCTCGTCATGGAAGGACCGATGACGAAAGAACGCGGTTGGTTCGGACCATTCGAACCATCATTCATCCATTGAATCCGGCGGAGTTCTACCCGGCTAGGGAGAGACACAACTCCAAAGGAGGGATCGAGAGACAAGTAAGCTTCCTACAAATTCTATTAATTTTAAGAATGTGCATTCTTTAAATGTTAGAAATTTGATTAGGAATGAACTTAGGGATTTTGGTGCTTGAATTGGGGCTTTTGACTTTGCCATGAACCTTTGTCGAAATTGACTAGGATGTAGTTCAATTGACACCATGGGTGGATGATATAAAAATTTTGGTAGCAAAATTCCATGTCTAGATGCATTTTCCAAAATTAAAGTAGCTTTAATTCGGGACGGAGTAAATTTTCGAAATGTTCGAAAGAATTTGAAAGTTCCGAATTCGACGGAGTTTTCGAAATGTTTTGAAAGTTCCGGATTCGACGGAGTTTTTGAAAGATTTTGAAAGTTCCGGATTCGACGGAGTTTTCGAAATGTTTTGAAAGTTCCGGATTCGACGGAGTTTTCGAAAGATTTTGAAAGTTCCGAATTCGACGGAGTTTTCGAAAGATTTGAAATATATGTAAGAAATGAATGAGAACTGTCATTGCATTGCATCATTTTGACATGCGTTCGTGCACTCTGTTGACGTTGCTCTTGTCTTGTTCACCTGCAGGGGAAAGGGAAGGTTGACGTCGACAATCAGAAGAGTCGGGGGGCCTTTGAGGCAGTGAGAGCATTGTGGGAGATTCTCCCGAACGTGGCTCGAGAGGGAGAGAGGAGTCCACGGGCACTGCGGTTGACTCCGGATTGGCTGGGTTCATCAATGCGGTAGCTGCGATAGCTACGACGCCGAGGGCCAGGTCCATGTATGTCGCCCTGAGCGAGTACTGGTGGGATACGACCCACACTTTCCATTTTAGATGGGGGGAGGCGACGGTGACTCCCACGGATTTTGCCGCTATCACTGGGTTGCCGACCTATGGCAACACGCTGGTGTGGGTTGACGGTTATACCCCGGAGCAGTTGTCTGCGCTGCTGGGTTTTGATATCACTGATGCCAGGGGCTTAGGCATTCGGTACAGGCCGATGGAGAGGCATCTGCGGACGGGTATTGCAGATTTTTTGGCTGGATCTTTGAGGATGACCGCGGAGCGCCTGGCTCGAGGGTTCATTTGGTTTGCGCTGTCAGCGACTTTGTTCCCGACTTCTGACACATCCTGTCATTTCCCTTTGCTCGGGTCGCTGACAGATCTGGATGCCGTGAGGGGGTTCGCCTGGGGGGAGGCTGGACTGGCCGAGCTCTATCATTCCCTGGACAGATTCTCGCGGGGAGAGGAGAGTTCCTTGAGCTGCTTCACACCTGTCTTGGATGTAAGTTCATGTCTTTTTCTCTTCCTTGCCTCTTTTATGTACTCGTATGTATCTGCTTTGTAGCTGACATAACTTTCCATTTGCTTGGCAGGTCTGGTGCTATGAGGTGTTCAGTCCGCAGGAGTGGGACATTAGGGATGCGTATCGACCCTTGTACCCCGCCATGCTGGTTTGGCAGAAGAAGGCGAAGAAGCCGGTCTCGTCGAGAGTGGGTACGCGGCTGACGTACGAGGAGGTGTCTCAGGCCCTGAGCCGAGAGTTCTCCGAGAGGATCCAGTTGACCTGGTGGAGTAGGTTCGATGCTGTCGCCGTTCAGATTGCTAGCGAGACTACACGGCGGCGGAAGCTCCTGGTGGGACTTCATTGCGACGCTATGTATCTGGGGGAGAGGGTGACTCGTCAGCATAGGCCGGGGTCCCTTCCATTGGTGCCGGTGGATCCTCCTATGCACATGCAGCATCCTCGGGAGATGCCGATGGAGGAGCTGGAGGGGTATAGACAGGGCGTGTACTATATCGAGTACGTCATAGCGGGAGCCGACTATGATACTTTCTTGAGGATGAGGCTGAGGAGCCCGCAGGTGCAGCATAGGGAGGGCGAGGTCCCTGGAGGTCCCCGAGATCTTCCGATCCCACGTGCTAGGCTGGCGTACGAGGGATTGGATGGCTCACGCAGACGACTGGTGATCCCAATTCCAGATGAGCCGAGACCTCGGTATAGGGTGGATCCCAACACCTCGGTGAGCACTTTTTTGATTTTCTGCTTTTGATAGTAGTATTCTGCAAATGTTGCATCTGTACTTTCTGTTCGCCTTCTGTTGACCTTCCTGGTTCGCAGGTGTCTGGCCGCACGTACAACGACGCTATGAGGCTGGTGGACGGGTGGGCCGCCTACGCTAGGAGGCTCATGGAGTTCATGCGGTGCAGTTTCCGGAGGAGCGTGGATGTCCGTGAGCCGAGGCCGTCTAGGCCGAGAGGTTCGCCTGCTCCCACAGCTGGTGGGGAGGACTTCGCACAGGGATTTGGCCAGTTCGCGGGCGGAACGGCTGGGTTTGGAGCTCCTTCTTCTTCGCACTCGGGGCACGAGAGGGGAGATTCCTCGAGTTCGCATACGCCGAGGAGGCCTTTTGCGTATTCTCGCCCGGAGGAATTTGGCGAATTCCTGTTTGCGACGGATCCGGCAGCGGCGGAGCAGTGCGTCGAGTGCTCGGATGACGAGCAGGACTCGGAGTAGTCCTCCTTTTACTGCTTTGTTTAGACAAGATGCATGTATTGTCCGGAACAATTTGCTTTGAATTGTATTTGAAAAAAAGGCGCCCGTGGGGCGGAACCTGTATTTCGCACTTCCATTTAGTGATTACCTTCTTTCATTTTCGACAAATAAGCAAGTAGGTTGTTCAAAAAATAAATAATATGAAACAATGCATTAAAAATTGAACGGGTCAAAATTTAAGCCTATATGCACTAATACTTAATTAATTGCACTGTTACACAAGCCCGGGGCGGAAGGGATATTGATATTGATTGAATGAAACCAGGGGCAGCACGTTGGTTTCATAAAGGTGTGAATAGGGGATTATTTGGAATTGCTTCCAATTTGGGAGCAGCTGGCTGCAGAGTTGACCGGGTCAACTGCAAGGAGAGTCCGGCCGGACTAGGAGTGAATTTCCAGATTCCTTTAAATTGCAGTTTCAGCTTTGCAATTTGTAAAGACTACGCCTTTGTTTCGATCATTTGGCTGAATTCCTTTCCAATTCTTAAGGCTTTTCTTCACTTTCTGTCATGGCTCCCTTTCCTAAGTTGTCGTCTCGAATGCAAGAGCGATACTTGGAAAACTTTTAGTCGTGGGTACGGAACCACACGAGGCAGAACAAGGGTTTTTTTGAAGGCTGTTACGGGATGAAATCTGTTTGGGCTTTGAAGGAGCTCATGCCAGATTGGGATCTTTTGAGAGCAGCGTCTCAGTTCTGGGACGTACGGAGGAACGTGTACAGCTTTTCGTACAACGAAATCACTCCTACATTCGAAGATTTCCGGGCCATTCTGGGAGGACCTGAGACGGAACAGCTAGTTCTTCCGTATGCTGGTGGCATGGCCACTGTTGAGAAGCTAGTGTCTTTGCTTGGTATCTCGGCTGGAGAAGCATACGGGATGCTGATACTGAATACCGATTATGTTGACATTTCGGGACTGCTCGAAAGATTTGCCGGAGCTGAGGGGAGCGTCTTTGTGTGGGACGCGTTTTCTCTGTGCGCAATTGCTACTCTGTTCACATTCACGTCTCTGGGTGTGTGCCATCACAGTGTACTGGACCTGGTGAGGCAGTGTCGGAGCGGGGGAGACATCGTGCCGTTGGTCTTGGGCGAGACGTTCCTGGGCATAGGTCGGATGGCGACCGGTAGCCGATACATGTGGGGAGGGAGTCCCGCTATGCTTACCATGTGGTTAAGGGAGAGACTGCAGATGATGCCTGAGGTGCCAATGTCTTGTGACGCTTGGTCTTTCTCTCGACGTCCTCTGGTGATAGGGGGCGATCAGGCTGAGCTGGAGCTCTGGATGGCCAGACTCCGCACGCATCACTTGCGATGGTGGGTTCCCCATTGGAAGTTACAGACTTGTCGGACCGCTCAGGAGGGTCTATTGGTTGTCAGAGTGCCGGGGCTGTCTCAGACGTCTTTCTACATTCCATCGTTGGTTCTGCGACAGTACGGGCTGGAGCAGGTGCCACTGACGGGTTTGAGTTATGCTGCTACCTTCGAGGTGGGATCTCTGCTGATGGGAGATCCTTCGACGTTATTGCTGCTCGCACGGTGGTGGCAATATACGTCCTTTCCTGCCAGGGTTCTCTTTCACCGAAGAGGGGGCACTGTTCTGTCAACGCAGTATCTGAACTGGTATGAAGAGTGTATGGGGGAGACACAGATGTCTATTTTGTGGAGACGGAGTGAGCTGTTGGGTGCTGATCACCTGGACAGCTCGACCTTGAGGAGGACCGAAGCAAGGGCTAACCCTGGGAATCGTACTGGCGATGCCATGGCTGATTATGAGACCAATGCTGATCGGGAGGCCAATCAAAGCACTGTTATGATGGCTCGAAGCGAGGCAGCTCGAGACAGAGCTAGAGAAGGGGCTGTGTTGACAGCCACAGGGTTGACGGAGGCGTCGGGAAGAGTCCCTGAGCCAGGTAGAAGGCCTACCGGAATATTTCCTGTGAAGGTGAAGAACACTCGTCGCGGGAAAGGGAAGGGGAAGAAGGATGAAGGACCTAGTACGGGAAACTAGGTTGACCTTGCTGTCCAGAGTATCCACCCACTGTCATTGCAGACACATTAATTGATTAATGTTTTATTGTAGTTTTGCTAGCGTGTAGCGAGTCAAGAGTTGACCGTGCTTGAACTCATCAAAGATTGTTTTAACCGTAATGAATTTGTAGGTTAAATGAAAAGAGTTTTTCGAAACATAAGCAATTGATGCTTATTGTATTTTTTTTTGTTTTTTTAGACCGAACCAATGATGGCTGCCTACGTTCCCCTTTTACAATTGGACTAAGGGGCTCAGGTCACCGTAGTTCGACACTTTAGGTGAATTTTGATAAAAGCAAAGACAAAAGAAGTGCGACCCTGTTTTTTACCTGGATCATTAGCGGGAATGTATCCAGTTGGGTATTACTCTTTTAGCACTTTTAATTTTACTGAGGGGACGGTGTATGGGGAAGGTGAGTTGACTCGTGCTCTTCTTCAAACGAAGTATCTGCGGAGCTTGCTTCCGTTCACGGGGTTAATGAAAGGATTTCCGTCCAAGTCTGCTAACTTCATGGCTCCTCCGGAGAAGATTCTTTGTACCACGAACGGTCCTATCCAGGTAGGCTCCCACTTTCCGAGGGGATTGGTCTGCGTAGGAGGCTTTTCCTTTAGCACCAAGTCGCCTTCTCTGATGTCTCGGATCTTGACTTTCCTATCGAATGCTCGGGCCATTCTGCTCTGGTAGGCTCGAGTGTGCTCCATGGCTTTCAATCTGCGCTCGTCGAGTAGAGCAAGTTCGTCGTGACGGCTCTGTAGCCATTTGACTTCATTTATCCCGTTTTCCAAGAGGACTCGGAGGGATGGAATTTCCAATTCCACGGGCAACATTGCTTCCATTCCATAGGTAAGCGCAAACGGAGTCTCCCCTGTGGCGGTTCTGACTGATGTTCGGTATCCCCAGAGGGCTAGATGTAGCTTTTCGGGCCAGTCCCGACCTCTGGTTGTCATCTTTCTGATTATCATGGCGAGAGTCTTGTTGGCTGCCTCTACTGCACCATTGGTTTGTGGTCTGTAAGGAGAAGACTTGTGACGTGTGACTCTGAATTCGGTCAGTAGTTGGTCACAATCTCCTTCGAAGTGAGTCCCATTGTAGGATATTGATGGAGGAAAACTCCCTCTTGTAATAAAAATACCGAGCAAGTGTACTCACTACCGGTGTAGTAGTATGCAAATGCAGGGGTCGAATCCACAGAGACTCGTTGGTAAACAAATAGGGTGAACGCAGTGAATTTAGTAACAAAGGTTTATAGATTTGATTTAAAAACTAAGAGCATAAATTAAATAACAAAAACTAAATAAACAAAGGAAACAGATTATGAGCAGAGATTCGTAGATTGGAATTCACTATACCATCATTCTATGCACAATTTTACTTAGAAAACATCAACTCAACTTCTAGGGTTCATTCACTTTTGCTAGGATCGACACGGTTAGGTGGCCGAATTACAATCCTAAATACTCTCTTAATATTGTAGATTCTATTACGGTTCCACAATAGGCCAAGAATAAATTAAGAACGAAAGAATAAAAGAACCTAACTTTAATCGATTTCTATTACGGCCTCAATTAAAGTTATTCAATCAATAGTGGTCAATGTATAAATCGCCCAAATTAATGGCTCGATAAATACCCAATTATTCAAAGATGAGTTCGTATCTTAACATACGTCTCGAATCTAAGAACAAGAAATTAAAATCTATTGATCGAACTAAAAGGAATTAAATAGAAAGAATTAAAAATATGATTGCATAGAAATCCGGTAAAGGTTCGACCAATCTACAAATCTAAAGAAATTAGCTACTCATAATATACAAATAATAAAAACCTGGATTGAATTCGAAATAATTCTTCAATTTCTTCAATGGAATTCACGAAAAGAAAAATAAAATAACTCTCAAACTCTAATAATATATGATATGATATGTTGATTTTCTGTGATATGGAATATGTTATAATATGAATATATATATATATTTTATGTTCTCTACGTGGCTGCTGTGGAGTATACATGGAAAATAGGGCAACACCATGGACCCAGGTGAGAAATCACGAATATGCCCTTGAATTGATACGTAAACTGATGCTGACATCGGAAGAAGCGCGGACGCGGTGCTGGAAGCGCGGACGCAATTCTTGGCCGAGAGATTGTTTGGTGTAGCGCGGCCGCCCTTCTTATTAGAGCGGTCGCCCTTGTTTGATTTTCCTTGCCATGGCCCAGCAGCTTCACAACAACTTCCCTTGGCCCATATGCAGCCACTTTGGCCGGCCATAGCCCAGGAAGTGGCCGCCCTTCAACAATGCCATGGCCTAGTTTTAGTATAAAATGTATTCGGTTCGTCCCGCTATCTTGCAGTCGCACTTTGACCACTTTAACGACTTCTTCGGCGCTTTGCTCTTTGGACTTTTATTTTTCATTTAATCCCAGGAATTTTTATATATTAAATTCGTCCGAAAATTCCATATTCCCTGTTCAGTCCCTGAATTTTCCAATATTTCCCATTTGGTCCAAAAGCTTTCAAATGCCAGTTTAGTCCTTAAGCTCCGCTCCACTTTATTCCTTTTGCACTTTTTAGCCATAAAATACATCTTTAATCAGCTATATACCCTGTACTCATAAAATACTCACAAGCCACATCAAATATATATAAAACTCGGGAATCGAACGCAAAGAAAGCCTAAAAGTGCATCATTTGGATGGGTAAATACACATCCATCAAACACCCACAAACTAACCTTTTGCTCGTCCCGAGTAAAACAAAACTAAAAGAAGTAAAATAAAGCTACTCTAAATACTACTAATTAAAGCAAAATAATTATTTTTGGGATGTTCTATCACAGATGATTCATTGGTCATACAAGTCTCGCATTCTCACCAACACACATAATCAACAAGTGCCAACACAAGAATGGGATTACAATCACATTGAAGCATAAAACTCACAATTTTCCACCGCGGCCGAATGATGAATGAATTATGGGAGGTCACCGCCAACAACCTAAGATTATTTATGGATTCACTAAGCGATGCTCTAAACCAATATGTCATAGACAAGATAAAACCAAAAAGGACACTCATATGCATATTTACACGATTGTCAACCCGGTTACTCGATATTGAAAGAATAATATGGCTTAAAAGTTAAGTGCGAAAGATCGCAGGGCTAGATTCATGGTTACAAATGAAGGTAAGGACATACGAAAACAAGAAAGTGAAACTAGAAAGTCTTCTTTTAACAATACATCCCCACTTTGATGATAAGTTCTCCACTCACCCTTATTACTTCCCAATGTGTCCACCCACAAACTAAAACTTTTTCATATATCAACATGGGGTTGGGCACATTCCACTACTTCCTTTGGTCACCTTGAAATATAATTCCACTTTTGATATTAGGGAGGGCTCGATTTTTTTCATTTTTTTTTTCTTTTCTTTTTTTTTTTTTTTTTTTTTTTTTTTTCTTTTGCTTTGCACAATTACATCACGAAGAATGTGCATTCAATATATTTTTTTTCAAGCCCCTCTTTTCATTACATAACATGACCCTTTTCTTTATTTTCGTGACCACTTTCCATTCCACCCTTGATTTTCCAAAATTCACCCCACAATTCCCCATTCATTCCCTAGTTTCACTTTCTTGAAAAGGTTAGAAAATAATGTATAGGTTAAAAGGGTAGGACAATGTGGGTACAAATGAAGGCGAATGGCGGTCTAAGATAACCTCCCACTTTGTGAGAGATTCCATTCTTTTTCAAGCTCAAAAGGGGTTCTAGCGGAAATTTTTAGTGACTAGAAAGTTTAAGGCTCACAAAAAGGGATTCAAAGAAATAGCCATAAATATCAAGTAACCTATTGACGTGTTATTGACAATCATGCAAACATGTTCTAGGGACCCCGAGAATACACAAAGTGATCCCATAAAAGGCACCTAAGTTGATGACAATGACCAAGAATATGATACGGAAGTGAGAGGTGGTGCAATCATAATTTAAATGTTTCAATGCAATCCCAATCACCACACTAATAATAGCACATGTGATTTTAAAATTAAAGCACACTCTAATCATCACAGACTTTGGACAACATCCCAACTATGAAAAGAACAAAATTTTTAAATTTTTCTATTTTTTTAGAGGGTGACACTATATACACTCCCCTATAAACCCACAAACTCGGAGAGTTGCCCACCCCCAAACTCAAAACATGCTATGTCCTCATAGCAAAGAGAACAAAAGCGTGCCTTAAGTTCGAAAGATAGCAAGACACTACTAAACAATAATTAACAAAACAGTAAAACATACCTCATTGGGTTGCCTCCCAAGCAGCGCATTTGTTTAAAGTCGTTAGCCCGACTATGGTCCCAAGCTTACTTGGCCTTTGCTTTGCGGCCTTTGGACCATCTCCTTTCCTCACGGGCACAAACGCCCTTCTCTTTCCATTTCAGCACTCCATTGTCAACAAGTAGGGGTAAAGCCACATTTATTTTCGAAATTTTACGCTTGTGCTTACCCCTCTTTCTTTTCTTTTTATTGGGGTACTCACCCCCAAACTCAACTTTTTTCGCAACCTGCGAAATACCATTCTCACAACCAAGATCAAGAGAGTTATCATGCACAAAAATAGTAGCAAAAATAGAATCAGATAAATCACTAAAACTCTCCTCACTAACTTTATGTTTTGAAGGCCCTTGTGGTAGATGTGATGGAATCGACTCTTTATGGGAGTCGTGTGGGGTGTGATACGACCCGTTACTCCTAGAGTATTGATCGGCCTTAATGTTACTAGCCACGGGACAAACGTCCGCATTATCCCCACTTTTCTCACATCCATTCACATCATATATGACCATTGGTACATCATTTATGGCTCCTACAAAATCATCTTTGGGGGAGATTTTCTTATCATTTTTAGACATAACAAACTTGCATTCTTCCCCCATGCCTCTCAAGGACACCACCCCTTGACACACATCAATGGTGGCCTTAGTGTCAAACATAAATGGCCTCCCAAGCAGAATGGGAGTTTTCAATTGCTCCTCACTTGATCCCTCCATACACATCACATAAAAGTCAATGGGGATAATGATTTTATCAATTTTAACCAACACCCTTCAAGAACCCCTAAAGGTCTTTTAATTGAGAGATCCGCCAATTGCAAGTCTCTCATGGGTGGTTTCAACTCACATGCCCCCAAACTTCTAAAAAACATGAAAGGGCATCACATTGACACTTGCCCCAAGATCTAACAAACCTTTAAAATTTTGACCCCTTACATAAATTGGGATAGTGAAACACCCGGGGTCTTTTTGAACATGATTAACTTTTTCATTCTCATTAACATCATCATTATTATCAAAACAATTAATATTATCAAGAGAAGATAGAAATACCTCCTCGATTTCTTCACTCTCATCCCACACTGTCGTGATTGACTTTGCTTGCTCAGGTGGGTTCTTCTCTTTCATCAACTCTTGGGCAACCTTCACAAGCGGCTCTACTTGTGTGCCCATCTTTTCAAAAGCAAAGATCTCGTATTTCTATTACTTTGCCGCATCTCCATTCTTAATCACCGGATCGCCAGCCTCCCAAGGCTCTTTATCATGTTGTCCAGGTGGTGGCACATGAAGAGGTTTCACTTGCTGATTATGATAGCCACCCCATGGATTGTAGTTGCCATATTGGTTGCCTTGGGGTGGTGGCCTTGGTGCATATCCATTAAAAGCATGTGCCTGTTCAGATTATACAAGAAATTTGCTGCACTTGGACACATATTAGTCACATGAGATGATAAACCACAATCTGTACAATAATCGGTAATAACATTGGCACCAATGAGTGCCACAGCAAATAATTTATCAAATTTACTACTCAAGACTCGCAATTTGCTTAGAAAGATTATCAAGCAGTCAAATCTAATACCCCCTTGTCCTACCTCGAACTCTTTTTGTTGAGAATTAGCACTCAACATCTCAAATAAAGCCTTGGTCTCATCCGGGGTCTTGGCTCCAATTGAGCCTCCAAAGAAAGATTGTCAACCAATGATTGACCATTGTCATTCAAGCCATCATAGAAGGCTTGGTTCAGTGAGGGTAGTGTGAAATTATGATGGGGACATTGCATTATCATCGTATTAAATCTTTCCCATGCCTCATGAAAGGGCTCCCCCACATCTTGGGAAAATGTCATCAATTTCTGTCTAAAACTAGCCAAAAGATGATGTGGGTAATATCTTTTAAGGAACACATCTTGTAATTCTTCCCAAGTACTGATGCTGCTCGGTGCAAGCATCATCAACCATGTTTTTGCCACTCCCTTAAGAGTGTAAGGAAAACACTTTAGTCTAATTTGCTCCTCACTCACTCCCTGTCTTAACAAAAATTGAGCAACAACAATAATATACTCTTTAAGGAACGTGAGTGCATCCTCGCCAGGCAATCCGTGAAAGCTTGGCAACATGGCAAAGTATTGTCCTTTGACCTCCAGATTTTGTGCTGCTTCAGTCAGTACTATGCATGAGGTGGAAGTGTCCACCCTAGGTCTAAGGTAATCATTCATTGTTTGTGCCGGTGGTTCTGCCATCTCGGCTTTTTCTTCCTCTACCTCGGTGGTGGAGGGTTCAGACTCGATGTCCGAATCTGAAAAGAGAGGATTAAAGAGGGGATCGCCCTCAAATTCTTCCTCAAGTCTATTGATGTTGTCGTCCAATGGAACCAATGTAGGCTTCAAAGAACGACGACCTTGCATTCACTACCTAACCTACTTGTTTACTTGCAACAAGTCCCCGGCAACGGCGCCAAAAACTTGATGGAGGAAAACTCCCTCTTGTAATAAAAATACCGAGCAAGTGTACTCACTACCGGTGTAGTAGTATGCAAATGCAGGGGTCGAATCCACAGAGACTCGTTGGTAAACAAATAGGGTGAACGCAGTGAATTTAGTAACAAAGGTTTATAGATTTGATTTAAAAACTAAGAGCATAAATTAAATAACAAAAACTAAATAAACAAAGGAAACAGATTATGAGCAGAGATTCGTAGATTGGAATTCACTATACCATCATTCTATGCACAATTTTACTTAGAAAACATCAACTCAACTTCTAGGGTTCATTCACTTTTGCTAGGATCGACACGGTTAGGTGGCCGAATTACAATCCTAAATACTCTCTTAATATTGTAGATTCTATTACGGTTCCACAATAGGCCAAGAATAAATTAAGAACGAAAGAATAAAAGAACCTAACTTTAATCGATTTCTATTACGGCCTCAATTAAAGTTATTCAATCAATAGTGGTCAATGTATAAATCGCCCAAATTAATGGCTCGATAAATACCCAATTATTCAAAGATGAGTTCGTATCTTAACATACGTCTCGAATCTAAGAACAAGAAATTAAAATCTATTGATCGAACTAAAAGGAATTAAATAGAAAGAATTAAAAATATGATTGCATAGAAATCCGGTAAAGGTTCGACCAATCTACAAATCTAAAGAAATTAGCTACTCATAATATACAAATAATAAAAACCTGGATTGAATTCGAAATAATTCTTCAATTTCTTCAATGGAATTCACGAAAAGAAAAATAAAATAACTCTCAAACTCTAATAATATATGATATGATATGTTGATTTTCTGTGATATGGAATATGTTATAATATGAATATATATATATATTTTATGTTCTCTACGTGGCTGCTGTGGAGTATACATGGAAAATAGGGCAACACCATGGACCCAGGTGAGAAATCACGAATATGCCCTTGAATTGATACGTAAACTGATGCTGACATCGGAAGAAGCGCGGACGCGGTGCTGGAAGCGCGGACGCAATTCTTGGCCGAGAGATTGTTTGGTGTAGCGCGGCCGCCCTTCTTATTAGAGCGGTCGCCCTTGTTTGATTTTCCTTGCCATGGCCCAAATAGCCTTCACAACAACTTCCCTTGGCCCATATGCAGCCACTTTGGCCGGCCATAGCCCAGGAAGTGGCCGCCCTTCAACAATGCCATGGCCTAGTTTTAGTATAAAATGTATTCGGTTCGTCCCGCTATCTTGCAGTCGCACTTTGACCACTTTAACGACTTCTTCGGCGCTTTGCTCTTTGGACTTTTATTTTTCATTTAATCCCAGGAATTTTTATATATTAAATTCGTCCGAAAATTCCATATTCCCTGTTCAGTCCCTGAATTTTCCAATATTTCCCATTTGGTCCAAAAGCTTTCAAATGCCAGTTTAGTCCTTAAGCTCCGCTCCACTTTATTCCTTTTGCACTTTTTAGCCATAAAATACATCTTTAATCAGCTATATACCCTGTACTCATAAAATACTCACAAGCCACATCAAATATATATAAAACTCGGGAATCGAACGCAAAGAAAGCCTAAAAGTGCATCATTTGGATGGGTAAATACACATCCATCAGATATGATCTCGTTGGGCACTCCGTATCGGCACATGATGTTCTCTCGGATGAACTCGGCCACCTTCTTAGAATTCAGTACCTTGTACGATCTGGCTTCTACCCATTTGGTGAAGTAGTCGACTGCGACTAAAATGAACTCGTGACCATTGCTCCCTGGTGGAGTGATCTTGCCGATGACGTCGATTCCCCATGTGGCGAAAGGCCATGGTGTAGTCATGCAATAGAGTTCATGAGGAGGGATGTGATTGAGGTTGGAGAACCGTTGACATTTGTCGCAGCTTCGGACGAACTGGATGCAGTCTGTTTCCATTGATATCCAATAGTATCCCATACGGAGAATGATCTGTGTCAATGCTCGGGCGTTCATGTGCGGACCACAGGTTTCGTTGTGAACTTCATTCATTAGCTCGTTGACTTTTTCTTTGTTTACACACCGATGGAGTGGCCCTTGGTGGCGCTTCTTGTACAACATACCCCCCAAAATGACGAAATGGGATGCCAGGCATTTTAATGCCATCATGTTTTTGGCTTTGATCCCTTCTTTGTATTTTCCATCTTCATTTGTGAAGGAAGCTTCTCCGCTTTGGAGGTACTGGTAAATTTGATTGTACCAGGGTTCGTCGATCGTTTCCTTTTTTATTTCGATCTCACAGTAATAGGCGGGTGTTTCCCGTCTGCCTATTCTGAGGGGTTTTACTGCTTTCCCATCGGGAATTTCGACAAGAGAGGCGAGGGTTGCCAGGGCGTCTGCAAAGCGGTTCCTGTCTCTTGGCAAATAGTGAAAAGAGATGTCCTTGAACTGAGCAATGATCTTCTCCATGTACGCGTGGTACTTCTGAAGGCCAGAATCTACCGTCTTCCACTTGTTGGACACTTGATTGATGATCAATGCTGAGTCTCCATATACATCCAGTTCTGAGATGTTGCGCTTGAGGGCGGCTTCCAGACCGGCTGCACAGGCTTCGTATTCTGCTGCATTGTTGGTCGTTTCAAAATTTAGCTTGATGGCTATGGGAGTGTGCTCGTCCTTGGGATCGACAAGGAGCATTCCAATACCATTCCCCTTCTTGTTGGCTGCCCCATCGAAGAAGAGTTGCCAGCGGTTTGCGCTGTCGAGTGAAAAGATTTCGTCGTCCGGAAAATTGCGCATCGGGATCCTTAGGTTCACCGCTTGGGAAGTCGGCCACTGATCTGCCATTACTCTACCCTTTTTAATTTTCGACCATGTACTTGATGTCGAACTCGGCCAGGGAAGAATGGCCACTGCTAGTCGCATTGACAGTGGATGGCTTGTCAAAGAGATATCGGACGGGGTCCATTTTGGAGACCAGAGCACCGAATGTGACCGCATGTAGTGTTTCGGTTTCCCGACTACCCATACCAAGGCGGTACAAGTTTTCTCTAATGAATAGCCGAGTTCACTTCCTTGAAGCTTTCGGCTTACGAAGTAGATTGCATGCTCAACCTTGGAATCTTTACTGTTCTTGTGCGCATTGCTCCGATTGACGTGTGCATCGTCGGATACGGGAGTAGTGGCTTGTCTTCATGTGGCGGGCACGACTGGGGGATTCACCAAGTAGGTCTTGATCTTCTCAAAAGCTGTTTGGCACTCGGAGTCCCATTTGATGTCGGCATTCTTTTTCATTAGTTTGAACATGGGCTCGCAGAGAGATGTCAACCGGTTAATGAAGCGACCCGATGTATCAAGTCTTCCCATGAAGCTTTTTACTTCGTTAAAGTCTCGTGGTGGCTTCATATCGATGATGGCCTTGATTTTCTTGGGATCGGCTTCGATACCTCTTTTACGTAACCATGTACCCAAGTACCTTGCCGCGCTTGACGCCGAAGGTGCACTTAGCGAGGTTCAATCTCATGGAGTGCTTTCGAGTCTGTTGAAGAACTTTCTCGAGATCTGTCATGTGCCTGCATGTCCCGATCCTCTCGGAGTGGATGATCATGTCGTCGACATATACTTCGATTTCTTTGTGAATCATGTCATGGAAGAGGGCCGCTTGCGGCCACCGGTAAGTAGCCCCAAAGCATTCTTCGACCGAACGGCATGACCGTGTACGCATGTCCCCACGGAGTGGTGAAGGCGATCTTGGCTTGATCCTCCTCGGCCATCTTGATATGGTTGTATCCAGCGAACCCGTCCACGAAGGACTTTACTTCGAAATTTGCCGTGGTGTCGACTCAAAGGCATGTCGATGTTAGGCAGTGGGAAATCATCTTTAGGGTCGGCCTTGTTGAGATCCCGAAAATCCACGCAACATCTCGACCTTTCCATTGGCCTTGGTGACCGTCACGATGTTGGAGAGCCAAGTCGGGTACTCAATCACTCGATGAAACCAACTCAAGCATCTTCTCAATCTCTTCTTTAACTTGCAAGGACCACTCTGGCTTGATCTTGCGCAGCTTCCATTTTGGAGGCTTGGATTCGTGATCCAGGGAATTCTATGCTCTACGATTGAGGGATCGAGTCTGGCATGTCCTGGTATGACCGGGCGAACACGTCAACATACTCCTGAGGAGGCTTATCGTGGCTTCTTTTTCGCATCGGCGAAGAAACCGCCCACTTGTGTCTCTTTAGGCTCTTGCAGACCTTGTCCCCTGTGTTCACTTTGGTCATAACCTCTTCGGCAGCTTGGGCCGGTTGTCCTCTTGGTCGACTAAACGCTCGAGAACTTCTTTAATGTATTGTTCATTTAATGTGTCCCGCTTCTTTATCAATTGAATTATTAACGTCTTTTAAGTTGTTTGTTAACTTATCAGTTGTTAAAGTGGCAATGAGAGGATACTCCGAAAGGTCAGACTTTTCATTAAGCAAGAACGGAAATACATGGTTGGCTACATTATTATGGTCCTCCGGCGTAAGGCCATTGGATGACTCAGAGGACTGGACTCGACAAGGATCGACTCGAGAGGTTTGAGATCGGGTTTAGGGAGATGTGGGTGCGGGCCCAGCTTGTCTTCCGGCTTCGCCCTGGCTTGCCCTTGGTCCGGTGAAAGTTACCCGGTTCTTGGTGGCATTCTTGGATGTTTGATGAGGATGCGGGGATCGAGAGGCTTGGCTTCTGCTGTCCCAATCATGGCAATCATGCTATTTTCGGAGCCCAGGTCAATCAGGTTCGGCACCTCCATGACCTCTTCAAAGAGACTCTGTAGAGCTGGTCCACTGAGAGCGTCTTCTATGAATTCTGGTTCCTTCTGCTTTGGAGTTACTGTCTCGAATATGGCCTCGGTGGCTAATCCGAACAATTTGTTTCCCACGGAGAGTACCTTGAGTTGCACTTCCAAGTCTGGGATTCCCTTGAATGTGTACTCGTGCTGGACTGTGGTGGCAGTTGGTCCAGGTAGAGCTGTGATGTCGAGGAACGCTCCCCTAATCGGATTAGCTTTGAGTCCTCTGAAACGCTTGAGGTCCCGTGCTAGCTGTTCCATTCTTTCTGTAGTCTCTGTGCTGACTATCCTTGCTTCTTTCTCATCTTTATCAGTTCCACTGTCGGTCCCCTCAGTTCTGCTGTCGGTTCCCTTGGTGAAGTAATGAGCGAGGTCAAAGCTGTAAGGCCGGAGATTGGGTGTGCCGTCGGAGGTTCCCCTTTTACGGGCTGCTGCCTTGGTGCGGGCGAGCCTTTTGTCTTCCCTGGATGTCGGGCCGGTATGTTGGTGCGTAGCCAAGCCCCCCTCGGACCGTGGTGTGGTCCTCGACTTCAATAACCTGGTGTTGGCCTTTTAGCCTTTTGCCGAGCCCCGGTCTGGGATGAAGTTCATAAGTTTCATCATCTTCATACGGCGGGAGTGAATGCGGGGTCGTGAGATAGTGGAAGGTCCACGTTGCATATTTGGATCTTGGAGGTCTCCAGGGTGAATCCAGTTAATGCCATGTCGTCATTATGCTTGATTTCTAACACTGGAATGTCGTTGGTGCTGGTCCCCTCGGTGGTGACACTGTCGCCGTAGACCGTGGTTAGCTCGTTGCCTTGCATGAACTTGAGGCACTGATGAAGGGTGGATGCCACGCCATTGATTTGATGCAGCCAGGGACGCCCAGATGGCCGTGAAAGTGATTGGAATGTCCAATACTTGTAATTCGGTGGGGATCATCCGCTTCACGAACTGTATGTTAAGAGTAGCAACTCCGAGAACCGTACGGGAAGTAGAGTCATAGGCCTTGACGGTGTGGATCAAGGCTTCAAACCGTGGGGCTTGATGTCAAGCAGTTCCATCATCTTGGAGGGCAAGACATTCATTCCGGAACCTCCGTCTACCAACACGCGGGAAGGCGACGCTCGTCCAGTTTGGGCTTTGTGATGTAGAGCGGCTCATTGTGATCAGCCCCAAATTTTGGAAGGTCCAAATCTATGAAGGTGATAATGTTGCCATAGTGGATGTTGCCGATCATCTCGAATGACTTCATCCGGGGTCAAGGCCCACGGGGACCATGGTACGGGCCAAGCTTTCCTCTAGCTTGAGCTTGTGAGGATAAGAGGAGGTGAGCAAAGACCAAAGGGAAATGTTCGCCCGAGTCCGCCTAAGCCGAGTGAGGATCGGGTCCTCTTTCAGTGGAACTTGCGTCTTCGGGCCGGCCGGATTGCAGCCCGGCTCCGCCGGCTTTTAGTGGCCTTGGGTGGTAATGTATGGATTTGACCCGATCGGGTTAGAACGCCGACATCGTTTGGTTCCTTCGAACAGGCCGCTCCGAGTTGAGCCATAGTTAGAGGAGGATTCCTCGTAGCATAGTGGCCATATGTCTTCCCTCAATTCATTGATCGTAGATGTATTCCCCCGAAGCTTCAGCAGCTTTGACGGATTCTCGTCCCCAGATACCGGCTTAGGTGCCTCGCGAGGAGGTAGCCTACGGTTTGACGCACTGCTCGAATGTCGGTGCACAACAATGGTCGCTGGAGCCGAACCGCGTGCATTGCTGACCCTCCGGGGGAGGTTGGAGAGTTCTAGGTTCAGGCGAACAATCTCCTTGATCTCTTCACGGTATACCGCGCTCCTTTCCTTCTTGCTGAGCATAATCAGGGCATTCTGGAGTTGGGTCTGGCGATACTCGTGATTTGCTAAACTTCCTCCACTCTTGGCCTAGATTAACTTTCTTGCAGCAGAGCCTGCGTCGAGAGTTAATGACTGCGTTTCTTCCCATGTGAGAATAGCTGTGGCTTCTTTGAACCGCATGCGGCGCCTAGATAAACTTCCACCGGGGAGAGCTTTCTTTTCGCTTTATCTCGAGTAGCGGGTATGTCGGAAGGTGAGTACACGGCTTCCCGAACATCCGCCCATGTAATCGGTGGCCGACCCGCCGATCGTCTCTGTAAACGAATGCCGTAGACTCGTGGAATCTCCCCGAGTAGTTGCTCGAGACGAATTTCCATCCTCCTCTTGTTTTTAAATAGACCTTCCTCCCTGAGTTGGCCTTTCAATTTGAGTGTGGAAATGATCCGTTTCCATCCTCCCAGGACCCTTGGGAGTCCGGTTTTGTTGACTTCATGCCTGGCTTGGAAAAGAATGGTTTCATCGTCTTCGTCATCACTTTCACAGAGAACTTGCTTTCCTCGGGAGGTAAGCGCTGGTACCCTTCCTGCTGTGTCATTCCATCTCCTAGGTCATCGGGATCGTTGACCACCCTCGTTTGGCAGAGAGGGTTGGATGAGAACAGACGGTAGTCCAGGAAGTTGCCGTGAGCAAAACCCCTGAGGTCGAACTGGTCTAGAGTGGCCTCTAGCTTTTTGTCTGAAGCTGCCTGTGACACTTTAAGGGCTTGGTCCCTGTAGGTTCTTCGAGCTTGGTCTTCGTCCCAAAGACGGCTTTCTTGAGCGGCTAGTTCCATGAGGGCTTTCCTTGCGAGTGCTAAACAGTCTCCGTAGGTGCGCGCCGTCTGGCTAGTGTCTAGAACTGTGATCACATCCAAATCGCCGAATGGCGGGAACACTTGGATTACGTTAACGAAGGAAGTCGGACTGGGACATTCCATGCGGCCTTCCTTGATCTCGATTACCAAGAAGTTTGCCCAATTTTGCTTGATTGAACCCACGGGGGTGTTGAACTCGCGATGTTGACAGCCTCGTGATCTCGCTCGATCGCCAAGTCTATCGAGCTAGCGCCTACCGGGCAGTGATGTCCGAATTCGGGGCCGTGACGACTGGGAGTAGAATCGAACTGGAGCATGTTGATGCTGAGGTGGTCATTTCCAATGTCGGAAGCTGACTCTGTCTTGCGGGGAAGACCTTCACAGATGTTTTCGGGGTGGCTGCCGGAAGAATTCCCGAGGTTGATCTGATTCATGACAGGGTGAGGAGCTTGGTCTCCTTCGCTGTTGACCTTGGCCTTGGCGGCGCTTGAGGGTATAAGCTTGACTGACGGCACGGGCCGGTTGCCACTGGGGCTGGTACTCGGAAGTGATGATGAGCTCTGAGCTCGGTTGGCCAGGGCCTCGTTTACCATAAGCAGGCAGTCGTCGAGGGTGACTTTGGCATTGCAGAATCTGACAATGAGGACCGGATACTTGGTATCATCGGGATATCTGGAATAGATGATGTTGACGAAGTCGTCGTCAGTCACTTGATCAGAGGAATTCTTCGTTGTGTCAACCAGTAACTTCCAATTGTCGAATAGCTGCCTGTAATGGACGTTGAGCTTGACAATTTCCATGGTGTTGGAGCCTTGGTCATAGGTGACCTGATCGGAAGGGGTTCCATCCTCAAAACTGAGCATGTGAATGCAGAGGTCTGCCCGCGGGTCTGCCGCGTCCTCGACTCCGGAGAGTCCTGATTCTTCATCGTTTGACGGCTCAACCCAAACATAGGGACGTATTGCATCCGGGTGCGTTGCTGGAGCTGCTAGGAAAACATCATGCCCTTCACTGGAGAAGAGGGGTGCAGCAGGTAGTTCCTCATGGAGGACATCCCATACGACTTCCATGCATTCATCCCGAGAATGACGGTGCTTGTTGACCTTTATCACGAAGATCTCTTCGCCTGGCGGGGCCAGAGATTTGGTTTGAAGAATACTGACGAATCTCCGATTGGAGACTGGGGGTTTATGTGCCCGCATCATGGCGATGTTCAGCGTTTCTTTCCAATCTGCCTCCAAATGTTGGAAACGACAGTTGAACTTGATGTATCGGACTGCTTCAGGGTTTGCCTGCTCGAGTACGTTGACATAATTAGCATCTCCGGACTATGAGGGATTCTGATGAGATTTGCCCCGATAGTCCCCTGATCGGTTTGAAGGAGGTAGCCCCGTGCTCGATCCGCGGCACGCTGCTATTGTCTCGGCTTCGCTTTCCTATGAGGAAACTGTCCCTCTCGATGACTTCAAGATCTCCCCGCCGGTTAATGAACTTAACACACCGATGGAGAGTGGAGGCTACGGCTTTCATGTGATGTAGCCAAGGGCGTCCCAAGAGGGCTGTGAACTCGATGGAATGTCCATCACGTGGAATTTTGCCGGCACCATTTGGGTCTCGAACCGCAGTTCCAGAGTCACCGTCCCCAGGATGGGACGAGACGTGCTGTCATAGGCCCTGATAGTCCGGGTCGACGGAATCAGATGGCTTTCGTTGATGCGGAGGGCTCGCATCATGCTGAGAGGGAGAACATTAACGGCTGACCCGTTATCTACCAATACTCCGGGGAGTGATATGGTGTTGAGCTTGAGAGTGATGTACAGAGCTTCGTTGTGCCCCGAGGCATCTCTCGGTAGATCTTCGTCACAGAACGTGATCATACTGCCATACAGTCGGGAATCGTAGATCTCATCTCTATCCGTAGAAGGAGAGTCATCTAGCCATCCATTTCCTGTCTTTATTTTGCGAGGTAAAGCCTTTGCAGGAACCTCGGGATTGCGTTGAGGCTGCTTGTGGCGGTTGCCGCCCTTGGTTAGCACGTTGATCGAGTGCGAGTGCCAAGCTGACTTTGATCTTCCCTTTCCGGTCCGGGCTCGGAAGCTGGACAAATTGAACCTTAGTTGATCCCGCGGGGTTTTGTCTCGATCCGGCGCAAGGTTACCAAGGTCCGAGGTATTCCGGAGCCCCGGGGCCCGAACTCGGTTTCAGCCGGGACTTTTCGGCTTTTCCACCTTTGTCGCTTCTAAAGCCGCATGGCCCGGAGGAAGGGAGGACTCGGCTAGAGTAGAGTGCATAGTAGTCGAACCTCCTGGATGGCTCTCCGAGTGTACCCACACCGGTGTCTCCAGCTCTTCATATCTTTCTCTCAAAGATTCTGTTGAGAGGACTTCTTCTTCGTTTTCTCGCAGGATTGCTCCGGCCATATCGTGGGACTCGTACTGTGCAAAGGAGCGGCCACAAACATCGTAGCCGATGTGGACATTAAATGAGGACCCGGCTAGAAGAATCGGAGGAACTGGCTCTGCGGCAATCTTCTTGGGCACCCACTCAATGGAATTCACATCGTTATTGTTCGGAAAGGGGTTTCCGATCGTATTGGGCCCACGGGGACGCTCCAATTTGCCTTCTTCTATCAAGTTACGGATTTCGTATCGTAACCCCAAACAGCTTGTCCGTGGTATGGCCGTGATACTGATGGAAGGCGCAGTATTTGTTCTTGTCCGCATTGGCTACGGGATTCTTGGGTTTGTAATTTGCAACGGGTTTAAGGAGACCTTCCTTGATTAACCCTTCCAACATCTTGCTTAGCGGCATGTCCAACTTGTCGAAGTGTACGGCAGGCTGCTTCGAAGTGGAGTTGTTGCTTTGTGGGACTGGGTTTCTGTTGCCCGACTGCTGTCCCTGATGGATATATTTGACAGACGTATCTTTCCCTTTGCCGGGGGCCGGTGCGGGATTGAATGCAGCTGCTGAGCGGTATCTGTATGGCTGTGCAATAGCCAACTTTTCCCTGAGATCCTTCTCGAACTGTGAGCCGGCATTTACCATGGCCCGGAGATCTGGGAAGAAATGATGACTGATGAGAGTTCTGATGGACGGTCTTAAGCAGGACTTGAAGATCCGCATCTGTTCCTCTTTGGAGAGTGGCTCCATGATATCGGAGAGTTTCCAACTCCACCTCTTGTAGAATTTCCCGACGCTTTCGTCCGCTTTCTGCTCAGTGGTGATTAAGTCCTCGCGACTTGTTTCCCACTCTAAGTTGGATCGGTACCGTTCCAAGAAGATGTTACTCATCTGATCCCAGGTGTGGCGATCCGCAGGCTTGACCCTTAGAAACCATCGTAACGCTGAACTTTTAAGTGTATGCTGGAAGTGGTCGGCCATTTGCTGGAGGGTTGCTCCTTTTGCTCTCATGCCGAGAACGTAGGTGTCGACGTGCGTTTGAGGACATTCGGTTCCGTCGAATCGGTCCATCTCCGGCATTCTGAACTTGGCAGGGAGAGGCGTGACCATTCCCAGATCCGTGGATTTGAGCGTTTCCTGCTTTGAGCTGCTCATGGTGGCTTTCAGGTCTTTCATCTGTTCGACCATCCAGGCCAAGGTTGGGTCCAGTGGTGGACTGTGAGGCTCAGCGCCGGGTGCTACCAGGTGAGCGGTAGTGATTGGAGGTGGAAGGCTTGATATATGCGGGTATATGGGGACCTTTTCTGAACTGTATCGGGGTTTGTCCCCGGTGTTTTGGGATTCGTGTATAGGAAATGGGACGAACCCGGGAGGGTATTGAAGGATATTGGCATCCTGGGATGGTCCAAATGCGCCGGTGGTATTGAGTGATAGGAGTAGCACTCGGGCCGGCCAAATATGACAGGGTTGCCTCGGGAGGTGGCAACGTGAAGCCTAGGTCGGCTGTTTCCTTGATTCGAAGTCATCCCATAAGTTGGCGGGGAGGAACCCGATTGAAGGTTTGGTGAACCGGGTTTTGGGGAATCGTCATCCTCGACCGGGACGAAAGTACCGTCTCGACCGGGGATAGCCGCTATACCTCGCTCATTCGGAAGCCGTACCACGAAATTCCGCCGATCTTCTTCTCGCCTCTTGTGAACCTCACAAGCCCGGATGGCTTCTTCCAATGTCATATCTCATTGCCGGTGGCGGGGTCCTTCCCCGTCACGATTTCTCGGTGAACTAGACATGTCGGAAATTTCCGGCCGAGGGAACCGAGGGAACCGAAGAACCGTCCGACGCCGCTGCTACCGTGATTCTGGCAAGGCGCTGACCCGGAAATCTGAACCACTTTCTGCTCGCTGCAGGGAACGAAAGGAAGGGTTTAGGCTTCGGAAAAGGGTATTTGGCTCAAGGTTTCGGGCTTGTGCAATGTGCAGTTACCGATTAATGTTTACTTAAAGCGTGTTTTCTCAGAGTCTTAATCGGTTGGAAAAGAGCGGGTCTTCTTTTTCGCAACTAATCCTAGAGCTCTAATCAGTGGATCTCGTCACTACGCTTATAAGCCCCTCGTTTCCATTTGTAGATCATCTTTCTCGAGGCGGACTATCCCGAGCGAGGTCTTATAAGGCAAGCGAGTTCCACCGACAAAGGAAAAAGTGAACTTAAGGCTAGCTGATCACGCAAACTTTCAACGTATGTGACGCACGGGCCACAGTCGAAGTCAACGTCCTTAAGTTAAGGTGGGGATCGTGCCAAAATTTCGGCATGACCTCTCCTGACTCGCTTGTGCGAGGGACCTTAGCTTTTGGCGTTGGCCAAGTTATGGCTGGCACGGTGGATACGGTGAGGTTTGGCGACACGGTGTCACATTGAACCTTCGGGTATATTTTTCGGCAGAGCTCCACGTCAAAGTCAAGGATGAAAAGCTCGAGACTTCGGGTCGGGAACGATCTTCGGTCTCAACCTCTCGAGCTTGACTCGGAGCGGGGCCCGACGTAAAAAATATACACTTAGGCTTTATGACACGAGCTAAGCCAAAAACCAACCGGGGTCTTGGACAAAGTGTAACACAAAGAATGCATGGCTTACACGGGCTAGGATGGGATGTTTGGGACGACCCCGTGCGCCCCCGAAAGGTATCTGGCAGACCAATCGGGGTGCAACTGATAAGGCCATCCCGGGTTAGGGGTTGTAGTGTGCAGTGTAGCGAGGCAGCAAGTGCACGTGAAGTGCGGTGTTCCGAGGCAGCAAGTGCGCGTAGTGTGCGGTCACTAAAATTCTTTTTTTTCTGAGTAAAACAGAGATTTTTCATAATGTGTCTTAAAGCATTATGATGCGCAGTTCAAAAGACAGCAATGAAAATCAAACATGAATGGGAATGCACAAACATGGTATGATTTTGGAAAATGTCAATGTAATGCCCTTGAAAAAACCGTTCGAGGTTTAAAGTAACACACGCACACGAAAACGAGGAAGGGTAAACGAAAGTTTGACCCACGGAAGGCTTTTTTTTTTTTTTAAAACAACGGTAGTTTTGAAAAAAAGCATCAGAATCCCCAGCGGAGTCGCCAACTGAAATTACCCGGATTTCGTGCGCGGCGAAAGCGGTTGTCTTTCGCGGAGGGTTGGTGTCTGAGACGTCGCTTCATGGGAAGGAAAATGAGGAGTCGCCACGCGGTTTTTGTTTTTGGAGCCCAAAACGTTGAGAAACGGCTTTAGTGAAAAGGTGTCGTTTTTAATGGTAGCAAAAACTTAGGAAAAGGCTTTGAAAACGGGGGTCATTTTTATTGGTAGCAAAAACGAGTAAAAAGCTATTTAGTACCAGAGATTGTTAGGTTCGGAGGTCACGTTACGTTTCGGGAAGAGTATTACGAGATCACCCGAAACGCCTCGCATGACGAGTCTTTCTACCTTTCTCGAAATCGTGTGTGTGTGTGTGTGTTTTTTTGAAATGGGGGTTTGGATGACAAGCTTAATCTTGGTTTGAATGTCAAACGTTGATTATGTGATCTTTTGAAAAAGTGATCGTTTGAATGACAAACGTCGGTTTTGAGACGGAAATGAGCGTTTGCGTGGCAAACGTCGATTTGAGTTAGAAAAGGAGTTCGAATGACGAACTTTTGGTTTTGAACCGGGCGAGTCATTGTTAACGATTTTTTACGGGAAAAAACGTATTAAATGATTTTGAATGTCAAATAGCGGCTTTTAGTTTGAAAGATGAGCGTTCGGATGTCAAACGTCATTTCGCGCGTTTTTTAAAGAGAGTTCGAAGGACGAACTCCGGTTTTGAACCGGGCATTACATTGTTAACGATTTTTACGGGAAAAAAACGTTTTAAATGATATGCGATCGACGAATCGGGTTGCGACTCGGACTTTGAAAGATAAATACTATCACGATCCAAACGGGTCGGACTTTGTAAATGACAGTATTTAAAGCAGTATCAACGGAATCAAACGATCCGGAATTGTAAATGACGATCAACAAACCAAAACGGCTCGGAAGAGTAAATGACGATCAACGAGTCAAAACGGCTCAGAATTGTAAATGACAGAAAGTAAATGACGATCAACGGATCGATCGATCCGAAATGGTAAATGACAGAAAAAGTAAACGGAACGGGGTCGAAACGCCGTTTTAACCCGTGATTACTTCTCTTACGGAAAGAGAAGAGGATCGAGGGGCTAAAACGTATCGGACCCCGTTAGACGGAGGCGTCTACATTTCAGTAACGGTGTTCGGAACGGTTATAGCGACTGGCGCGTAAATCGAGACGAAACGAGAGATCAGAGAGAGGGAGTTATACCTATGGCTAGGGTCGACTCCTTTGGCTCGGAAGGTGTGTACGGGACACGGAAAGAGGTTTGAAACGGTGTTTCGTAGCGATGAGGGACGTATTTGATCGAAATACGGAAGTTTCACGCGAATCGAGGCAAAACGGGAGCTCGGGAGGGGTGAAATCAGTTTGGGGCGTGAGGTAGAGTGATTTTTGGGGTAAATTCTTCCTTCTTTTAGCTTTGACAGCCACTTCTATTTATAGGGTAAAAATTGCAGTAAGAGTCCGGACGGACTTAGACTGTTTTTCAGGGTTTTGTGGTATTTTGGAATTTTGAGGGGCTTGCTGGCAATTTCAGAAAATGTGCACAGGGAGTCCGGCCGGACTTTGACTGTATACCAGGGGTATTTTAGTCTTTTCCCTTTGATTTCTGATTGAAGGGTGATGGGTGGGCTGTGGCATGGCTGCTACGTGTCCCATGACTCACCAAATGTGTGGGAGTTCGTTCCCCGGTCCCGATTTTGTCCCTTTTTTAAAATAACAGTCCGGAAAATGTCCGAAATGCCTCCGGAAAGTGTCGGAAAGTGCGTTTTTCAGGGAAAGCCGTACTTTTACGTGAGATGACACGTGTCAAGTACGTTTCGACGTCGGGATACACGGGGCAGTCCCGGGACGTCTCGTTGGCTTGGCAACGGGGAGTTTAACGAGTTCCGGTTAACCTGGAGCGGGCCAGTTAACGGATTTCGGTTAACTTTCTGACGGATTTTGACGATCCGGATTTGGGTACTTACACATCCAGATGAGCTCGTAGTTAATGACAAGATCCTCGTAGCTATTTTTTGCAAGTTGGGTGTTCCATGTCCATAATTGAACCACCAAGTTGCTGAAATAAAAGAAATAATAATGAATCAGTCAATCAGAATTCATAAGATTATAAGCATAAAACAACAATGAAAAATGCTATGCTGTTACTTTTATAACATGAATGCATGTTGAATCCGCCAAACCTATAAAAATATACCTAAGGATCTGTTTCCTTTTCAGAAATATTTATCATCCTCAATTTAAAAAATCTCAAAGCTATGATGTTACTTTTATAATTACGATAAGGCTGTCAAATTTTTCAAAATGAAATCAGAAATCAACAATGAAAAATGCTAAAAGGAATACAAAATTTAATTCTTCATCTCTGTGTTAGCAACTGAAACTAACATTATTCAGTGAGGGAAATCAACACAGACATTCATAGTTGAACTAATAAAAAAAAATGATTAACTTTCCTTTTACCTGGATCAAACGTATCATCATTTACTTCACAGCTTTTACATGCCATGGACTTCCCAAAAACTCCTCCTTTATTCTTGTACATAGGCAACTCAACATTCATAATTCGATTTATCAAGCCATGGTCGCCATTACAATAAACCTCCAGAAACTCAATAACTTCGTCCATCAATTCTTGATCAAACCTGAGATCGGAATCCTTATAATAATAATAAGGATTCAAAAGATAAGCCATCAAATGCAATGAGGTATCAAGTCTACCCTTAATCTTATCATTCAATATCTCCAAAATAGGGTTGTAGTTCTTGGAATAATTATTCAGGGCTGTTTTAATTTCTTCCTTGGCCCTAAGAATCTCCCCGTACAAAAATCCCATTGCCGGCTTTTTATCCCCATCAACCATGCGAATAACCCTCACCAAAGGTGCAAAAACTGTCAAACAAGATGTTACACCATTCCAAAAACTAATAGACATGACCGTGTTATAACTTGTTTTTCCTTTCGTAGTCTTGGACCATTTGCATTGATCCCACTCAGTGCTGCCAAACATGGATTTCAATTGAGCTTTCTTCTCCACCAAGCTCTGCAAACTAAGGAAGGATGATGCAAATCTAGTAACCCCTGGTCTCACAATATCCCTCCTCTTTGTATATGACCTCATCATAGCTAGAGTCTTATGATGTCCATATATAAAAATGGTCAAAGCCTTCGCTTGATCAAGAATTTTCTTGAACCTGGGTAATTTTGCAATAACTTCAAGAGCAAGGTTAATGGAGTGTGCAGCACATGATGTCCAAAAAATATTTGGTATTTTCAACTTCACTAGCTTAGCCGCCCCCATATTGTTTGATGCATTGTCTGTCACCACTTGAATCACTTTCTCCAGTCCTATTTGCTCAATACATTCATCGACATAATCACAAATCATCTCACTTGTATGTGCCACATCTGAAGATTCTTTTGACGAGAGAAATATAGTGCCTGCCTTAGAGTTGACACACAAGTTCATGATGCTCCTTCGCTTCCTATCACTCCAAGCATCAGTCATCAGCGAACAACCATTTAATGCCCATTCTTCTTCATGTGGCTTTACTTTAACCTTAGTCCTCTCGACCGCTTTTTTCAACAATTGCTCCCTTAATTCATACTGGCTAGGAGGTTTCCACATTTTTCCAAATTGACCAACAGACTCGGTAAAAAGCCTAAAGCTATCCAACTCAAAAGTATTAAAAGGTATGCCCGCTTCATAAACCCAATCCGCAAAATAGTTTTTCACCACATTTGTTCTATCTTTCCAAATGGCATCTTTAATGTTTCTCTCCCTCATTGTCTTTGCTGTATTCAAAGAAGCTTCGGGATTGATTTCTGCGGCAAAATTGTCCATTGGACCAAGAGACCGGGGTGTCTTTGAGCCTAAGGACTCTCCAAGTTCATCTTCTTCGGTGTCTAACCCCATAACATTCACACTGCTAACCAAATTATCTTCACGATTTATCACCTTTTGTTTCTTGATTTTTGTCTCTTTAATAGCATTCTTGCACTTAGCTTTGTCATCGGGTGTAGATTTGGGACATGCCGAAACGTTCCCCTGAATGTGTGCTATGTGCTCTTTCATTCTACGAATACCTCCGGACATAACCTTGTTACATAACTTGCATCTGACCCTGTCGAAGTTAGATGGATCAACAAGTACGCCATATTCCCAACCGATATCATTTGACTTCCTTTTGAGTTGTATCTCGCTCTGAGTCTCAGATGATGCTCAAACCTAGGTAGGAATAGGAGTACTAGCCGATGCACTTGAAGATGCCATACACCTTAAAAAGTAAAAAACAAAACAAAAAGAAACTTCATCTAACATTTTAAACCAAGTACCAACAGAGTTACAGAAATGACGGAGAGATAAGAAACTTCATCTAACATTTTAATCAATTTTTGCAGAATAAACATATAGCCTTTGTTTGTTATCAACAGGATTCGGAAAAACCCAAGACTAATGGCCAAATTTAAAGAGAGATTTCTAATCAAGCAAACAAGCATAAGAGGGAGCTGCGGCAATACCTTCAACATATCAACAAGATTCGAAAAAACCCAATTTTTGCAGAATAAACATATAGCCAATTTCTTTCACAATCATAAGAAAATAAATAATTAAATAGCAATACCTTCAAACAATTTGATTTTGGGGAGATTTAGTTTGTCACTTGAGAAAGTCGAAGGGAGTTGCGGCAACCCTAATTTGATCGAGGCTTTCAGAAATGACGGAGAGATAAGAGGGTTTCGTATGGTAAGGGTTAAACAAAACAACGTCGTCTTGGTCCAAAAAAAAATAATAAATAAATTAAAACTAGGCGGACAGATATACTTTGGCGGCGACTTAACGACTAGGCGCCCGACTTAGCCGCCTAGGCGCCGACTTTCTTCAAAACCGACTTCTTTGGCCGACTAGGACAAAATCGTGTTGCTTTGGTGCCGCCTAGGCCGAGTTTTAGAACACTGGAATTATTGATTTGTCTTGTTTAATCCCCTAATTTTGTTCTCAAGTTAGATGGCATCAAACCCAACAAATCTCCACCTTGACATCTAAACTTCCGATCACAAAATCAGAACACCCCTCTTCCTCATATATATTACGCTAAACACCAAACTTGTCCTCCGGATAACCAAAATGTGTACACCAAAATTTTGCCCCTACAAGCAAACAGACGTGTTTTCCAAGACACCCAAATTGTGCTGCCCCAAGCCCACCAATATATCTTCAATACACAAAAATGTATCCCCCTGGACACCCAAACTGTGATTCGCCGAGCACACCAATGTTTCTACAAGACACCCAAATGTGCCACTGCAGTAGGCACTCAAAATTGCCCCAACTAGCAATTAGGCAAATCCAATAGACATTGGATCTTGCCAACCCAAACAGATGAAACGGTCATATCAGTGGAATCCCAAACGTTACGTGCCTTTTTCTCGATTTCTTCCTCGCTTCCCAATTGTGTGTGTTGACTTACTAACCGTGTCTTGCACAGTTCAACTACACACTGAGTAACTTGCTGCTACACCTGCTTGTCAACCACCCCACACGAAGCCATGCAACATGTTTTCTTAAGATGTGTCTCTACCATACTCTCTGTAGTAAGATGCTCGACACCCGAGCCCAAAAACGTAGAACCTAGCATGACGTACAAGGAACCTTATTTTACCCCTTTCAGAATTACGTTCGAACCCTGCAGACATTTACTGCTCCACCTTCACCTAGGGGTGTGCACGAGCCTAAAGCCCGCGAAGCCCGGTATGGGCCCATTTAGTTGCGGGCTTCAATTTCAAGAGTCCAACATAGCGGGCTTCTTGCGGGCTCAAATTAACAGGCTTTTTCGGGCTTTAAACAGGCATTGAGCGGGCTCGGGCTTGACGGGCTTACAAATTAGATGTTGTAATTTGAAAATTTTATACCTATTACATTTTGGGTTTTAAATTATTTACAACTAATCTAGTCAAATACAAAGTTGGGAGCACACATGTACATGCAAATGGAAAAAACTTTCATATTTACATTTACAAAATAACAATGCAGCAGCGTGTCTAGAACGTCAGATATGGTAAAGATCATTCAGAAATAAACAGGGATCATATCCCAAAGATTAAAAGAGCATGCAACCTGTAGCAGTGTATGTTGGGGTCAAAGGACCAGCACAAACAGCTAAACTCATGTAATGAGCCAAGCTCTGCAACAGCAAGTCTTAGGCCAAAGAAGATTCTGAATGGGTTATGCGGAAATAATGAAAATGTTCAAGAGATAACCTAAAAGTTCAGTACGGAAATTGCACAATTAGGAGCCATAGTGAAGAAGTCCTGAACATAACAGAGGACTTAACACCAAAAGCAGACCCCATTACCGGATATGTACTCCTAAGTCCTAAAAGGGGGCAACACACAGATGGAAATGACGTAGTTTTGAAAGAGATGGGCCGGGCCGGGCCCTAACGGGCTGTAGAGCAATAAGAGCCCGATCTCAGCTCGAGCCCGCGGGTCTTCAAGCTGTCAAGCCCAGTAGGGTTGAAAACATTGCGGGCGCGGGCGTTGCATACCCCTACCTTCACCTTTGAAACTTTATCCCATCTTGTCTAGCCGATTAAGCGATATCAGATTATTCGTTACTTCAAGAACATGCCTAACCTTGTTCAACGTACAAAACTTACCACCCAAAGTTTGCACCCTGATGGAACCCATGCCAACTACCTTCCAAATAAAACCATTAACAATATAAATATCACCCCCTTCCATTTTCTCGTACGTTGCAAACCATTCTATCTGCGAACACATGTGATAAAATGCCCCATAATCAAGAATTCATGTATCTTTCATACCTTTGTCTTTTTTCGGTTACTAGAGCATAGTTCTACTCATCGTCATCTGCCATACCAAATTGCTCGCTCTTATTTAGCTTGGGACATTCCCGTTTCCAATGCCCATTTTCCTTGTAATAATTGCAGACATCTTCAGGTCTTGAAACCTTTTTAGAAGAACCCTTGTTTCTCCTACCTTGTCCCCTATTGCTTTCTGCAACCAATACTGCTGACTGAGATTCGGTAGATATACCGCTCGCCTTGCGGCTCAGATCTCTGTTCTTGAGATTATTTTTAAGCTCTTTCAAAGTAACCGTATCCTTACCATTAATGCAGGAATCCACATATCCCTCATATAACAGTGGTAAGGAGATCAACAACATAAGAGGTCTCTTCATATTCAACCTTAACATTAATATTACGCAATTCAAGTAATAAATATATAAATCGATCTATGTTATCCCTAATGGGCGTACCTTCCATCATTTGGAGAGAATACAACTTTTGCTCCATATACAGCTTGTTGGTCAATGATCGTGTCAGATACATATCTTCCAACGCAAGCACAAATCACCTCTGAAATCAGTATCTGCAATATCCGCTAGAACGTCATCATCCAAACACTTGATGATTTTAGAGTGGGCCCTCTCATCTAACACGATCAGATCTGTTGTTTCCTTCTCACCTGCCTTCCCCGATCTCTCTATTGTTGCGGCCACGACAACATCTTTGGAAACTACTACTACTTTGCCATTTGAATCCTGACGATCCCTGATTGCAGCAGCCACTGGAGCCCACAAATCCTTGTCTCTCAAAAAGGCATTCATCTTGATTTGCCAAATAGAAAAACTATTATTTCCATTGACCTTGTCAATTGATGATTCGATTTCTGATCTCATCTTCTTCTTTTGCAGCGGAAAGCCCCTAGACCTTTATCAACCTGTCCGATTCTGATACCAGTTTGTTATAACAGATCTATGTAGAAGACAGAAAATAAATCAATCAAATAACACAACGATATACGTGGTTCACCAACTTGGCTACGTCCACGGATAGAGGGCAAGAATATTATTATCAACTGACAATCACCGAATACAATCTATAATCTAATGCACGAATTCTTGGTTACAAAAATTAACAACTATACAAACCCTAGATCTACAGAAACAGAAGAGTAAGAAAGACCATTGTAACATCTAAAATTATTGATCTCTATCACACTAGAAATTATATACAATAAACAGCTATGAAATAGAGGTTATTTATATTATTTATTACTAACCCTACAAGATTTTCAACCCTGCACAGATTTTTTCGTCGCTAAGGCCCAAATCCGTTAAGGGCACGCGGTCGCCCTCTTTGTCCAGAGGCTAGCGCGCAATCGCTCCTGCAAAGGGCGCGGTCGCCCCGTTTGTCCAGACTTTTGCTCGCGGTCGCCCCTCGGCTGCTGTTACAGGAATTATTGATTTGTCTTGTTTAATCCCCTAATTTCGTTCTCAAGTTAGATGACATCAACCCAACATTACTTTTACTTAATTATCGTGCTCAAAAAATTGATAAGGTTTAAGATGAGACGAAGAGAGTACTTAATTTTAAAGGAAATGTCTCATAAATTATAAAAAATATCATAATGTCTCATAAATTTCTAACTATGCTCTATTATCATATTGTATTGTTCTGTAAATATATTGCATACGTGATAATAGATAATAATTCATATTGAATTTAATATTGTATGTTGAATATGATACAATATCATATCAGGCGGCCTTTCAAAATTGGCAGACGGAGGCAACGAGCGTCGGTAATGACTGGAGACAGTATTAATATTATTATATTATAATTTTTAAATACCGCATATATTACATAAAGTATAATATATTAGTTGCATAAGAATTTGTAAGAAATTTAATTTGACGAGTAATTGAGAGTAAGTGGTTTGAATGGAAAGAAACTTATCATAATACAATATTACTGTGGGGAATATAATTGTGTGATACAAATGTTTCACCAGTGAAAACAGATAAGTTTTCGTGTACTTGTTATTATTCTTTTAGTTTCGTTTTAAGATTTTTATTTATTTTTAGTCTGTTTAAATTTATGATTTTTAATTGTTTTATTAACTAAAATAAAATAGACTATGATACCCGTTTGTCACTATAATAACGAAAACTTCCTATTCACTTTCTTTTTTACTTTAATTTTTATACTCAATCACATTTATTTTATTTTAATCTCCATCTCCGCATCAAATCAAACCAAGAACGGACAGGGAAGTGAGTACTATTTATACAAGAGGTATGTGGTAGGCGATGGAAGTGGCCGGTGATAGTTATGAGAGGGCGGTGGTGGCAGTGCCGGTGACGGTGAAAGAGACAGTGATGGGTGACGATAAGACCATCCCCATCAGTGACCCTGACCCAACCCAACCTCAAATAAAATATTAATTTTTCTCACCCAACCCAATCCAACCCAACCTTATATAATTTATACTCCCATCAGTGACCTCGATCCAACCCAATCCAACCCAACCTTTTAAAAATAAAATTAATATATAAAATATATTAATTTTAAAAATATATTTATATAAATACAAAATCAAAATAATTTGATAAAAAAAAAAAAAAAAAAATAAGAAATGGCACAACCGGGGTCAACCTTCCAGTCGGCCAGTTGCCCGAAGTCACCACATTTCGTGACTTTCTATCCATTTGTCTTTTTGTTTTTTTTTTTTTTTTTGTGGTGACCCTCCCCAAGAAAGTCACCATAGTGAGTGGTCTAAGGAGAGAGGGGAATGCATTAAATGAGGAGCCAGTAGTTGCAGAGATTGTAGGGTTGTTCGCATTTAATGTTTGTTTGATGGATCTGGTCTGGAGCCTCCACACCTGACCTGAACAACAAATTAATTTCTCACGGATTCAGTTGGTGCAATTTTCTATTTGGCTTTTAATGACTAATTGATTTGATAAATTTCTTTTCTTTTCTTTATATAATAATAATAATAATAATAATAGCAATAATAATAATAATAACAACAATAATAATAATAATAATAATAATAATAATAATAATAATAATAATAATAATAATAATAATAATAATAATAATCCTTACCCACAAATGATTGAGAGTTGAAAGACAACAAAAAGTTGGGTACAATGACCAAGTTTTTTTTTGATACCCAGGTTTTCAGTTTCGTCGAACTAAATTTTGGATCATCAGTCACCGATCTCTCAGTGACTGGCGGAGGTAAATCGCGGGATGTGTTCAAATGACATAGGGTTTGAGAACATGTCAACTAATATCACATACAAGGTCCAACTCCAGAAGAAAGCAAATTGGTTCCATCAGGAATCGAACTCACGCTGTATGCCTCCAAAATCTTATATCCCCCTTCTTTTACCAATCGGCTATGCCCGGGGACACAATGACCAATTTTCTAATAATATTGCATGGGGTGAGACACCTCAAATCTTTTGGACATTCAACTTCATGTGACTTGTAGGTCCCACCAAAATCCTTTGTATGTATAGTTCATGCATAATTCATATTGTAATTTGAATGGATATCCAAGAATCATCTTCAATAATTGAGTGGTACTAGTTCAAATGAAACAAAAACTTCTTAAATACTTTATTTGCCATTGAAAATTATCAAAAGCATTGCAAGTAAATTTGGATTAATTTTGTAGGTTTGACCATATATTCCATCATATATTTTGTTTTCAATAAAATTACTACTCCATCCGTCTCGATTTAAGTTTCTTATTCCATTTTAGTCTGTTGTTTCAGAAAAATAAAATTTTTAGTTTGCTTTATTTATAAAATTGACAATTAATATGGCCCACTTATTAAGTAAAACCACGCTAGGAGCATAATAATAATAATAATAATAATAATAATAATAATAATAATAATAATAATAATAATAATAATATTAATAGTGTAAAGTGAGGATTTGTCCACACTCCAATATAAGTAAAATATCAATTCTTAAATTATAAGATGACCAAATGGCCAAGTAGCATGACATGACTTAAATTAAATGACTAGAAAAAGCTTATTCTTGTTGACAATTTATGAAATGTAATTAACTAGACCTTTTCTTTATTGCATTATTGATTGAACCATACTCATAAATATGCAACCAAAAAAGGACAAGAAGAGTCACAACTGTTAACCGAAAATTATCTGGTTGATACTCCCGTCTCGAAAAATTTATCTTATTTCAATTTTTATATTTAACTCAATCAAATTTTAATTACAATTTTATAAAAATAGTAATTATTTTTATGCAGTTTTAAAAAAATTATTGTTATAACTAGATTTTTATAAAATTATAATTAAAGTTTTATATTAAAATTGCCAGATTAACTATATTTTTGTATATTTATATTAATTAAATTAACTATTGAAAAGTAAGACTATTTTTTTTTCTCATATGTGGGGGCACGGAGGGAGTGTCATATACGTACGATTAATGATCTTTGTTAGTACCACATTCGTTGAACATTCAAAGAAGGAAGTGAGATGGAGTTAAGGTGTTGGTTGGAATCAAAGAGAAATACTAAATGTTTTCAAACGATGCAATCAATAATAATACTATCCCGTTCTAAAATCATTTTTTCAATTTTTCATCCTATTATCACCAAAAATAAAATCTTGAGTAATAATTTTAGATTTTTATTTATTTATTTTAATGAAAATTTAAAATTTATTACTGATAATATTGCTAATGGTGGATCTAATAACAAGTTTTTGATTCTCATATGTATAATTAAATTAATTTAAAATTATTGTTCAAAATATTTGTGTGTACTACCTCCGTCCAAGTTAATACTTCACAGTTACTGTTTATGCGTGGATTAAGGAAAAAAAATAATGATATAATGTTGTGAGTGTAAAAGTAAAATAGGAGAGAGAATGAGTGAAGGGAATAGTAAATTATAATGGTGTTGTGAGTATTAAAATAATGTAGGAGATAAAGTGTGAAGTACTCCCTCCGTCCCATTAGTATTAGCACAAACACTGTTTGCGCGAGAATTAAGGAATATGATATTTTAATAAAATGTTGTGAGTGTAAAAGAATGAGTGGAGAGAGAATGAGTGGAGGGTGTAATAAATTATAATGGTGTTGTGAGTATTAAAATAATGTAGGAGAGAAAATGAGTGGGGTTGGGTGAATATTTTATTAATATAAAGTTTCCTTTTTGGGAGTGTGCGGATATTAGCGGAAAAAAGGAAAGTGTCTTAATATTAGCGGGACGGAGGGGAGTATGTAAGACCATCAGGTGACTGACCCAACCCAACCTCAAATAAAATATTAATTTCTCTCACTTCCATATACACACTTTCAACCTTATATAATTTATACTCCCATCAGTGACCTCGACCCAACCCAACCTTTTAAAAATAAAATTAATATATAAAATATATTATTTTTAAAAATATATTTATATAAATACAAAATCAAAATAATTTAATCAAAAAAAAAAAAAAAAAAAAGAAAATGCCCAACCGGGGTCAACCGAAGGGCAACAAATTGCCCGGAGTCATGCTCGGTCGTGACTTTCCTTTGCTTTTTCATTTTTTTTTTTTTCTTTTGGGGGGTGACTCTCACTTGGAGAGTCACCATAGTGGATGGTCTAATAGAACGCTCAAAATAGAAAATGTGAAGTATGTAACTGGACGGAGGGAGCATGTGATAACAACAGAAATAGTGAAAAAATGATTGAGACGGTGTAGTAATAATTATCATTGCCAATTTTCTTGGAACTAAATTGTTGTGTGTGGCAGTGCATGTACACATACTATTTGAAGTCAAGTGTGAACATTTAATATTTAACATACTTCTAGTTGATGACTTGACAATTTCTTTATACTCCCTCCGTTCCGATAAGAGCTTCCTCTTTTTTGTCTTGCACGCAAATTAAGGAAATGGGAGGGAAGTAAAGATGTTGTGAGTGTAATTTGAAAATAGGAGAGAGAATGAGTGGAGGAAATAGTAAATTATAATAGTGTTGTGAGTATTAAAATAATGAGGAGAGAGAATGAGTGGAGGAAATAGTAAAGATTTCTTTGCCAAAAAAGGAAAGTGGAAGCTATTAGCGGGACACCCAAAATGGCAAAAAGGGAAGCTCTTATTGGGACGGAGGGAGTATTATCTATTCAAATACTATCATTTTCATAGTATAAGGCCAATTTGGTCATTTTCCAATAGCCTAAAGGAAAATTCGTTCCTTTTTATTTTCATTTCATAAATCAAGATATTTCTATTTGTATTCAATATGCAATCTAATATCTATAAATAAACACAAAATCTGGGGAGAAACGCGTTTCTCCGTCGCTTTTGGAGAAACGGGGCTTGTTTTGTCGCGCGACATACTTAGCCACCACAACTGGATATCCTTTCCAAACACGGATATCCGTAAGCTTTTTGGAAAAGGATATCAGGAAGCTTTGTAAAGGATATCAGGAAGGCTTTGTAAAGGATATCCGTAACCCAAATATTTTTTCTTATCCTTTCCAAAGCTACGGATATCCATATTCAATGTTCGGATATCAGGAAAGCTTTGTAAAGGATATCAGAAAAAATATTTGGTTTCTGGATATCCTTTCCAAAGCTACGGATATCTTCCAAAGCTTACGGATATCCAGAAGTGATGAAAGTATATCCGGCTGAAACTATGATGTCGCGCGACAAAAGCAAGCAGTTTCTAGGAAGCGTGGAGAACGCGTTTATGGGCAGACTCATAAATAAATTGGACATTGTGTTAATCTTGAAACATGATATTCATAGTTCAGTCACGAATTTATTTCTAACAGTTTAAACTTTTAAATCAGTAAATTTTTTTTTGAAGGTTGTTAAGTATTAACCCTAGGTCCCTAACCATGTAATGGATATTTCCTTTAATTAGCTAATTTGGACGACCTTATCGACTAGGTCCTTTTTAAAGAGTAAAAGACTAGGCTTAAAAGTCAAATCATTGGGTATACATTTGCATGACTAGATTTATTGCAATCCTTTTGTTTGGTAAGTTGTCACCATTCCAATAATTCATATGGAAACAAGTTTTTCTTGTTAAAGACTATCAATTGAGTCTTATAATAGAAAAGACTGGCTAACTTAGATTCAACTTTCCATCGAAATAAAAATTAGATAAAAATATTTAAAAATGTGTTACACAAAATCAAGGTTTTAAAAATCGCTAGGCGGATGTTAGGCGGCGGAGCCGGGCTGCGCGCACTGGCGAGGGCAGTCGGGATTAGTCGGGGCTGGCGGGGGCTTAGGCCCAGGGCGTTAGAGAGGGGCCTAGGCGCCCTTAGGGGGGTCTTTTAGAACACTGCACAAAATAAAAAGTGTGCTATACAATGTAAAAAAAAAAATTACATTCTTAATTTTGATGTAAATTTTGTATGCAGTAGTAAATAATTTACATCATATTTTAGTACAAATATACTCCCTCCGCCCCAATAAAAGCTTCACTAATTTTCTAAAAGGGCGTCCTGTTAGAAGTTTCACCTTTTCTAAAATGGCAAAAAATCTTTACTATTCCACCCACTCATTCTCTCTCCTATTTTACTATTACACTCACAACATTTTTCAAATTTACTATTTCCTCCACCCATTCTCTCTCCTATTTTACTATTACACTCACAACATTTTTTTCATCCTTAATTTACGTATCGACCCAAAATGGTGAAGTAATTATCGGGACGGAAGGGAGGGAGTATGATTTTATATTCGTTCAAATATTTTATATTTGATTGTAGATTTTTCAATATTGTGTTGTCCGGTATTTAGCGCTGAAGCACTAGAGGTAAGGCTATGTTGTAGCATATCCATGTCAAAAAAAGACTAACAATCTTTTGATAGAGTTTTTCCGGCATTTTGAATAGGAATCATTCAAATTAGTACCTTATTCGTTAAACTTTGTGGGAAATCTATGCTATAATATTTTAAAGTCGCTGAAAAGGCTTTCGGGTGTGGCACGTCGTTCGTTTCTAGAATTTTTTAAATTCTTATGCATTCAAATGGGATGATGTTTCAAAATTTTGTGACACTTCAAATTTTGCGTGTTAGTTAATACGTTTTATTGATAAATATAGGTATGTAAATGGATAAATAATATTACAAATTCAAGTAAAAGAGATGTATACCTCATAATAATATATGTAATGAATAGTTATTTGGTTATGTAATTGACTAAATTATTTGATTATTTAATAAATCACATGTATCATGTATTATTTACTTAGAATAGTACATGTACCAATTAAATGGAAGTTATAATTCAGATATGAAAATGTAAGTATATAAATAGAATAATTAAGATTAAAGATAAATTTAAATTCAATAGGTATATAAAGAACAGAAAATTTTGGGGGAAATCAGTTTCTCCATAAGTTATAAAAAGTCTTGTTTTAAATATATCGACTTGGTGTTTTAAAGCCTAAACTCACTGTTTTAAGGCCTAAACTCGCTATTTTATTTTCTAGCTTAAATTTACTGTTTTAACGCCTAAACTCACTATTTTATTTTCTAGGTATTTTAAGGCCTAAACTCAATGTTTTAAGGTCATAACTCGATATTTTTAAGAATGAAAAGTGGGCTTTTTATAACTTATGGAAAAACAGATTTCCCCTAAAACTTACTCTATAAAGAATTGATTAATAATGTGAAATGTATAGTTATTATGAATTTATATCTAAAAGTTATATAGTTTAGAATTACTTTCATATTTTCTCTTTATATACTCCCTCCGTCCCGGAACATAGTTCACAAACACTGTTTGCACTGGTTTTAAGGAGAGAGTATTATATTGAAAGTGTTGTGAGTGTGAAAATAAAATAGGAGAGAGAATGAGTGGAGAGAATAGTAAATTATAATGGTGTTGTGAGTATTAAAATAATGTAGGAGAGAGAATGAGTGGAGGGAATAGTAAAGATTCCTTTCCATTTTAGGTAAGTTTTAAATGTGTGAAGTAAGTTTTGGGACGCCCAAAAGGGAAAGTGTGAAGATTGTTCTGGGACGGAGGGAGTATATTTTTATGATAAGTATTATAGAAGAAATCATTTAGCTAATATAGGTGTCAAGTGTAAGTATAAAAGATTTAAGAATTGAAAAGTTACACAAGATAAAAATTGTGTATTTTGAAAGACAAATTGGCATGTTAACAAACTTTTTGATTAAAATTATTTTTTTCAACCAAATTTCATGGTGTCATTTTCATCTACAAATTGGCATGTTAACAAACTTTTTGATTAAAATTATTTTTTTCTTGCTATCATCATTCTTTTTATTGTTTTTCTTTCTTTTGATTAAAATTTGATCTTCGTTTTTTTTCATTTTTGTTTAAAATTTTGTTTCGGGTCAAGTTATACTTTGATTTAAAATATAACTTCATTTTGATTTATATTTGTCGTTCTTTTTTTACTGGGATTTGATTTTGTACTTTTTTATTTGTTTTCTTGTTTTGCCTTTGTTTTTTATTTTGATATTGATTTACTTTTTTATTTTAATATTTTACTGTCATTTTTATATTTATATTTTATTCGTTGTTTATGTATATTTTGATTGTTTATGAATTCTTCTTTTTTTTCATTATTTTTATAGTTATTTGAACTTTTGTATTTCTAATTATATTTTGTTTTTCATATATTTTTTGTTTTGTTTCGTTTTGATATTGACATTGATATTGATATTCATTTTTATTTTATTTATTAATTGTCACATTTGTTTTGATTTTATTTGTTTCTTTTGCGAAATTTGATTAACTCTGTGTTGCTTAGTTTTTCATTATTATTTTAAATTTGAATAAGATTTGATTTTCTTTATTTTTTTATGCCAAAATCTTACAAAAAACGCGTTTTTTCTTAAGCTTAGAAAAAACGTGTTTTGTTTTCCCCGCTAGTGCTAGTATTAGTGTAACAAAGTGTCAGTGTTTAACAAAGTGTCATTATAAAAAAGTGTCAGTGTTAGTGTAACAAAGTTGAAAGAGTGTGTTTTTAGGAAACAAGGTGTTTCCTTATTTCGAATCATTATCAAAACGGTAATTTGATTTTCGGACTTTCATGAAAGATTTATATATTTGTTAATATTGTAATATCTTTTATTTATGTACATATATTTATATTAGGACCAACCTACTAACAAAAGATCTTTTCTTGTGATTGTGCTTCATGTTTTCTTGTAGGATTTAGAAACTCACAAAAGGAAAGTGACTGATTTCGTGAAGATCATCTCAAGGTGCATATAAATACAAAGAGGAGACGCGACTTTGGAGTGAATTTGAGAGACAGTACATAGTTGTGATTCAGGTTTTTAACATTGTTAATTTAGATTGTGAGTGGAGGTTGTGCCTTACATCCGAACTCACATCTAGGTTTTTGTCAAATTCTTTGTTTTACTTCTGATTGGAATAGAGTCTACTTGGGAAAGAGAGTCTATTTTTATCATAGAAGGTGATTAGAACTTATTTAGTATTTTCGTATTTTAGTTTTAACTTATTAGGGTTTTTATAAACAACACAATTTTTAATAGTGAAAAGTTTTTGGGCGTAAGCCTAGTTTGCTGGGATCAAAACCAGTGAACGTATATAACTCTTGTGTTATTATTTTATTCCGCTGCATTATTTGTGGATGTGTGGACAGTTGTGGGACACATCTGTACTCACATCCGTAAACTGTTGAGTTGTTTGAAGCTTCCTAGCTACACGAAACTTTCAATTGGTATCAGAGTCAACTCTCGAAATATTACTGAGTGTTGATCCAGAAAGTGTAGTCACAATGGAATGCCAAAATCATCAAAACAGGCCTTCTGTCTTGGATGGCACAAATTGCTCTCTTTGGAAGTCTAAGATGCGTAATTACATCAAAGGTATTGATGAAAGAGCTTAGATGTGTATCCTTATGGTCTGGCAACCTCCTACTGTGGAGAAAAGGCCTGAATCTGGGAGTGGTGACTCTGTCTTTGAGAAGAAACCTGAAGAGAGGTGGACTCTTGAAGAAATATATACTGCTAATTATAATTCGAAAGCAATGGGTGCTATTTTCAGCCATGTTTCTGAAAATATGTACAAACTCATCACTAATGAAAGCATTGCAAAGAATGCTTGGGATATCTTGCAAATGCAATTTGAGGGGATTCCAAGTGTAAAAGCTACTAGGCTTAGAATCTTAATGGATAGGTTTGAAATTCTTAGAATGGAAGAGACAGAGGACATAGTTTCATATGCTGCAAAAATCCATGAAATTTTAAATGAATGTACAAGTCTGAGAGAATCAATCTCTAATGCAAGACTTGTGAGTAAGATTTTGAGGACCTTACCTGAGAGGTTCAATATAAAAGTGGCTGTGACAGAAGAAACCAATGACACCAACACTGTAGGCTTATATAAAATTGTGGGAATTTTGACTATGTTTGAGCTGAATCTTGAAGCTCAGAAAAAGAACAAGTCCATAAGCCTTGCCCTTAAAAGTGCTGCTGCTGTTCCAACAGAGCTTGTGAAACTGTCCTCTGAAATTGACAAGTCTAATCTTGAGGAAGAGGATGTGGCACTTATCTCTAAAAAGTTCAGTTCTATGTTGAAGAACAAGAGAATTAGTAAGTTCCCCAATAGACCTGCCTCAGTGCTGCTGAAAAACTAAAATCTAGCACTGAGAATGGGTTTAAGAAGCCAAACTTTGACAATAAAAAATCATCTGATTCTGTGCAATGTAGGGCATGTCGTGCTTTGGTCACTATGCCAATGAGTGTGCTAACACACTTAAAAAGAAGGAAATGAGCTTAACTGCTACCCTTAGTGATAGTGAGGATGAAGAAGAAGTGGCTAACATGTCTATAATCAACTGTCATTCTGTGTTTAATGCCTTTTATGCAGAAATAGAAGAAGGAGTTCCTAAAGAAACTGTGAATGTGGTCCAAGATGTGAACACATCTGACCTGATATTTAATTGCTTCTCTGTAAAAGGAGATTCTGATGATGAGGATAGGGACATATCCTATGAGGAGCTCTTTGCAACTTACAAAGAATTGCATGCTGATTGGATAAAGAGAATGGACAAAATTGAGGTACTTGCTAAGGTTAACAAGTCTCTTTCTGATAAATTAGCTTTTTGTGAAGATGAAAAGTCCATACTTTCAAAAGAGAATGATGTTCAAAAAGATACCATTGCCAAACTTGAAGTTTTGGTAACCAAAAGAGAAGTTGAACTTGAAAAATTCAAAACTGAATGTGAAAAAGCTGAAAGTACTTTTACCAAGTTAAATAAAAGTAAAATGAAACTTGATGAAGCTATTTCTATGGGTCAACTCAATAAAACTGGTCTAGGCTTTGAACAAGGATAATTTGTAAAGGAGGGATGTGAGGCTTCTACTTCAAAAACTGTGGAAAAACCCATTTTTAGAGAAAAATCTTTTTTTGAGAAAAAGCCAAGGAGAAGGCACTACATTTGCCATTACTGCTTTGCTCTTGAGCACATTAGACCCTTCTGTTACAAGTTAAAGACTGACAAAAGAAATGGTTATGTTAATCAGTCTCAGGTGTGTGAGAAGATGTGTACACATCCGAACACACATCCTGGTAATTTGAGACCTCTGCACCACAAAAAGAAAGTTGAAACTAAGTGGGTGGCTAAATCAAGTGCTACCTACAATGTTGTTTACTCTTCCCTCAAGAGTAGTATCTCTGATTTTTAGTATTTTGATAGTGGATGCTCTAGGCACATGACTGGGAACCAAGCTGTTCTAATTAACTATGAATTAATCTGTGGGGGGGGGAAAGTGAACTTTGGTGGTGGTGCTCAAGGCAAAATTGTTACCCTAGATGTCAAGGGTCTCCTAAAATTGCACAGTGTATACCATGTGAAAGGCTTGAAAGCCAACCTAATTAGCATCAGTCAGTTATGTGATGATGACCTCTATGTGAAATTTGACAAACACTTGTGTGAGGTATTTGATAAAGATAATAAGTGTGTGTTCACTGGTCCTAGATCTGCTGATAATTGTTACAAATTTGGTGACAATCTTTCTTGCCTAAACTCAAAAGCTAATGATGTCAATCTGTGGCACCAAAAATTAGGGCATGCTAGCTGCAGAACAATGGAAGAGCTTCAAAGGTTTGAAGCTATTAAGGACCTCCCTAAGCTGAACTTCAAGAACCCTGATGTCTGTGGTTCATGTCAAAAAGGAAAACAAACAAAAGCATCACACAAAAAGGTCCAACAATGCTTCACATCTAGGTGTTTAGAGCTTATTCATACTGACTTGATGGGACCTATTGAAGTAGAAAGCTTTGGTAGGAAAAAGTATGCCTTTGTGTGTGTTGATGATTACTCTAGGTATACTTAGGTGATGCTCTTAAGAGAGAAATCTGAAACTATTGAAGAGTTCAAAAATTGGTACAAATGGGTTAGGAATCTTTATGGTCTTTAAGACTATGAGGATTAGATCTGACCATGGCACTGAATATGAGAAATTCATGTTCACTTCCTTCTGTAACTCCAAGGAAATCACACATGAATTTTCTGCACCAATCACTCCACAGCAAAATGGTATTGCAGAAAGGAAGAACAGAACTTTGCAAGAAATGGCTAGGGTTATGCTAAGTTCTAAAAATCTGTCCAAGAAGTTTTGGGCAGAAGCATTAAACACTGTCTGTCACATTGGCAATAGAGTGTTCCTTAGGATAGGTAGCACTGTCACTCCATATCAAATCCTTCTTGGCAAGAAACCCACCTTAAAGTACTTTCATGTGTTTGGGTGTATATGCTACATTCTTAATGATAGGAAATACTTGTATAAATTTGATTCAAAGAGTGATAAAGCAATTTTCATGGGATCTTCCACCAATAGTAGAGCTTACATAGTTTTTAATATAAAAACAAAAACAATTATGGAATCTGCTAATGTTGTTTTTGATGACTCACTTGATCTTAACCTCAAAACTGCTGAGGATGATATTTCAGGTTGCTTACTGGACTGGAAAGATACAGAAATAGGTGATGAAAAACCAACAGAAGCTGCCAGAACTGTCACACCTGTTGAAATAGCAAAGGATGTAATCAAGGATGTAGAAACATCTGCATCCACACCTGAACCCACATCTGCTCTCACATCCACTCAAAATCCTGAAACTGAGGACAGTTCCTCTGAATCTGATCAGGATGATGCTCCAGTAGATAATGTGGATGGGAGTGTGGATAGTTCAAGGGACATTCCCTCTAAAATCCAGAAGAACCACCCCACTACACAAGTTGTGGGAGATGTGCATGCTCAAGTAAGAACAAGACAGAAAGACAAGGTAGACTATAGAAAGCTGGCTGGTTTGTGAAGTTGCTCATCAGCATACTCCCAGGTGATTTTTTGCTGCTTTGTTTCAAAGATTGAACCTAAGAATATCACTGAAGCACTGAAAGATGCTGACTGGATTCTTGCTATGCAAGAAGAGTTGATTCAATTTGAAAATAATGAGGTTTGGACCCTTGTCCCTAGGCCCTCTCATGGAAATGTCATAGGAACCAAATGGATTTTCAAGAACAAAACTGATGAGCAAGGAGTGATTACTAGGAATAAGGCTAGGCTAGTTGCTCAAGGTTATACCCAAATTGAAGGAATAGATTTTGAGGAAACTTTTGCTCCTGTTGCAAGAATTGAGTCCATTAGACTCTTGTTGGCCATTGCTTGCTACCTCAAGCTTACTCTTCATCAAATGGATGTTAAGAGTACCTTTCTAAATGGGGTATTGAATGAGGAAGCCTATGTTGAACAACCTAAAGGTTTTGTGGATTTCAAGTATCCTAACCATGTGTATAAACTGAAGAAAACTCTGTATGGGCTAAAAAAAGCCCCTAGAGCTTGGTATGATAGGTTGACTGACTATTTTCTTCACCCAGGATTCAAGAGGAGTGATGTAGACAAAACCTTGTTTGTGAGGAAAAATAAAAAGGAAATTCTTGTGGCACAAATCTATGTGGATGATATTGTGTTTGGGTCAAATTCTGACTCTATGCTAGATGAGTTTGTGGATAGTATGACCTCCACATTTGAGATGAGTATGGTAGGTGAGTTGAATTATTTTTTAGGCCTACAGATAAAGCAATTCAAAGATGGCATGTTCATCTCTTAGTCCAAATATGCCAAGAATCTTGTGAAAAAGTTTGAGCTTGAACACTCCTCACACCTCAAGACACCAATGGGATCTTCCCAAAAGATGAGCCATGACTCAGATGGTGAGAGTGTAGACCAGACCTTGCACAGAAGCATGATAGGAAGTCTTTTATACCTCACTGCAAGTCGACCAGACATCATGTATAGTGTGTGTCTCTGTGCAAGATATCAAGCTAACCCAAAGGTGTCCCATCTTAAAGCCTTGAAGAGAATCATAAGATATGTTAGTGGGACTGTGAACCTAGGGTTGCACTATTCTAAGGAGACAAATACCAATTTGGTTGGCTATACAGACTCAGATTGGGCTGGAAACAGTGATGATAGGAAGAGTACTATAGGTGGATGCTTCTACCTAGAAAACAACTTTATGTCTTGGTACAGTAGAAAACAGAATTGTGTGTCCTTATCCACTGCAGAGGCTGAATATGTTGCCCTTGAAAGTTGCTGCACACAACTGCTTTGGATGAATCAAATGCTGAAAGACTATGGATTAAATAGAAAAATTTTGACTGCTTTTTGTGATAACAAAAGTGCCTTAGACATATCTAAAAACCTGTCCAACATTATAGAACAAAACACATTGATATTAGACATCATTTTATTAGGGATCTTGTAGAACAAAAAACTGTGTCTGAAATTTTTTGGGACTGAAAATCAATTGACTGATATATTTACAAAGACATTAGATTTGGAGAGATTTTCCTCCTTGAGGAAGTCTCTTGACTTGTGTTATATTTAAGGTTGTGTGCCCAAATGTGCATACATCCTCTAACACATCTGTATATTATCTAACTGAAAAAAAATATCATGCATTTGCACGAAATATCTCAGTGTGGTAACTTGTGAATTTTCATCTTTAACATTTTCTGATCACTTAATTGTGGGCATTTCCTGTTCTTGTTGTCTTTTGATAACATGATATAATCTTATTAGACATCTCACAATGGGTGCCTTTAAAATCAATGAGAAACAACTGCTTCACCCTCAATATGAAGCCAAACCATTGTAATCAAGTGATTTTCATAAGAAATCTTGAAATCAAACTTGATAAGATCATTGGAAAAAAGGGCTATCTTTGGAAAATAAGAAAAGTGAAAGCTACTCAAATTGCGAATATCCACATTAAAAAATGGGTGGATGCATCCTAGAGGCTGTGCAAATTGGATTATTGCTCATTGACTTTTTGTGATCTAAATGTGTTCCCTAATGTGACTCACATCCTATGCCACATCTGTGTGCTGAGATATTTTCCATCACCTGTGTAATTGCATCATGTTAGACATTCTGCATTTTAGGTCATATAGGATGCTTTGTAAATATGCTAGTTAATTTATTTTCATTCTTAATCTACTCCTTGATTTAACATGTTTTTGTTTTCCAAAATCTCTCATGAAAAAGAAAGGTGTGTATCAATCCTTATTTGAAAAGGAAGGACAATTTTAAAAGGGATTCAGTTGAAAAAGATATGGCTGAAGTAATTTTTGTTTCCATAAAAAGTTGGCAAAATCTTGATTTATTCTAATCCCTAATTTTTCGAGGTTTGTTGTGTGTGGAAATATCAAAGGATTATAGCCGTTGGAGGATCTTTGTGGAATTCTGATTGTGTGAGACCTTTTTGGAGAAGGATTCCTTAATTCAATTGGAAAGGGGGAGTTGTGTGTATTAAATTGCCCTCACATCCGTTCCATCCCCCTTAAACCCTTGTTAAACCTTTTTCTCCCTCTCCCATAATTGCTCACACGCACACCCATCATTATTCTCTCTCTCTCTCTCTCTCTCTCTCTCTCTCTCCTGTTCTACCTAACGAGATTTTGCAGAATCAATGGCCTATATTAAAGAAACTAGTGATGAAGACGTGCTCGACATAGAGCCAATTTCAGTCGCTACTGCTGATACTCCCATTGTTGATCAACCCGCTAAACCTAGTTTCTTCGTCGAGGTACCCTCTCCATCATCCTCGTCTAATTCTTCAATGAAAATTCCTCCCTCTAATTCCCCTACATTGGAACCCTTTGCTGCTCCCTCATCCCCAAAAATCCCTACTCCTCCTCCCTCACCAGCTACTCAACCAACCGTTGAATCATCAACTATGGCCCCTGTTCCACCTTTAAAAACCCCCTTAACCAAAAAGAGGAAGTTACCCACCTCTAAATCAAAGGGGAACCTTGTCATTCCTGTACCCCCCAGAAATCTACGAAGATCTCACAGAGTGAGAAAAATTTCTGAGGCTGATAAGGCCAAAAATTTAAATAAGCCTGGAGGCAAGCCAACCACAGCCATTGCCTGTGATGATGATGAGGAAGAAGAGGAAGAACAACAACTAAACAGGACAAGAAAGCCAAGTGCTCCTCCTGTTGCTGCTCCTCCAACTGACAAAGATGATGAACCCCTTGCCAACATTCTCATGGAGCTTAAGGGAAATAAAAAGATTGCTGAAACTGACCTTGAACCTATTACTGAAGAAGAGCAATCTGAAGACAGTTATGACAGTGATGACACTGCTGAAGATGAGAACTATAAGCTGGGTTGAGATGAAATTGACCAAAAAAAGGAGGACCAAACTCTTGATGGCCCCTCTGATGATGAGCCTGAAGCTGAACCTGAGAAGGTGCCCTCACCTTCAAAGGATGTGCCTGCATATCTGCACACATTCAAGCGCACATCCACCCGGCAGAAAGCTCAAAAGGGTATTTCTAAAACCTTCACTATCTCTACTGCTTTAAAACCCATTTCATCCAAGTTTTTATCTGTTGATGACTGATAGGCTGGGTCAAATAGTTAATAAAGCCTTTATTTTGGAGATGAAGAGAGACAGGAAAACCTTCTCTAAATTGGGTCTAGATAAATTTTTTGAGGAGAGTGGTTTATACCTGACTATTGATCACCCTATACCCTTTCTTCCCAAGATGATTTATGAATTTTATGCGAACCTGTCCAAAGGATTAGACAAACCCTCTTCCCCTATGTTCCATACTGTGTATGTTAGAGGAAAATTTATCAACTTTTCTCCTTCAATCATCAATGATATTTTAGGGCTTGAAGGAGGTTATGATGAACCTTGTGTAGTCTCTGAAGATGAGCTTGTTTCTACCATTACCCATGGAAAAGTACCTTCTTGGCCCATTAAGCCAAAGATTTAGGAAGTGGTTCACTCACCTCTTTTTATTACTTTCTCCATTCCATCCTAACTGCCAACCTCTGCCCCTCCAACAATAAAACCTCTGTCACTAGAGTTCAGGCTGATCTGCTCTATAGGTTGGGTGCTAAGAAGAAAATCAATTTTGGAAAGTTCATTTTTAGGAAGATCTGTGGGTACTGTGAATCCCCATCAAAGAAATGGTCTCTTCCTTATCCTTCTCTCATCTCTCAAATTCTGATTGCCCAAGGGGTAAAGGCTGAAAGTCTGAGGCTAGGATTGATAAGTTTGATTTATTTAAAGAATCCAAGACTCTGTTGGATGAAAAACAAAGGTTTGTTGATCTCCCACTTGGGAGTTGTTCCTGAAATTGTTATGCCAGATGTGGGCACATCCAGCCACACATCTGTAAATCCCTTTGAAGCACAAATGCAGGAACTGGATGATGAAATAGTTGCTGCTGAAGCCCTCACCTCAGCCCTGTCCACTCAAATGCAAGCCTCCAAATCCCATGCCAACAACCTCAAAGCTCTCATAGACAGACTCCTAAGGTGGAATGCTACTCTTTCTGTTCAAAAAGGGGGAGAAGGAACTGGTGCTGGTGCTGGTGCTGATGCTGATCCTGCTGCTGCTGCTGCTCCTGATTACTCATCTTGGAGAAAATGGGATCTTTGATCTAAGGGGGAGATGAAGTTAATTTTTGCTTTAGTCTGTGATGGTTTCCAAAACAATTTTAATTTTTGTTTTAATATTTTGTTAGTTTAAACAATGGTCTGTAATCCTAAACTGATGCTGAATGGTTGCTTTTAATTATATTTGTTGAACTGCAGTTTTTAGTGCTAATCTTTTCTATGCAGTTTTGTGTGGATGTGTAGACACTTCTGCACACATATCCATTCAGGGGGATTTTTTTTATTTCTGAAAATATTGGTCATAATGTGATCATCATAAACCTTTGGTTTTGACCAGAAAGTTCAAAATAGTAGAAGATTGAAAGAGTGTGTTTTTTAGGAAACAAGGTGTTTTCTTATTTCGAATCAATATCAAAATGGTAAGTTGATTTTGGGACTTTCATGAAAGATTTATATATTTGTTAATATCGTAATATCTTTTATTTATGTACATATATTTATATTAGGACTAACCTACTAACAAAAGATCTTTCCTTGTGAGTGTGCTTCATGTTTCCTTGTAGGTTTTGGAAACTCACAAAAGGAAAGTGGTTTCGTGAAGATCCTCTCAAGGTGCATATAAATACAAAGTGATCAGCACAAGAGGAGACACGGCTTTGGAGTGAATTTGAGAGACAATACATAGTTGTGATTCACGTTTTCAACATTGTTAATTTAGGTTGTGAGTGAAGGTTGTGCCTTACATCCGAACTCACATCTAGGTTTTTGTTAATTTCTTTGTTTTACTTCTGATTGAAATAGAGTCTACTTGGGAAAGGGAGTCTGTTCTTATCATAGAAATTGATTAGAACTTGTTTAGTATTTTCGTATTTTAGTTTTCACTTATTAGGGTTTTTGTAAACAACACAATTTTTAATAGTGAAAAGTTTTTGGGCGTAAGACTAGTTTGCTGGGATCATAACCAGTGAACGTATATAACTCTTGTATTATTTTTTTATTTCGCTGCATTATTTGTGGATGTGTGAACAGTTGTGGGACACATCTGTACTCACATCCGTAAACTGTTGAGTTGTTTGAAGCTTCCTAGCTACACAAAACTTTCAAAAGTGCCAGTGTTAGTGTAACAAAGTGTCAGTGTAAAGATTGTCAGTGCATATATATATATATTAAGTGCCAGTATAAAGAGTGCCAGTGTAGGGTAAAAAAGTGTCAGTATTAGTATAAAAAAGTGCCAGTGTGAAGAGTGCCAGTGCATGTATTATTAAATGCCAGTGTAAAAATGATTTTTCCTTAAGCTTAGAAAAAGTGCGTTTTTTATAAGACCAACTCTTTTTTATTAGGTTTCATTTCAGTTTTTTTATTAATTTTATTTTCAATTTTTATTTTTGTAATAATATTTCTTATTTATTCAAGTTTTAATTATTGTTTTTGTCTATGTTATTATGTTTACTAATGTTATTTTTCATTTGATTAAGATTTCGTTTTTGTAAAAAAAAATAAGTCTTTGCTAATGATTTTTTGTTTTGATATTGGTTTAAATTTTAGTACTATTTTTCGTTTTTGTTTATTTCTTTCTTTTGTCTATTTTGATTAATTTTGTGAATGATTACTTTTTACTATTTTTTTTAATTTTAATAAGATTTTTTTTAATCTTTTTATTTTTATTTTTTTTTTCTTTGAGTTTTGTTTGTCATATTGATTTTTAGTTTTAGTTGTGCTTTTTTTGTTTTTTTCTTGTATATTTTGATATATTTGTGTGTGATAAATGTTATTGTTTTTTTATATTTCCTCTTTGTACTCATTTATTAAGATTTTACTTTTTTTTTTCCTTTTCTTATGCATTTTGTTTTCGTATTGAATTTATTTTTGTTGTGATTTTTTTTTTTTGCTTTTGCCTATTTTGATTGTCTTTGTAATTGGTTAATTTTATTGTGAATGTAGTTTATTTGGTTCTTTAATCTACTATATTGAAATTGTATTATTCTTTTAAAGTTTATGAAAATTTGTAGATAAAAATTTCAATTGTATATGTCCATTTATGTTATTAGCATTAGCAATGATTTTTTAATTTTAGACATTAGTAACTTAAATTATGTGATATTATTTATTTTGATTTACTTACAAAAGTTCAACGAAAAGTTAAATTACTTAAATATAATCTTAAAACTATCATCATATCTAAAGTCAATATTAGGCTCCGTTTGTTTCACGTAAAACATTTTTCGGAAAATGTTTTCCTTGTTTTCGGGTGTTTGTTTCAAGTAAAATGTTTTCCGAAAAATGTTTTACCTACTTTCGAGTGTTTGGTAACCACTTGTAAAAGAAAGTCAAATGTAAAACATTTTACAAGGATGTAAAAAAAGGAGGTTTTCTTTGTAAAATGATTTACCAATTTCAAATTCGTAAATCATTTTACAACTCTTGTTCTTGGCCTTAATGTACAACTCATATTACGCTCGATACAACATAATAATAATAATAATTAAAAAAATTTAAGCTCCCACCCACCCCACCCCCCCAAAAAAATTTTTTTTTTTTTTGGAAACCGCCCACCACCCCCACCCCCCACCCCCCAAAAAAATTTTTTTTTGGAAACCGCCCCACCCACCCGCCTACCCCACCCTCCCCCAAAATTTTTTTTTTTTTGGAAACCGCCCCGCCAGCCCCCTGCCTACCCCACCCCCTACCAACCCCCACCCCCCACCTCCAAAAAAAAAAAAAAATAATTTTTTTTTTGGAAACCGCCCACCCACCCCGCCTACCCCACCCCCCACCCTCCCCCCAATTTTTTTTTTTTTTTTTATTTTTGGAAACCGCCCCCACCCACCTGCCTATCCCACCCCCCTTCAAAAAAAAAAAATAAATTTTTTATTTTGTTTTGGAAACCGCCCCACCCACCCCACCCCCACCCCCCCCCAAAAAAAAATTTTAATTTTTTTTTTTGGAAACCGCCCCACCCACGCCCCTGCCTACCCCACCCCCTACCCCCCAAAAAAAAATATTTTTTTTGGAAATCGCCACCCACCGCCTACCCCACCCCCCACCCACCCCCCAAATTTTTTTTTTTCTTTTTTTATTTTTTGGAAACCGCCCCACCCACCGCCCTGCCTACCCCACCCCTACCCACCCCCACCCCAAAAATTTTTTTTTTTTTTTTTTGGAAACCGCCCACCCACCCACTGCCTACCCCACCCCCCAAAAAAAAATTTTTTTTTGGAAACCGCCCCACCCACCCCTGCCTACCCACACCCACCCACCCCCCAATTTTTTTTATTTTACACCCCTACCCACCCCCAAAAAAAAATTTTTTTTTTTTATTTTTTATTAAAAAATTAAAAAAAAATTTGGAAGTGGGTGAAGTGAGATAGGCAGGGGGCGGGTGGGGATTCCAAAGTTGATTTAAATTAATAAAAAAAAAGTGACATTTTCGGAAAACATTTTCGTCAAATTTGTCAAACAACTGAAAACAAGACCATGATATTTTACAAGAAAACATTTTACATGGAAATCTTTTTACATGAAAATATTTTACAAGGAAACCTTTTTACATGAAATCATTTTACATGAAAACATTTTCCAGAAAATGTTTTACGCGAAACAAACGGAGCCTTAGTGTTTAAACTCTCTCTTTGCATATTCGTTCCTGCGAGTTTTTTTTTTTTGTGATCCTTTTTCGTTATCATAAAAATATTAAACAAATAAACCTTATGGAGAGAGGAAAGTAAAGCCACCCTTCTTATTATGAAAATATATGTAACTTATAATGGCATGAAAGGAAAATTCAACTAACTAATTTAAATCTTAATGACAATATTTTTTACAGTAATAATTGTTATAGTTTAATGATATTAATATGTGTAAAATGATCAAAAATAAGTATTTAATGTTATTATTAATTTTTTGAAAATGTCAAAGGTAGAAATAATATTTTCATCTATATATATGAATGTAAATTAGAATTAAATAGTCACACTTTATCATCATGATTGCATACGTATTCTATCTAAATATCTAATTATTTCAAACGAATTAGAATAATAAATGTTGTAATATGAAGTGTAAGGTAGTTAAAAATTATTTGATACATGCATAAATGTATCTAAGTTAGGGGTGACCGCGTTCAAATCGCGGTTTGGAGTTGAACCGAGCTAAATCGTGTGGTTTGGTTCAATTTTTAGACATAAGTGGTTTAGTCCGATTTGAGAAATTAACAGACCATATGGTTCAGCTCAGCTTGGATTTTGTCACTCCTAAATCGAACCGAACTGCGGTTTGAAACCGTGAAACCGAGTCATAAACCGAACTGTGGTCTATGATTGTTGTTTGGTATTTGGTACTTTAGTTTCAAAGTAATCAAGTTACGTTTGTATTTATTCTAAGTACTGTTTTTAAATATTTTATATTCATTAGTCATAAAATGATTAACAAAATAAGATTATGGTTTGAAATGCGGTTTGGACCGTTGTCTAGATCGCGGTTTTGATCGTGGTCTGAACCGCAAAATCAAACCACGGTTTAGATCGAACCAAATTGAACCATAACAGTTTGGTTTAGCTCGGTCTGAATTTTTTTATGGTTTAGCTCGGTTTGAAATTTCTCCAAACCGGTGCTAGCGATTTGACTTCTAAATTTGTCCAAACTGAGCTAAACCGAACCATTTCCACCCCTATAAGTAATGACAATAGAGTTACTAGTATTACGTGTAAAGTACAATACACTTACAAATAAGATTTAAGAAGATGAAGGTTTGTGTTTAAAAAAAATTAATAATCATGTGATCCTATTCATTATTGTTTGACTTCACTAATTATAACTAAAAATGATATAATTTAATGTCCAAAGATATGGAATTTGAAGATAGAATACATAAATCTTTTTTTGGAGATATATAATGAAATTGAAATTCTTTCTTTTGTTGTTAATCAATTTTTCATGAATAATTAATTTCACAATAACAGGTGAGGAATTTTGATTTTTTTAATATATTGAGAGGAGTAAGTTATATATTAACCTTCTCAAATTTATTTGTATCCCAAATAAAATAAAATTTCATTTTTCACCAACGTGAAATAAAATCTTATTATATCATATGAAAATCAAAGCTCAATTAATGATAAGTAGTATTAAATGAAAAAATCAATAATAATAACTGATGATTAATTGATCTTGATATTTTTTTCAGTATGGTCCTTTATTTGGTAGTGCAAATGTCACATCAATAGACGAGCTAAATAAATGAAAGTACAATTCATGCACCATTTGTAAGAATAAATTGCAAATTCAAAAAATAAAATTTTATTGTTACAATTGCCGAAAATACGAACGTCATTATGTTATTAGTTGATTTTATTATCACAAGATTTGTGATCTTATATAATATTTTTTTTCGTTATGAACTCATGTAACAATTTTTAATTTTATGTATTTTATTGAGATTGATATAAATGATTGTGATGACTCTTTGTGTTGTTGGATCTTTGATCATGGGGTTGAAAAACTAATTGATATAAAATCTGGAGATTTGACACAAATTTGTTGAGGTTATATTACATTTTTTGGATATCAAGATTTATTTATTAACTTTGAATTTTAACATATTGTGTATTTCAACTTAAATTTTATGAGCAAACTAGGGAAACCACACAGTAAAATTTTACAATTACTAGAATCTTTTGTGAGACGTACATTCATGACAACGTGATGTAGAAGGTATTCTTATAAAAAAAAATCTATTGTTAAAGTATATAAAATGTAACTTGCATCAAATTTTATGTTTTATTTACAGGAAAAACAAAAACAAGATTATGAATATTATAGGCAAGTTGATGCTAAAACGCCTATTATATTTGATAAAAGAGGTTTAATTTTCATAAGTTATTATCATACCAAAAGTATATTACATTTTTATTCACCTATACGACAATTTTATTAAAATGTATTGAGACGTTGGTGAAACATGGACATTCAAATGATGAGCAAACTCATGTGGATGCATCTTTTAATACTTCGAAGATAGCTAGACGAGGTATAAAGTTTTAATTATTTTTAGTTGTTTTAAAAATATAAATGTCGGTAACAATGATTTTATATATTTTTTAATGATACTAGAATTAATTTTCATATTACAAACTTTAAATCATTAATGAATATTTTTATGTCATACATCCATATACTACATGTAGATAATTTATGATCTAAATAGTGATGTTGATTATCATAATTGTTATAACTTGATCTTATTAATATATTATTATTCTAAATGAGTTTAATATGATATGAAATGAAAAAGAAAATCCATAAAGATTCGGCATATTTAAAAAGAAAAAACATGTAATAAATATATTTTCATATAGTAAGTCCTATAAGAAGATGAAATATTAGATAATAGGTTTTTAAGAAAGTTGAAACATGGATTCTCAAAAGTCTTATAATTTATTTATATTAATATAACTTAAATATTAATTGATATTAAAATCAAAAGTTAGATTTTTTATTATTACTACTACTACTACTGACGCGCCCCGAACCGAGTTCCTACTTGGCCCCACGTCGGGACACGCTCGGAAGACGCTTTTTATTTTGAAAAAACTTTCGAAATGTCCTTTCTAAAAAGTGTAATTTACAAAAACATGTTTAACGTAAAGAACTTTTATAAACATTTCAACTAAAGGTAAAACCATTTACTTCTACTTCAAAAACCAACTCACACCACTTTCAAACCATTTACAACCCTTTACAAACCACACACAAACTTCTTTACAAATCAAGAAACATAGTTCCAAAATGAAAAATATTTACAATCCTTAAAAAGTTGCAACGTAAGGACAACTTGCTAAAGTCTCGGAATACTACCCCAAGGTTATATATTTACATAATGTAACCTTACAAAATACCTTTTCCAAATACAATCCCACTAGGCGCCCTCTCGGTGCTCAACGTGTCCTAGCCCCTGGCTCGGCTCTATCTAAGAAAGCAATAAAAGGACGGGTTGAGAAAAAGCTCAGCAAGTTATTATATACTCCCTCCGTCCCGCTAATATTAGCACACTTTCCTTTTTGGGCGTCCCGCTAATATCCGCACACTCCCAAAAAAGAAACTTTATATTAATAAAATATTCACCTAACCCCACTCATTCTCTCTCCTACATTATTTTAATACTCACAACACCATTATAATTTATCACACCCTCCACTCATTCTCTCTCCACTCATTCTTTTACACTCACAACATTTTATTAAAATATCATATTCCTTAATTCTTGCGCAAACAGTGTTTGTGCTAATACTAATGGGACGGAGGGAGTATGCAACAATATGATATGCCATCACATTAGGAAAGCATATAACATCAAATCATATATATATATATATATATATATATATATATATATATATATATATATATATATATATATATATATATATATATATACATATATCACATTCTTATCAACACAAAGAAAGATATATATACATATAACACATAAGTGCAATAATTTAACACTTAGAAGGATACTGAGCCAAGGTTTCATTCCCAAAAGGATATCACGATCCGAGCAGCATCAGCAGCTGAAGAAGCGGTTCCGAAACCCAACAACAATATCAACAATACGGGGAAAATGACACAAAGTCATAACCCCGAGTGAAACTAGACCTCACCCCAAAAAGAGGGAGCTAGCCCACTACCCAAACCATTGCCAATGGAAGGGGGAAACAATGGGAAAACCAGTGTATGGATCATAATGAACTCGGCTCGGGTGCCATTATAATCCCATACCACTGCCCGAACAATCAAGTACCAGCTGGACTTTTAAATATAAGCATAGTAATCACTACTTACTTAAACAACCAATGGATGATTCCAAAGTAGGAAATCATACCAATACATCATAATAAGATGATAACAAGTATCAATTAGAAGTAGGACAAAGGCTAAACAATCCATGAACCAATTCCATTTAACTTAGGATTCCAAAGTAGGGAACCCTAACAAGCACACCATAAAAGATGCCAAAGAAGTCCAAAATGTGTAACACATAAGTTCTATACACTTACTATAACAATTCAAGGATTTATCATCAATCATATAAGAATATTAAGCAAGTTAGATTCAATGGAAATCAATGGTTCCAACCTACTTTGACCAAGTATTTAACTATCTTTCAAATATTACAATTGATAAGTAAAGACATCCTTTTGTAGCTGTGTGAGTACCCCAATCCAACTCGCGACCCAATAAAAGTGCCTTATACACAATAAAAGTACACTAGGGGGCATTTTGGTAAATTTTCGGTCCATTTCGAGACTTTCGAGAACTTTTTATAAGTTTCTTGTTAAGGAAGTACTTTTAAGCCTTTTCTCCATGTAAAAGGACCTATAGAGAATTATTCATTTTGGACCTAGGAGGAATTATCCCTGAATGTTCCAGAACATGTTGTTGGTGGCAGAAACGGTTATTGGCTCGTCTCGTCGTGCGACACAACGAGCCACGGAAAGTCACAACGTAAGGTCATGCGACGCAACCAGCCACTCACCAGCAGGTTATAAATAAGACCCTCCCCCTCTCATTTCTGGATCCTTTTTCGACCTATTGTTACTCTGCCCAAATATTGACGTAACACACACAACAAAACACACACAATTCTCTCTCTCTCTCATACACAACTCTCTCCTTTTATCTCTCAATTCAACCCAATTCATACACCATCACCTAGATCCTTAATATACCATCCTTTTTAAGTCCAATCCGATTCTGTAGCTGATAATTGAAGATCCTTTTACCTAACTTGGCATAAGGATTGAGGATCTACAAGGGTAACAAACTCCCTCCCTCCTTATCTCTCTTCTATTTGCTCTTTTACATAATTCACATGCAATTTCTATTCATTGATTTGATAATTAGGCTCCATCTGCTCTAGTTGTTAAATTACAATCGCAATCTCTCTGTTTAAATCTCGTTGTTCCATATTATTTCATGTTTATGGGTTAATTTTGGTGTAATTGTGGCTTGTTCATCAAGGGAGTGTGGATCACCCCATATCCACGCCCACTTAAAGGATTGACTGATGATTCGCATGTTTTCTGAAGTGAATTTCTGATGTAATTCGATTTGGATAGGCCTTGGTTCATTCTGCGTTTCAGTTTGTAAGGTTTCTGCGTATGGCGTCCCGTGTCACGCGACACAACCTGCCAGGATGAGTCCTGTGTCACGCGACACACTTGGCCAGGCAGATCCTGTGTCACGCGACACAGTTTGCCACTCTGCAGAAGCCATCATTCCAACTGTAATATGTTTGTAGTTTTGTAACTGGGATGTGGCCCCCCTTTGCACCAAGTGGCTCACAAGTTGTTCCTCTCTCAGTTTATCAATAAAAGCAAAGCACATTTATCATATATTTTCTCACACATTTGCACACACATTTGAATGATTTGGATGTTATTTTTTATATAAAGACTCGTTTGCGAGGCGTGTTGGGTGAACTCTCGATTCTTCCCAATACGTAACCTGACCCCCAAACTCTCTCTCTGATTTCAAAAGGTTTTTCAAAGTGTACCTCTTAAAATATGGTGTGGCGATTCCATTTAATGCACTTTTACATATCTCCCGTCCCATTTTCCAAAACCATAAAATACATTTAATTTTCATACGGGGTATGTTCAGTGGCAACTCCGCTGGGGAGATGTGAAACTTGTTTTCAAAAGTGGGTCAAGCTTTCGTTCTTATTTAACATCCTTCTCATTCATTTGTCTTGTTCTTTGTTGTGTGACTTTTATATGTACGTATGCTTTGCTTGCGTTGATTGCCTTGCTTTGTGTATTGGTTCCTGTTCTGATGTTCTGAAGGGGCCATAGTTTTAATGTTTGCAATGCTTGGAGGCTGGGGCTTGCTCTGTTTTTGGTTCTGGGGAACTGGCCTGCTTAGTCGTGCGACACATCTAGCCAGGTCTGTCCTGTGTCACGCGACAGAATTGGCCAGTTTGCAGAATTGTTCAAGTTTGATTGAGGGCAGTCCTTTGATCGGATTGTGATATTGCTTATTTTACCCTGATGGATTCTAGGGTATGAGTGGTGTTTTCTTTATTAGTTTTACTCAAAATAAAAAAAAATCTTTTTCGCAAGTAAAGGAATCTAGTCACCCGCACATGAAGATGAACATTATGGGCCGAAGCCCCTGGGCAGCCCGCTGGCCTACTGGCCTTTTATCCGCCGACCCATGCCTGCCAAGCCCACCTCAACAACCCGCCAAGCCCAACCCGTCCCATGCAGCAGGCCGGATCCTTATTTTTGGCCAACAGGCCGGGCCAAGCCTGCCGGGCTTTTAGGCCCGTAATGCCCAGCCCGCCTCTTTATTGCCAGCCCACGCACGTTTCCTTAAACATTTAACATTTGACTATTTATCAATAATAAGCTTCTGTCCAAGTGGTAAGCATCCCCTTCACCCCATTTCAAGGACCAGCTGACCAGGGTTCAAATCCCTTTCACCCCATATCATATTTTGTTTAAAAAAAAAAAAAGGAAAAGCCCGCCCAAACCCGCCAACCCAGCCAGACGGGCAAACGGTGCGGGCCGGATCCTACCCAGATAGGTGGGCCGGAGCGGGCTTTTGGCCCGCGGGCCTCTCAATAGCGGGCTGGGCAATATCCGTTCTCTGCGGGCTGCTTTCTAACGGGCCGGGCCAGCCCGAACGTTCATCTTCACCTGCACACTACATCACTAGATCTAGAGCCATTTGGTGCGATTGACGGCATCGCGGACGGTGATGTATGTCTCCTACGCTTGAGCGCCTAATATCAATCCTTTCCCCCTAGCGCATCATAGGTGGAACCACACTTTTTCAAACTTACCCAACGGTTGACACAACGTTTTCAAAATGTACTAAAATGAATTGTTTCAAAACTAATAATAGACTTTCATACCTATCCCAAAACCTAGCACGTATAGGCATGTTGCCAATGCAACATGGTTTCAAGTATGGACTGGTCCTTCTCACGGCATGTTCTAACGAGAGATTATACCGCATTGTCAACGTGCGTCGACGAGAGGTGCCGGATTTTTTCCTAAAATTCTTCAGGAATACCCGTCATGCAGCCCAAATTTCTCCAAAAATTTGGACTGCTTGTTCGTTCCATAAATGCTTGGGTTTTATTTAGGTACTATTGCCTATTATTAATTTTTAACCAATGCATTTGGTATATTTTTGAATGGTGTGTCCTTAGGTTTCCGCTCGAGGTTTAGAATGCGAAAAAGAAGGCTTATCCTTTTCCAATCGCTCTTATGACTTAAAATCCATTGATTTCTACTTGAACATAAATAAAATGTTTGCACGAGTCCGTCTCATTTTCCTTTTTTCCCTCTCCCATACCTTCTCAAGGTTCTTTCCTCTACCACCTTATCGATCCCTATCACCTATGCAACTACGGCAAGTTGGGTGTGTGCTCCCGTTCCCGACGCTCGTTTAGTCCGTATTCCCGAGACGGAGACAGTTCAAGTGTCCGAGTGGTCCTTATTTGATTCGGAATCCAAGATGTATGGTGCAGAGAATGTGTTGTCCACCCAGTCTGGAGTTTCATCCACTATGGGTCACCCGGGTTTGAATGATATGTCCATTTTTGAGTTGCGAGCTTCTCTCGAGGCCACCTTGGTTCGTGAGCGTGAGGCTCAATTGCTTGTTCAAGCTACTAGGGCTCGAGAAGAGGAAACGCATGCTAGATTTGTGGAAGCAATGCGTGTCCGAGGGATTGCCGTCATTCGTCGTGAAGAAGGGTCTTATGAGGAGTTCCCTAGTGCTTTCAGGTCTCCTAACCAGTTTAATCAAAAAGGATTTCTACAGTTTTCGACTAATCAACTTCAGCCTCAAGGAGGGTTGTCTCAATCATTCATGGGTTCATCTTATTATTTTAGCTCGTCACCTATGAAGAGTCAGTATCCGGGACAGACTCAGTATTTGACTGCTAGTGCTCCACTTTGGAATCAAATGTCCTCCATTCCCATCATGACTCCTATTCGTCAAGTGCCAATATCGAGTCACCTCCAAGGCTGGTTCAGAAGAAGAGAGAAAAACGACACTATGATGATGTGGGGATGCTTATAGATGAATTTTTTGAAATCATAGCAAGCGGAGGACTTGTTCAGCCACTGGTAAATTACATCCCTGATCATCCCAATCCAAAGCTGGACACAAGCAAGTTTTGCCTCTACCATCAATATCCTGGTCATATCACCAATGATTGCATCCCTCTGAAGTCGCTCATTCAAAGGCTTATGGACGAAGGGAAGATTGAGAAGGGTCCTTACCCCAGCGTTGTCACCAATCCTTTTTCATGATATCAGTAGAATCCAAGGGGCCTCCCATCCAAGGTTGATGCAGTCAGTCAGTCTTCGTAGGGTCTAGATTGTCTGTCATTTCAGTAATGAATGTTCCATTTGTGAACATGAGTCTGTCGAGTCCACTTTGGACCAATTTTCGCTTTTGCAGTAATAAAAATCTTTATTTCTCTTCTTGCTAGACTTGAGACATCACTTGCGCACTCACATTACACTTAATTGAAATGATTTTATTCTATATGATCACTTGTGCTGCTCAACCACTAATTCAGTGAAATGATTAATATTTAAATTAGTCGGAGTGAGAAAATCAACTGATATCCTTCTTAAATTGGGGCTCACCAATTCCCCATCTAGCACCTCATATGCTCACATCTATTTCATCATACATCATTTCGTTGATCAAGAATTTGCATTAATCTTTCTCAATTAAGTTTAAGCAATCAATGAAGCCTTAATTTCATTTAGGTCATCCGGTAGGGGTTGCAGCTGAAACCTTTCACCATAGAAAAGCCATTACCTTACCCTCACCAAACGATATCCTTTCATTTCAAGATCAGAATGTTTTGAAACCCCGTCTAGCCATCTCCAGAAGGAAAAGGGGACTATCCTAGAGACTCCCATGACTCGCAAGAAAATTGACTGCCTCCAAAATCAAGAATGGCGGAATGCAGCGATCCATACTAGCGGCTAGCAGAAGTTCTCTCTCAATAAAAAAATGAATGAATAAGAGAGAAAAGAAAAATCCTCGTCCCTAGTGATCCTCTCAAAGCAAATAAGGATCTAGTTGTCCCCTCAAAGGGAGTCTCTTGAATGATAAAGAGACAGTATGGGTTTTTCCCTCACCATTACCTTCAACCAATTCCAACCATCCTCTCGCTTTAGAGGATATTTCCATCACCTCGATCAATCCCAAGCCATCCTCTCGCTTTTAGAGGATGCTCCCATTACCCTTGACCTTGCCAAAGCCAATTTCGACCTCTCATTCTTAGAGGCATTGAAGATGCAATCACATTTCCCTCACCTTAGAAATCCCAAACACATCCTTGAAAGCCAACCTCTCATCTTTAAGAGGTTTAGTCAACAAAAGGCCCAGCTGACCTCTCATCTTAAGAGGTCATGATGTTCCAAATCACCCGATGGCCGATCGAAGCCCTGAAACTCAGCTACAGTTCCTACCGGATAGCAGTTTCATTCTAATTTCATCGAGATCTAAATCAAATTAATGCTTCATTGCTTGCTTAAATTGGATCCAATCCATCTTGGTTCGAGACCATCAATCAGAGATTATGCAAATCAATTTCATTTGACACTTCATGTGAGCATATTTCATTTTTTCTCCACAAACACTTCCCGTGGATGCCTCACTGGGGCTTCGCATCTGTGCCTTTCATTGACACTCCAAGGAGACATGTTCTTCAACTCTCCAATCCTCAAAATTCTCAAAGGTCCTCAAAATCTTGATTTTTTGCATTCCTTCTCTTCTCAATCGGGATAAGCCCGAACTACGGCGACCTGAGCTCCTCACATTGAGGGGAACGTAGGCAACCAGAAATGGTCCAGTCACAAACACATTCAAATCTCAAAATCCGGTCTCATCAAGGGCCATCCCCATACACAAATCCTCTTTCCACCTTTCCAAATTTGATTCTTGATATCAGTTGGTTTTCTCCTTGTGATTAATCAAAATATTTGTTCATATCAAGCTTAGTGGTTGAATAACCCGAACATCAATAAAGGGTTTTAAGCAGCCTTGTGATCATCATGAATAAGACAAGTTTTCAAATATCTCGACAAGTCTTCTTTTTCTACATCATAGGGAAATAGAGCCAAACACTGTCTTTCTGTCAGCAGGGGCTTCCATACACTTTTCCACACCTCATTGCGCTTATACTCTCTCAAAAGAGTCAAACCCAAAGCGAGTGTGTTACACAAAATTGGGATTCATTCCCACTTTTCGAAAGATGTGCCCCTGCACGTATGCATTTCTGAGTCTTGTCCAATGACTGATTGACTAAGGTCTGAAGTGATGGGTTGCCTCCTTGGCCACATGATGATTCTATCTGCAATAAGGCTGCATTCAAGCTCAGCTTTGCCAGGGTATTCTCTGCATCTACTTTGCTGCATGATGGATTTACCCCTTATTGGATTCACTTCGGGATTGCTTTGCATTACCAACTGGGGCTTCGCCAAGTCACCCCCTCAAAATTTGAGCTTCGCCTAGTCATCTCTTCAAAGCCAGGGCATTCTCTGCACTTCCTCTTTTGCTTTTCGTTTCGGGCGCGCGACGCTCTTTGTTCTTATCAGCAACAATCAATTGGCTGTAATTTGCACTCACCCGGGAGCATCCCCGACTTGCCTAGGCTGCACCATCTCATTCATCACCCATACACTCCTCAAATACATGGGAGAGGGTTCACTTCACCACATACATCCCTATACATACTCACCCGATACAGATTAAACACATCATCTCATATACAAATCTGACAAAGCCAATTATCTAATACAATCATCATCTTTCCTTCTTCTTCATATCATCATCGTCCCATTTTTTTAAAGCGGATGGACTCGTGCGATCAAGCTAACAAATAACCTAGTTTAATCTTGTACAAAATGTGCTAACAAAGTAGCATAGTCAAATAAAGTGCCTGGAGTGTTGTGTTTTCCCCCCGCAGGGTACAATAATCAAATGAGCACAATCGGATCATGAGGATTGTCCCTCAATCAAAATTTGGACAAAAGAATTCAAACCCTGCAGGTGGTATTTTCTACCTCATCAAATCTTCATCAAAGCCCGTTCCACACGGCAAGTCTTCACTAAAGCCTGTTTGCATGGCACGTCTTCATCAAAGCCCATTTGCACGGCACATCTTCATCAAAGCCCGTTTGCACGGCACATCTCCATGAAAGCCCGTTTGCACGGCAAATCTTCATCAAAGCCCGTTTACATGGGCACATCTCCATCAAAGCCCGTTTGCACGGCAGATCTCCATCAAAGCCCGTTTGCACGGCACATCTCCATCAAAGGCCGTTTGCACGACAGATCTCCATCAAAGCCCGTTTGCACGACACATCTCCATCAAAGCCTATTTGCATGACAGATCTTCATCAAAGCCCGTTTGCACGGATGTAAGTACCCAAATCCGAATCGTCAAAATCCATCAGAAAGCTAACCGAAATCCGTTAACTGGCCCGCTCCAGGTTAACCGGAACTCGTTAAACTCCCCGTTGCTGTGCCAACGAGACGTCCCGGGACTGCCCCGTGCATCCCGATGTCGAAGCGTACTTAACACGCATCATCGCATGCAAAAGTACGACTTTCCCTGAAAAACGCACTTTTCGACACTTATCGGGGGCATTTCGGACATTTTCCGGACTGTTATTTAAAAAACGGACAAAATCGGGACCCGGGAACGAACTCCCATGCAAATGGTGAGTCATGGGACACATGGCAGCCATGCCACCTCCCTCCCATCACCCTTCAATCAAAAATCAAAGGGAAAAGACTAAAATACCCCTGGAGTTCAGTCTAAGTCCGGCCGGACTCCCTCTGCAGTCTTCAGAAATTGCCAGCAAGCCCCTCAAATTCCCAAAGTTTCACAAAACCCCCTGGATTTTAGCCTAAGTCCGGCCGGACTCCTACTGAAAATTCACCTATAAATAGAAGTTGCTGTCAAAGCCAAAAATATAACAAAATTTTACTCCCAAAACTCACTTCACCCACGGCCCAACTGAGTTTCACCCCTCCCGAGCTCCCGTTTCGTCTCGATTCGCGTGAAACTTCCATATTTCGATCAAATATGCCCCTCACCACTCCGAAACACCATTCCAAACCAATTTCCGTATCCCGTATACACCTCTCGAGCCAAAGGAGTCGAACCTAGCCATAGGTACAACTCCCTCTCTCTGATCTCTCGTTTCGTCTCGGTTTATGCGCCAGTCGCTACAACCATTTCGAACAGCGTCTTTGAAATGTAGACGCCTCCGTCTAACGGGGTCCGTTACGTTTTAGCCCCTCGATCCTCTTCTCTTCCCGTAAGAGAAGTAATCACGGGTTAAAACGGCATTCCGATCCCGTTCCGTTTACTTTTTATGTCATTTACCATTCCGGATCGTTCGATTCCGTTGATACTGCTTTAAATACTGTCATTTACAAGTCCGACCCGTTTGGATCGTGATAGTATTTACTTTTCATAGTCCGAGTCGCAACCCGATTCGTTGATCGCATGTCATTTAATACGCGTTTTTCCCGTAAAAATCGTTAACAATGTAATGCCCGGTTCAAAACCGGAGTTCGTCCTTCGAACTCTTTTTCAAAACGCGCGAAATGACGTTTGGCATCGAAACGCTCATCTTCAAACTAAAAGCCGCCATTTGACACTTAAAATCATTTAATACGCTTTTTCCTGTAAAAATCGTTAACAATGACTCGCCCGGTTCAAAACCCGGAGTTCGACCTTCGAACTCCTTTTCAAACTCAAAATCGACGTTTGCCACGCAAACGCTCATTTCAAACTCAAAACCGACGTTTGTCATTCAAACGCTCGTCTTTTCAAACAAAGTCACCTAATCAACGTTTGACATTCAAACCAAGATTAAGCTTGTCATTCAAGCCCCCATTTCAAAACACACACACGATTTTCGAGAAAGGTAGAAAGACTCGTCATACGAGGCATTTCGGGTGATCTCGTAATACTCTTCCCGTAACGTAACGTGACCTCCGAACCTAACAATCTCTGGTACTCAAAGCTTTTTACTCGTTTTTGCTACCAATAAAATGACCCCCGTTTTCAAAGCCTTTTCCTAAGTTTTTGCTACCAATAAAAACGACACCATTTCCACTAAAGCCGTTTCTCAACGTTTGGGCTCAAAATACAAAAACCGCGTGGCGACTCCTCATTTTCCTTCCCATGAAGCGAGGTCTCATACACCAACACCCCGCGAAAGACAACCGCCTTCGCTCGCGCGAATTCGGGTAATTTCAACGGCACATCTCCATCAAAGCCCGTTTGCACGAAAGATCTTCTTCAAAGCCTGTTTACACGGCACATCTCCATCAAAGCCCGTTTGCACGGCACATCTCCGTCAAAGCCCGTTTGCACGGCAGATCTTCATAAAAGCCTGTTTGCACGGCTGTGATGTACCCGATTTTTTTTGAAAATCAAACGGAGTCGCCACGCCATTTTAATTTTTAGGGCCAAAACTTTGAAAAATGCCCGAGATCAAGAGATTCGAGTTCGGAGGTCACGTTACGCGCCGGGAAGGACGTTAGTGTGCACCCGGAACGCCTCGTAAAAACGAGTCTTCCAAACATTCAAAATCCTTTGTTGTGTGTGTGTGTGTGTGTGTGTGTGTGTTTTGGCCAAAATATGTTGAAACTGAGGTAAGTAAAAATTGGAAACTCTTTTTAAGGCTTTAAACTGATCCCATGATTTTTTGGGTGATTTTTGGGTTGATATTTGGAACTCAAAAGATTTTTGGAAGTTGAAAACCATTTCTGCCAGAATGAAAAAAGCAGTTGACCCTTGACTTTGAAATGGACTTTAGGGCTTGAAAACTCCAGAATCTGGGAAAAGTCCGGGAATGAAAAATGTTCAAAACACCTTAAAAAGGGTTTCTGTAAAAGAACTTTTCATTTTGGAGACGATTTGAGGGGTCAAAACCTTCTGGAAATCTCATATCTGAAATCTGGATTTCCAGAAGCTGATGAACTGGCCTCTAAAAGAAAAATTGAAAAGAGGAGTTTTACTCACGCAAAAAATAAATTAAAAATATGTCTGGAAAGCTCTGGATGTTGGATACAAAAAGTATTTTGTAGTCAACACCCAATTCCAAGTTTTACTGGGTCCAAATAATAGGAAAACCGACTGAGTTCTCAGAACAATGCTACTGGACAGCAAGATGTTCTTGAGGAGAAATGTGATTTTTGGGGGGTTTGCATCTATGTTCACCCCATTTTCATCCCTAGACTTGATACCACTACTTTTTGTTAAGTGGTTATCATATTCAAGTCATCCTTGGGGAATTTATGGGGTTTAAACATGTCCTTTGCAAAGGGAAAGGGGGTTTTGTAAAGATGAAACCAAAGAGAAAGAATTAACTAGAGATCTAAAATGTGGACCATTTGAGATGGTCATTCATGAAGATGAACTTCAAGATGACCATCTTAGGTCAAAACTCAAGTTAAACTAGACATAAAACAAGTCAAAGTAAGAAGAACAAGATGATCAAGAAATCAAAAGAGAATTTTAGGGTTTTGAGAAGGAGGGCTTTACCAATGGTGACACCCTATCTTCCTAGGCTTGGAATTTGACTTGAGGAGTATCAAGATTTGGTGTTTGGCTTGAGGAGTATCAAGGTTTGGTGTGTTTGGTATTTGATTGGGAAAGATTCAAGAGAAAATGGTGGCAATCTAAGGATTCCCATTTGTTTTCTCTCTATATTCCTTGAGAAACGTTCTTTGTGAGTAAGTTTTTTGTTAAGGCGAGAGAGGAGGGTTTAATTTATAGGCCCTCTGAAAACTCAAAGATGTCCGCGCGGAGGTCCCTATAAAACGTGCACGGTGCATTAAATGTGCTCCGGGCTTTGAACAGAAGAATATTTTTCAAAATATCGGCGAAATTGTTTTTCAACTTCTTTGTTTCGGGATTTTCTTAATTCTTTTGCTTTTTTGGATTCCTTTTTTGGTTTAACTTTAAATAGCAAACCCTAACCTACCCTTGCTTGGTTAGAAAGGTTAGAGATTGTTAGAAATGTTAGAAATGTTAAAACTTTCGTTAACTTTCTAACGAAAAAGCTACCAACTCAAATTGGAGCACTTACAGTAGCCCCTCGGCGACGGTGCTTTCGAAGGAAGCGGGGTCGTCGATAAGAGTAAGGCTCCATATTTGATAGGATGATCAAGTGATCGAGTGGCTGAACCTATTCAATAGGCTACCTACGTATCCCGAATGGGAATCAAGCCGGTCGTAGTTCGGGTCTTTGACCACAGGAATGATTGTTTTTAAGGTATCAACCTGGAGATGATGGCGTTTTAGGCGCCTCGGACCTTGAAGATGATGGCGTTTTAGGTGCCTCGAACCTTGATGGTGGGGATAGATGGTCCTCTGGTGGACTTTGCTTGAAAGGATCGGTCTTACGTCTGCTGCCGAAGGAAAGGATGACCATTTTGGTCGAGTGGCTAGACCTAATGATAGGCTACCTACGTATCCCAGTGGGAATCAAGCCGGCCGTAGTTCGAAATTTACTCGAGATTTCGTTGGCTTATTTGAGGAAAATCGAGACGTATTCGTTGGGGAAATCGGTCTTACGTTTCTTTGCCGGGGATGATTTTGATGAAAGATACGGGATTCCGTTATCTTTCTCGGGAAATCGGTCTTACGTTTCTTTGCTAGGGGACGATTTTGATGAAAGAAACGGGATTCCGTTATCTTTCTCGGGGCACTCGGTCTTACGTTTAAGCTACTTAGGGAATTTCTTTTAAGAGGGTATGAACCTAAATGGGAACTTAGTTCGGGAGTATGAACCTAAGTTGAGGTTCGGTTCGGGAGTATGAACCTAAATGGAGACTTAGTTCGGGAGTATGAACCTAAGTTGAGATTTGGTTAGGAGTATGAACCTAAATGGGAACTTAGTTCGGGAGTATGAACCTAAGTTGAGGTCTTGTTCGGGAGTATGAACCTAAATGGAGACTTAGTTCGGGAGTATGATCTAAGTCGGGATTTGGTTCGGGAGTATGAACCTAAATGGGAACTTAGTTCGGGAGTATGAACCTAAGTTGAGGTTTTGTTCGGAGTATGAACCTAAATGGGAACTTAGTTCGGGAGTATGAACCTAAGTTGAGGTTTTTACACGATGGAGGCTATTTGAAGGTGTTCTTCTTTGGGGAAGACTCGGGCTTACGAGAACCATCGGGAAGAAAGGTGATCAATGTCGGTCAAGTGGATGGACCAAGGATTGGCGTATCAGGGGTCACCAGAGGATTGACTATTTTAGGGAAGTCGTCCTAGAGATTGTTTGTATTTGGGAGTCACCCGAGGGATTGACTATTTTAGGGAAGTCGCCCACATGATCGACTATTTTTGGGAGGTCGCCCTATGATCCGACTATTTTGGGAAGTCACCCATGATCATTGTTTTGGGAAGTCGCCCCATGGTTTGACTATTTTTGGGAAGTCATCCTATGATCGACTATTTTTGGGAAGTCGCCCTATGATCGACTATTTTTGGGAAGTCGCCCATGGTTTGACTGTTTTTGGGAAGTCGCCCTATGGTTTGACTATTTTTGGGAAGTCGCCTGTGGTTTGACTATTTTTGGGAAGTCACCCTATGATCGACTATTTTGGGAAGTCGCCCTATGATCGACTATTTTTGGGAAGTCGCTGTGGTTTGACTATTTTTGGGAAGTCGCCTATGGTTTGGTATTTTGTTTTGGAAGTTGCTATGATCGACTATTTTTGGGAAGTCGCCCTATGATCGACTATTTTTGGGAAGTCGCCACGTGGTTTGCTGTTTTTGGGAAGTCGCCACATGGTTTGACTATTTTTGGGAAGTCGCCACTGTGGTTTGACTATTTTGGGGAAGTCGCCACTAAGGTTTTATTGTTTTGGGGAAGTCGCCCGTGATCGACTATTTTTGGGAAGTCGCCTGTGGTTTGACTATTTTGGGAAGTCGCCCTATGGTTTGACTATTTTTTTGGGAAGTCGCCCTATGGTTTGACTATTTTGGGAAGTCGCCCTATGTTTTGACTATTTTGGGAAGTCGCCTGTGGTTTGGTATTGTTAAGGTTTTGTGTTTTGGGAAGTCACCCTAAGGTTTGATGATAATGTTCTTTTAGAAAAGTAGTTGACTAAGATATGCTTTCATACTGTCTTTGTGCTTACTGTAGTTGCCGGAAGGACCGAGGCTACGGGCGATGTTGATGAAGGGTTGTTAAGTTGCTATTCGTGGGACGGTTTCTGCGACGATTTGCTGTCTTTGGAAGCATTTTGACTGAAGGAGGAGTTTGGTTGAGTCCGCATCTTCTTGGTGATCGTCAACCTTGTAGAGGTGGTTGAGCTTGTATTCACATTGGGACTTCTTGCTTTTGAGAACTTGGTGTCTCGGCCGCATTTTATTGGAGAGCTTGGCGTCTCGACCTTCTTGCCTTGGAGAACTTGGCGTCTCGACCGATTTGTATTTGAGAACTTGGCGTCCCCGACCGATTTGTATTGGAGAACTTGGCGTCTCTCGACCGATTTGTATGTGAGAACTTGGCGTCTCGACCGGCCGGCATTTGATTTGCATTTGAGAACTTGGCGTCCCCCGACCGAACTGTATTTGAGAACTTGGCGTCTCGACCAAATTGTATTTGAGAACTTGGCGTCTCGACCAAGCTGGCATTTGATTTGCATTTGAGAACTTGGCGTCCCCGACCGATTTGCATTTTGAGAACTTGGCGTCCCCGACCGACTTGTATTCGAGAACTTGGCGTCTCGACCGAATTGTAGACACCGGAGGTGGTCTTCATTGGGGATGTTTTCATCCATTTGTGGACATTGGAGGTCGTCTTTAGCAAGTTGCGACGCCGGAGCTTGTTTTTGCCAAGCGTAGATGTTGGAGGGCGTCTTCATTCATTGGAGGTCGTCTTTGGTGAAGATCATCCTTGCTTAGAAAAAGGGGGATTTGATTTCACGTTTGAATTCCTGCATTCGTTAGTGAAGAGGAAGATGCATATATGGCATTCATGATGACAGATGCATGCATGGAACCAAAAATGATTATGGGATGATGCATTTACTTGCTTTCGAAGATGCACTTAGCCTAAGCTTACGGCAGAAAATTATGATTTATGATCTTCGATGATTTAGGATTATTCCTATTGACTCAAGTTTTTGCATGCTACATGAGCCCTTGGGAGATTTTTAGTGGGGATGCATGGGTATGGAGACTGCTTGGAACAGATTTTGATCAAGTGGGGGATGAGAACCCTTGATCGCGATTTAAACAGCGGTTGTTGGTGAGGTTTTGTCAGCAATATCACATGGACCTCAATCTTGATGAGATTGGATTCGGATCCGGGTCTTGATTGAAACTTTCCCTCTCATTCTTGGTCATTTGAAGGCGATGCCGACGGACTTTAGGGCCAACGTTGATACGAGTGAAGCTTCTTTCATTTGGATGAGCTGTGACCTTGGCCGAAACCTTGTCAGGAGGATGATTTGATGGAATTGCTAATGCCGGGAGAAACCACGATCTTGAATTCCGATGCTACGGAAGCCGCCGTGTACCAAGTTACAAGCCGAAATTCTTTCTTGCGACTTGATAAAATTCGGGTCCAAAAGACCATCTTGACAAAGCCCGGATCCTGAGTAGGCAAAGCCCGGATTTTGAAGAAGTGACTTGGCGAATCTATCTCGTAGTGAAGAACGCAATGTGGACCCAAGGATCACTATGGAAGTCCCATCTTAAAGAGCGATACAGAGAACACGGGAGGACCGCTTAGCAAGCCCCGGCGTGAAGAAACACAGAGCAGTCCTATTGCAGACAGAGTCATCATGTGACCAAGGAGGCACCCATCTTTTCAGATCTTAGTCAACCAGTCAATGGACAAGACTCAAGAATGTTTACGTGCAGGGGCACATCTTTCGAAAAGTGGGAATGAATCCCGATTTTGTGTATACACACTCGCTTTAGGTTTGACTTTTTTGAGAGAGTATAAGCGTTACAAGGTGTGGAAAAGTGTATGGGAAGCCCTGGCGACGGAAAGACAGTGTTTGGCTCTATTTTCCTATGATGTAGAGAGAGAAGACTTGTCGAGACACTTGAAAAATTGTCTTATTCATGATGATCACAAGGCTGCTTAAAACCCTTTGTTAATGTTCGGGTTATTCAACTCCTAAATCTGATATGAACAATATTTTGATTAATCACAAGGAGAAAACCAACTGATATCGAGGATCAAGCTCGGAAAGTGTATAGGGACGATCCCTGATGAGACCGGATTTTTTTCTTTTTTTTTTGAGATTTGTTTGTGATTTCGACCGGACCATTTCTGGTTGCCTACGTTCCCTCCATCATGAAGAGCTCAGGTCGCCGTAGTTCGGGCCTATCCCGAATGAAAAGAGAATGGATGTTGAAATTTGAGGGTCTGAAGACCTTTGGGGATTTTGAGGATTTGGAGGATTGAATAACATATCCCCTTAGAGTGTCCATGAAAGACACGGATGCGAAGCCCCAGTGGGACATCCACGGCAAGTGTTTGTGAGGAGAAATGAAATATGCTCACATGAAGGGAAGGGTTGAATTTGCACAATCTTTGATTGGTAATTTTGAACCAAAATGGATTAGATTCCAATTTAAGCAAGCATTAATTTGATCCTGACATCGAGGATATTAGAATGAAACTGCTATCCGGTAGGGACTGTAGTTGGGTTTCCGGGCTTCGATCAGCTATCGGGTGATTTGGGAGATTATGACCTCTTGAGATGAGAGGTCGGCTAGGCCTTTTACTGACTGAACCTCTAAAGATGAGAGGTTGGCTCGCGGGGATGTGTTTGGGAAATCTATGGCGAGAAAGTTTGATTGCCTCCAAGAATGAGAGGTCAGATTTTGACTTGGCCAAGGGCAAGGGTAATGGTGATGGGAGTATCCTCTAAAATTGAGAGGATGGCTTGGGATTGATTTAAGGTAATGATAAGAGGAAGTCCGAGCTACTGACAACTTTTTGCGATCTTGCGAGAATTCAGGCTCCTTTTTGATCATTGGAGAGCTTCTTGAGATGTCGGGGACTTTTGAGTTCTTCTTCTTTTTTTTTTTGGAAGGCTTCCTGAGGAGCTTGGAATTATATCCGAGATTGTGAGGATTTTAAAATCCTTCTTTTTTTTTGTTTTTTTTTTTGTTTTTTTTTTTTTGTTTTTTTTTTTGTTTTTTTTTTTTTTTTTTTTTTTTTTGACTTGGAAAGCTTCCCGAGGAGTTGAGGATTATCTTTGTCCTTCCTTCATGGCTTGAGATAATTTGCGCATCGCCGATTCTCGAAGCTAACTTCTCGGGCTCGCTTGGACTTTCTCTCGCATGGAGCAAAAATGATGGCTAAACCGGGTTTCAAAACACGCCGATCTTGAAATGAGAGGGTAGTGTTTAGTAAGGGTGAGGTAATGGCTTTCCTATGGGTGAAAGGTTTCAACCGCAATCCCTACCGGATGACCTAAACGAGATTAAGTCTTCATTGCTTGCTTAAGCTTTATATGAGAAAAGATCCATGCAAATTCATCGAGCAACGAGATGATGATGATGAAAGGGATGTGAGCATATGAGATGCAAGATGGGGAGTTGGTAAGCCCCAATTTGGGAAGGATATCAATTGATTTTCTCACTCCGATTAGTTTAAATATTAATCATTTTCGAAGAATTAGTGGTGAGCAAAGACACGTGATCATTTTGGATAAAACCATTTCAATTAAGTGTAACGTGGGTGCGCAAGTGATGTCTCGAGTCTAGCAAGAAAAGAAAAAAGACTTATATTAAAAATTAGACACTTAACCACTATGTCCAAAATGGACTACAACGACAAATGTCCAGGAAGGACTTAGGTGAAAGAAAAGTACTAGAACCTACGAAGGTTGACTCAAAAGACTATTTTAAAGATAGAGTAGCCCCCGCCTAGCCGCTCTTTGCTGTTGAACCATGCATCTATTCTTCGACGCCGGAGACGGAGCTATTGCAGACCTTTCCATCAGGATTTCCTTGGCAACTTTTTGCTCAATCCAACCATCTTCATTGCTGCGATGACCGGTTCATTGACCTTGCAAAGGGACGAGTCAAACTCCATTGTGCCCACAAGGCTTGAACCACCAAACTTCGATCATGTTGACACTCATGTTGTTAGGGAGCGGGTTATTGATAGTATTGGGTCCTTCAGGCATCTCTAACCTCCCTTGCTCAATCAACCCTTGGATGGCCTTTTCGTGGGGACGCAATCATCCGTCAGTGCCCATGGTACCGATGAAAGGCACAATGCTTGGAGGTATCCAAAGGAGCGTTGGGGTTTCTAGGCCGATAATTTTCCAAAGGCCGGAGCAAACCTTCTCTCACCAAACCTACGAAGATATCACTCAAAGGCATCCCAAAGTTTCTCAAGTCTTGGAGCCGGGATTTGGATGCATCGAGGCTTCTTGGGAACAAAGGAAGTGGCATTGTTACGATCTGTCCCGCGTGGCCGATCGCCTCTTTGCCTTTAGCGAAAGTGAGAGTAGTTTTGGAGGGAGGAGCCCGATATCCGTAGGCGGAGTGCAGCAGCCGGCCGCCGATTGTAAGCCTTTTCAAACTTAGCCCCGAATTAACCATTGCACGCAAGTCGCCGTAGGGAAAGTGGCCGAGGGAAGCTCTCAAATGCGGCTTCAAGCATGACCGAAAGATGTCTAACGTTGCTCCTCGTCGAGGAGGAGGAATGGCCATTTCACCGAGCTTTAAGTTCCATCTCTTATAGAAATCCCCAATATTCTCATTAGGCGCCGCATCGTTGTTTGCGGAGTCAACTCTGTTTGTCTCCCACTCCAAGTTGGCTTTATACTTATCTCGTGAAAGTACCGGTAATTTGTTCCCAAGTAGCCCTAGCTTCAGCCGCAATCGGAAAAACCATTTCAAAGCCCCCGACTTCAAAGAGAGACTAAAGTAATCGGCCAACCGGTTTGTGCATCCCTTAGCCTTCATTGCCAAAGTATAGGTGTCCAAGTGAGTTTTAGGGCATGCACTCCCGTCAAACAATTCCAGAGTGGGCATCACAAACTTGTGAGGCAGGGGGACAATCGAGTCGGGATCCGTAGGCCGAAGAGCAGTGTTCTTTTTGGCGGTCAATTCAGCAATCCGTGCTTTCATTTCCTTGTGTTGCTCCATAAACCAAGCCAATTGGGGATCCAAAGGCGGAGCGGGAATTCCCGAGCCGATATTTGAGCTAGGAAGAGGACTAGCCGTCAGGTGGTGCATTGGTGGAAAGAATACCATATCCGGAGGCATAGGTGAAAACCTCGTCCTTGGCCCAAATTACCCCGGGGAGTGTAGGTAGGAGCCGGGGCAAAAGGATAGAACCCGGCGACTTGTTGTTGGCTTCCAATCGGCAGAGAAGATGGAGGCAGATCTCTGAGGTAGCCATATGGCTTGGATTTTCGGAGCGAGGCCCATAAGTAGGCTTAAGTGCGGGTTGTTGTCCCCGGTTGTTGAATTGCATGGCCGGTTGTGGCGAGGATGCATAACCGAGAGGATACTCGTGGTCCCGGTGATTCGGATGAAACCGGGATGAAGGCTTGATAACCCATAGAAGTCCGAGTGAATGGATTTGGTGAAAGTCGCAAGGAGGAGCAATCAACCAAAGTACCATTCCGAGTGAGGGCTCCCGATCGGGCTGCAACCGCATTGTGGCGGCATTCCAAATTGTGGCCATTGATGTGAAGGTCTCGGATTGATCGGTTCCGAACCGAGGTGGGATTCCACCGTGGCATTCCGAGGTATCCCCAACCATGAGAGGACATTCCGTACCGACTTTGCCCCCACCGAGGAGCCGTGAACCGATTCGTCCCATCAGCCGCATGGATCCAGTGGTCGACCTGCAGATCGAGGAACATGTGTTACGGTAGCACCGAAGGAGGTTGGTGGTGGCATCTGGAGTAATCGGGCGACCGAGATTGGGATTGGGGTCATCCTCTTCTTCCACAAAGTGAAGGTGCCATCGGGATTGAGGCCGGCGGCCAAACCATGGCTCTTAATAGCCTCGATAAGGCTATTCAACGTGCTTCCCGTCGCATTCTCATACGTTCTCGCTAACCGATTCCATTGCCGTTTGTGCGAGGAGTCCCGGAGGCGGAGTGACGTTGTCCCCCTCGCTACTACCGATGCGGACATTCTCAAACCCGGAGTTGAAACAAACGGCGAAGCCGATGAGGCACTTGACTCTTCCCAACCGATTAAACGGTGACCGGTGCCCGAAACCAAGCTTTACGCGGAGGCTGGGGAAAGACACGAGGGTTCGGATGGCGGGAATTGAAGGAGGGTAGGTGTTTGGGCTCTTAGGCTCATGCAACATGCGCTTATTTGTTCATGTTTACTTAAAACACGTTTTATTAACCTAATTGGTTGGAAAAGATTGCTCTTCTTTTTTTTTCGAACTACTTTGATTCCTCGGATCGGTGGGCCCCGTCACTACGTCTATAAGCCCCTCGTATTCCACCCGTATTTCGACCTCCCGGGGTGGACGGCCCGGCGAGGGTCCTATAGGGCAAGCGGGTCCCACCGACCGAAAGAAAGACGATCTGGAAGTACGGCGGGTAATCCGAGTCTTAATGAGCATTCGATGTAAATTACGGACAAAGCCGACGTCAAAGTCAAGATCATGTCCGAGAGCTCGACAAGAAAAGTCGGCATGATTTGGACCGATGAATGTCCACGATTGATCTTGACTTGTCGTCAATTAGGCCGTAATTAGGCATGGAATAATCATTAATCCTTGATGACTCAAAGTGTCATGGCCGGGAGTCCGTGTATAATTTGTGCCGCCGAGCCAGAAGTCAAGGCGCCGGTCAATATCTTGGTCAAAGTCTGCGGCGGAAAACCGGCGTAACTTCGACCGATTAGGGACCCGAAAGATATTGAGTCGGTATGCCGACAAAGGCTTGAAAGGAAAGGTCTATACACGTACATGGGCATGACACGGACGGACTAAAAACCAACCGGGTCTCGGACAAAGTGTGTCACGGACAAGTGCATGGTCGACACGAGGCTCCATGGGATGTTTGGGTAGTCCCGTGCTCGTCCGAGAGGCGTAATAAGACCAAACGGACCGCGACAAGGATTTCCCGGTTAAGGACGTAGTGTGCGGTGTACGGTCAACGTGCGCGTAGTGTGCAAGCGCCTATCTTCTTTTTCTGAGTAAAATAGAATTTTTTTTTTATGTGTCTTAAAAGGCGTGATGCATGATTTTTTGAAATTTTTAATGAGCACATAAGCACGAAAATTCCGACGATTAGGGACATTATTCAAACGAGTTCAAAATTTTGACTTTCTCCGAGGCGGCCAAAAACAAACACGAAGACTGTGCAAAAATCAACACACACAAAGCAAAGGATTTTCAAATGTTGAGACGGAAGCTTGACCCTCAAAAGCTTTTCTTTTTTTTTTGAAAATAATGATACCGGTACGTGGGATTGTTAGACCACAATTTATCCCCGACTCGTGTTAGGAGGCGATAACGGGAAGTTTAATGGTTTCCACCAATATACCAAATATCATTTTTTTTTAGAAAAAGCTTAGTCCCCAGCGGAGTCGCCACTGTGATGTACCCGATTTTTTTTGAAAATCAAACGGAGTCGCCACGCCATTTTAATTTTGAGGGCCAAAACTTTGAAAAATGCCCGAGATCAAGAGATTCGAGTTCGGAGGTCACGTTACGCGCCGGGAAGGACGTTAGTGTGCACCCGGAACGCCTCGTAAAAACGAGTCTTCCAAACATTCAAAATCCTTTGTTGTGTGTGTGTGTGTGTGTTTTGGCCAAAATATGTTGAAACTGAGGTAAGTAAAAATTGGAAACTCTTTTTAAGGCTTTAAACTGATCCCATGATTTTTTGGGTGATTTTTGGGTTGATATTTGGAACTCAAAAGATTTTTGGAAGTTGAAAACCATTTCTGCCAGAATGAAAAAAGCAGTTGACCCTTGACTTTGAAATGGACTTTAGGGCTTGAAAACTCCAGAATCTGGGAAAAGTCCGGGAATAAAAAATGTTCAAAACACCTTAAAAAGGGTTTCTATAAAAGAACTTTTCATTTTGGAGACGATTTGAGGGGTCAAAACCTTCTGGAAATCTCAGATCTGAAATCTGGATTTCCAGAAGCTGATGAACTGGCCTCTAAAAGAAAAATTGAAAAGAGGAGTTTTACTCACGCAAAAAATAAATTAAAAATATGTCTGGAAAGCTCTGGATGTTGGATACAAAAAGTATTTTGTAGTCAACACCCAATTCCAAGTTTTACTGGGTCCAAATAATAGGAAAACCGACTGAGTTCTCAGAACAATGCTACTGGACAGCAAGATGTTCTTGAGGAGAAATGTGATTTTTGGGGGGTTTGCATCTATGTTCACCCCATTTTCATCCCTAGACTTGATACCACTACTTTTTGTTAAGTGGTTATCATATTCAAGTCATCCTTGGGGAATTTATGGGGTTTAAACATGTCCTTTGCAAAGGGAAAGGGGGTTTTGTAAAGATGAAACCAAAGAGAAAGAATTAACTAGAGATCTAAAATGTGGACCATTTGAGATGGTCATTCATGAAGATGAACTTCAAGATGACCATCTTAGGTCAAAACTCAAGTTAAAATAGACATAAAACAAGTCAAAGTAAGAAGAACAAGATGATCAAGAAATCAAAAGAGAATTTTAGGGTTTTGAGAAGGAGGGCTTTACCAATGGTGACACCCTATCTTCCTAGGCTTGGAATTTGACTTGAGGAGTATCAAGATTTGGTGTTTGGCTTGAGGAGTATCAAGGTTTGGTGTGTTTGGTATTTGATTGGGAAAGATTCAAGAGAAAATGGTGGCAATCTAAGGATTCCCACTGTTTTCTCTCTATATTTCGCCAGAACTTCGTTGCTGTGAGTAAGTTTTTTTTGTTAAACTGAGAGAGGAGGGTTTAATTTATAGGCCCTCTGAAAACTCAAAGATGTCCGCGCGGAGGTCACGTAAAAACGTGCACGGTGCATTAAATCTTTGCTCCAGGGCTTTGAACAGAAGAATATTTTTCAAAATATCGCAGAAATTGTTTTTCAACTTCTTTGTTTCGGGATTTTCTTAATTCTTTTGCTTTTTTGGATTCCTTTTTTGGTTTAACTTTAAATAGCAAACCCTAACCTACCCTTGCTTGGTTAGAAAGGTTAGAGATTGTTTGAAATGTTAAAACTTTCGTTAACTTTCTAACGAAAAAGCTACCAACTCAAATTGGAGCACTTACAACGGCACATCTCTATCAAAGCCCGTTTGCACGACAGATCTTCATCAAAGCCCATTTGCACGGCACATCTCCATCAAAGCCTGTTTGCACGGCACATCTCCATCAAAGCCCGTTTGCATGACAGATCTTCATCCCATTTGCACGGCACATCTCCATCAAAGCCCGTTTGCACGGCACATCTTCATCAAAGCCCATTTGCACGGCACATCTCCATCAAAGCCTGTTTGCACGGCACATCTCCATCAAATACCGTTTGCACGACAGATCTTCATCAAAGCCCGTTTGCACGGCACATCTCCATCAAAGCCCGTTTGCACGGCACATTTTCATCAAAGCCCGTTCCACACGGCACATCTTCATCAAAGCCCATTCCACACGGCAGATCTTCATCAAAGCCCTTTTGCACGGCATGTCCCCACCAAAGCCCGTTTGCACGGCAGATCTTCATCAAAGCCCAGTTCCACGACAAGTCTTCATCAAAGCCCGTTCCACACGGCAAGTCTGTATCAAAGCTACAGGTAAGCACAGTGCAGGTATTAAAATATATCTCAAATAGCTATAGATCATTATCTTCTTTGAGTATATTTTACCCAAAACCCCGGTTGACAACCAAATAGTCAATTTTCGAACTACGACCCGGCTTGATTCCCTCCTAGGGATATGTAGGAATCCTTTCTCCAAAAAGGTCCAGCAATCTAACCTCATCAGTCATTTTCCTTCATCTGCCATATTCCCAACAGGTTCGGCAATTTTGACCACTCTGGTCTATCTTTCCCCCAGCCGCTCATTAGGTTTGGGATCCTTCTTATCGACAACCTCACTTCTTCCATAAGTGACGTTGTAGAGGGGTTCTGTGAGTATCCCAATCCAACTCGCGACCCAATAAAAGTATCTTTTACACAATAAAAGTACACTAGGGGGCGTTTTGGTAAATTTTTGGTCCATTTCGAGACTTCCGAAAACTTTTTATAAGTTTCTTGCGAAGGAATTCTCCATGTAAAAGGACCAATAGAGAATTATTTATTTTGGACCTAGGAGAAATTATCCCGGAATGTTTCAGAACAGGTTGTTGGCGCCAGAAACGGTTATTGGCTCGTCTCATCGTGCGACACAACGAGCCACGGAAAGTCACAACGTAAGTCGTGCGACGCAACCAACCACTCGCCAGCAGGTTATAAATAAGACCCTCCCCCTCTCATTTCTGGACCCTTTTTCGACCTATTGTTACTCTGCCCAAATATTGACGTAACACACACAACAAAACACACACAATTCTCTCTCTCTCTCATACACAACTCTCTCCTCTTCTCTCTCAATTCAACCCAATTCATGCACCATCACCTAGATCCTTAATCTACCATCCTTTCTGAGTTCAATTCGGTTCTGTAGCTGATAATTGAAGATCCTTATACCTGACTTGGTATAAGGAATGAGGATCTACAAGGGTAACAAACTCCCTCCCTCCTTATCTCTCTTCTATTTGCTCTTTTTCATAATTCACATGCAATTTCTATTCATTGATTTGATAATCAGGCTCCATCTGCTCTAGTTGTTAAATTACAATTACAATCTCTCTGTTTAAATCTCGTTGTTCCATATTATTTCATGTTTATGGGTTAATTTTGGTTTAATTGTGGCTTGTTCATCAAGGGAGTGTGGATCACCCCATATCCACACCCACTTGAATGATTGACTGCTGATTCGTGTGTTTTATGAAGTGAATTTATGATGTAATTCGATTTGGATAGGCTTGGTTCATTCTACGTTTCAGTTTGTAAGGTTTCTGCGTATGGCGTCCTGTGTCACGCGACACAACCTGCCAGACTGAGTCCTGTGTCATGCGACACACTTGGCCAGGCAGATCCTGTGTCACGCGACACAGTTTGCCACTCTGCAGAAGCCATCATTCCAATTGTAATCTGTTTGTAGTTTTGTAACTGGGATGTGGCCCCCCTTTGCACCAAGTGGCTCACAAGTTGTTCCTCTCTCAGTTTATCAATAAAAGCAAAGCACATTTATCATATATTGTCTCACACATTTACACACATATTTGAATGATTTGGATGTTATTTTTTATAGAAAGACTCGTTTACGAGGCGTGTTGGGTGAACTCTCGGTTCTTCCCAACAGGTAACCTGACCCCCCGAACTCTCTCTCTGATTTCAAAAGGTTTTTCAAAGTGTACCTCTTAAAACATGGCGAGGCGACTCCATTTAATGCACTTTTACATATCTCCCGTCCCATTTTCCAAAACCATAAAATACATTTAATTTTCATACGGGGTATGTTCAAGCTGATATGTTGTACTTGGATTATAGTGTTCAATTGGTGAAAATATACATTTGGTAGATAGGGTAAATTTGCTTTGAAAATGGTTCAACAGAAACAGTGCAGGGCACGAATCGTTCCCTATGGTACGACTCGTGCCACTTGAATTCAGCATGGGTGCAACCATATACACGACTCGTGGGCGGGAATGGGTGAAGGGACGACTCGTGACAAGGGCACGAGTCGTGCCCTCCACTAAAAATTCAGCTTTTGTGCTGAAACATCAGCAATTGCTTGAAACCTTTTCATTACCTTTTTTCCACTCAAATAACAACACCATAACAACGCAACTTCAGTATAACATATACCCATTTACCTTAACCTTAACTCAAATACAATACCATTTCCAACTCAAGAAAATGACCAAATATAACATGCATCCATTTTACTTCAACCATTTAAACCTTGCTTACCTTTTCATAGTGCAACAAACCATCAACCTTCATTTCCATCTATTCCAACTCACCCAAAGACTATTTCCATCATTTTAAACTCAAGGAAAATGGTCTATTACCACATGCAACATATATTCTCCATAACTTTAACTTAGAATATCATATGAGCATTTATTGAAGGAAATTATAATAACTTACTTGAAAATTATTAAAACTTGAAAACTTCAATCGGGTGAAAATGCTCCCCTTCTTCTCCCGAACACAACGAAACAAACAGATCGTTCAATGGATTTTTCTAGAATATTAGGGAGATTTTAAGTAGGAAAGTAGGGTTTTTTTTGGGTTTTGGACCAAGGAGATGAAGAAGAACTTTGGCTGAGCTTTTTGTTTTTATCAAATGAAACTTCTCACTTAACTCTTCCAAGGATAAACATGCCAATTTACACCTAAGCTCCTTCAACTTATTAAACTACCTCCTCCTTAAATCCTTTAGGTTATACCTCTTACACTTAAGCACATTGACATTTCTAAAATATTTCATTAAATTTTCCCATATTAACATTTCATTACACACTCCTAATATTTTAAATAAGACATTAAATAATTAGATTTGATTTATTAATATATTTAAAATATCATATAAGTTATAAAAATGCTAACTAACACATAATTACTACCCACAAAATGCAAAACATATAATAATTCGAAATGCACACCAATTTACTAGCTCAAGCATGACTCAAAATAGAACCTAGGATTAGGGTCGTGACATTCACTCCCCCTAAAAGAAATTTCGACCCGAATTTTAGCTTACTTACATAGAAGGTCAAACAACCCCGGATACTTCTAACACTTAAAGCAAGGACTTAGGATAAGAATGCGAATGCAATGGCGAAGCAAAAATGCATGAAACATAAGAATACGATGAGCCAGGGTCTATAAGTACGCATGCTCTCAAACTCCATAAAAAATGATACCTCCTATTACTGATTCACGGCAAAGTCTCAGCCTGGAACCTTAGGCCTCCCTGAAGCATCCCTCTTCTGCCATTATGCAACCCCTGTGCCACTCCCCGATGGTTGATTCTTTGCCTTAGGAAAATCTTTCTGGAAATGGCCCAATTGTCCACAATTCACACACTTTCCTTGTTTCCTCCAAGATCGTTCTTCTATATGCCCTTCCTTCTGGCAATAAGTACACACTCTCTTATGCTGAGTCCCTGGAGTATTACTTTGACTATCCTTGTCTTGTTGTTCTCTCCCTAACTCTCCTTGCTTCCCCGTGCTAACCAATTCCGTCTTTCTCTTATGTTCTTCAATATCATGCTCAACATGGTAAGCACGATCCATGATATCTTGAAAATTCTGACACTTGTGGGCCACTAACGGCGTCCGAATCACAGTCTTCAAGCCCCGAACAAATCTCATGGACTTCCTCTCCTCGGTTGCCACCAAATGAGTGCAATATCTCGATAACTCCGTGAACTTGGCCACAGACTGAGCCACAGGCATAAAATTCTGCTCCAGAGTACGAAACTCCATCTCCTTCTTGTCTTGATCTACTGTCGGAATAAAATGCTCCTTGAACTTCCTTATAAAATTCTCTCAAGTGTACAGAACTTGATCTACTGTCGGAATAAAATGCTCCTTGAACTTCCTTATAAAATTCTCTCAAGTGTACAAAACATGAGCCTCATCCTAACTTGCTTTTAAAGTTCTCCACCAATGCTCCGCCGCACCAGAAAACTTGTAAGCGGCGAACCTAACTCGTTCATCCTCGATACACCTCAACACCTCAAAATCTTTTCCATGGCTTCAATCCACCTCTCAGCATTTGAAGACACCGGTTTTATTGAAAAACGGAGTCGCCACGCCATTTTGATTTCCTCAAAACTTTGAAAAAAATGATAAGGGTCCGGAGGTTAAGTTACTCCTTGGAAAGAACGTATTGCGTTCACCCAAGGAACCTTGCAAAAGCAAGTCTTCCTAGATCCGAAGTTTGTGCTTGTATGTGCGCTCGTGTGTGTGTGTGATTTAAAAAGAGAAGGGAATGTGCCAATTTTATCTGCCGTACATATAAACCATATAAGTAGGTTATAGCTCGGGATTTCTTGGATTTGATGTTTTTGGGATTTTGATTTCGTGCTCATTTTGGACTTATGACCATCATTACGAGACCTTTTTACCCTCTTGTTGGATTAATCAACCATGGTAGGCGTAAGAGCCTTGGTATGTCTTAAACCAACGTTCTTTGGGGACTTGGTCACATGTGATCGAGAGGGACACCTTTTAAGTCCAAGAATGAGACTCTTTAGAAAAGGAGGAGTCTTTTCCCATCAATCCTACATCTTGAGACGATAAAGATTCGTAGGGACATTTATGTTCGTCTCAAGTGATTATCGGAGATGTCGGAACTAAGATCCGTCCGCTTCTAAAGGGACTACGATTATGGCATTTTAATGGTGGAAACGATGTAAAGATGAAGTATTTACACCGATTCAAACCACGGAATGCTCCAAGAACCAAAGGGACTAGGGGAAGGGGTATAAAGATTGGATCTTTATACTCATCCTATGTCTTTCGTGCCTTAAAAGGCTACTAGAAAATCCTCGGAGAGAGATTCATCCTTAAGGGACATGGGGGAAATGACATTTAAAGTAAAGATTGTATTTTTATGGTAAATAACGCAATGAACATTATTAAACTAGAGACATGAAGTAAAAGGGATGATCTTTATGGCATTTCATATGTCCTTTAAGACCTCATAAGGTGGACAATCCTTGGAAAGCTAGATCAAGGGAGGGGGATGACATAATGGAAATAAAGATTGCATTTTTATGTAAAAAGTAAAGGGACATCACATCATCATGTGGTGGATCTTCTCTAGAACAAGCCACTTATGGACCCTTGTTCATTCTTGGGAGAGGATCCCCAATGAATTCTATTTAGGAATATGTTAGGAAGGGATTTATGTATGAGGGAGGTGAGTTTTGAGTGTTTTAGTTTCTGGAAATTCGTGTATTGATTTGAGCAGAGTAACAGTGCTTGAAAATTGTATCTCAAAATGGGTAGAGGAGGCCTCTATCTATCGTGTCAGCATGTTTCTAGATACATGCAAGGTGGCAGCTAGAGGCTTCTTTCCAGCGAGGTCCTGCTTGGAATTATAATTCCTAGCATGTCTTTCCTCCCTTGGAAAGTTTGGAAAAGTTCCCGAATCGCCCCTAAACTTTATGAAAATTTGGGGAATTGCCAGGAAACTTAATCGGAAGGCATGAGCCATATTTGGGTACTTACAGAAGCCCCTCAGCAACGGTACTTGCAAAGCAAGTGGGGTTGTCGATAAAAGAAAAGAATCCAATCTGGTGAACTGCCGAGATGGATTGGAATTGGGTGACCAAGGAGGTCGAGTGGCTGAACCTTTGGAAGGCTACCTACGTATCCCGGGGGGAATCAAGCCATGATCGTAGTTCTGGTTTCACTGGGGAAAGGGTGTCATATGTGACGGATTGGTTGAACCTAAAGTAGGCTACCTGCGTATCCCGGAGGAATCAAGCCATGATCGTAGTTCGGAATCCACTGGGGAATGTGTAAGTACCCAAATCTGGCTCATGCCTTCCGGTTAAATTTCCCGGCAATTTCGGTAAGTTTTCCGGTAATTCCCCGGACCTTCCTAGTGTTCCGGAAATATTCCAGAACTGTTCCAAATTGATTAAAGGCTGAAAAGGAGCCTTCCCAATTAAGAAACACGTTTTTCTTAATTGGGAGGAAGCTTCTAGATATTGCCACCTTGCATGGTTCTAGAAATGCTGAGTCACAAGGGATAATGCCGCACGGCTGCATTAGCTCGAGGTTCCTAGCCGCACGGCTTCATTGGTGATTTCCAGACTGCCTATAAATAGAGCCCTCCTCTACCCATTTGATCATGAACAAAAATCACCCACAAATACTCATAATACGTGAAGAAACCTCCCAAGAGCAGCTGGAAGTTCAAGAAGGTGAAGAAGAAGCTCAAGAAGTCATCTCCCTCCTCCTTGAAGGCTCAAGATCAATCCTCTCCTCCTAGCTTCATCCAAAGAAAAAAAGGAAGCCATTGGTAACCTCGCACGCCCTAACCTTTCATCTTAATTGCTCTATAATTGCTCAATGCATTGCTTTTATCTTGCTTGGGACTTGGTAGATTAAAGATCATATCTTTATATTCCCCCTTCCCCTTTTGCATGCATTAGGCATCATTTGCCATTAAAAATATAGTCTTTATCCATAAAGGTGCATCCTTTGCACCTAAAACCCCTATTTTCCAATAAAAATGTCATCTTTATGCATCCTTTGCATATAAAAATCAAATCTTTTCAATAAAAATGCATCCTTTGCATTCAAATCCTTTTTCAAGCATCCTAGGCATTAAATATCCTATCTTTATCCTAGATTAAGCATCCTATGCTTTTCAAAAACAATCTTCATGCATCTTTTGCATACTTAAATCCCAATTTCTTCAAAAATGCATCATTTGCATAAAAATCGTGTCTTTATGCATCCTTTGCAATAAAGATCATTTCTTTAAACCAAATGCATCCTTTGCAACCCAAAAATGTCATCTTTTCATTAAAAATGTCATTTTTACATGCATTCCCCCATTCCCCCATTAGTAACCTAGGAACGGACCGGTGTAAAAGATCCTATCTTTACATCGTTCCTTCCATAAAGGTTTCATAATCTCTTTAGAAAGGGACACCTTTGAACCCTATATCTCCGATTATCACTTAAGATGAGTATGAAGCATCTATATGAGCTCGACCATCTTAAAGTGTAGGATTGATGGGCTAAGGACCCTCCTTTTCTAAGGAATCTCATCTTTGACTATAAAGAGAGTCATTCTCTCGATCACGCAAGTCCTAAGGTCTAAAAATGTGATGATCACAAGTCCAAGATGAGGACGGGATCATAATCCCGAATACATAAAATCCAAGAAATCCCGAGCGACAACCAATAAATGGTTTGTACGTCCGGAAGACGACTTGGGACATTCCCTCTTTATTTTCAAACACATGCACACAAGAAAGCGCGCAAGCAAGCACGATTAATGGGATCTTGGGAGACTTGCTCCGGCAAGGCACCTTGGGTGAACGACGATTCGTTCTTTCTAAGGGGTAACTTAACCTCCGAACCCATAAAACCTTTTTTTCAAAGTTTTGAGGTAATCAAAATGGCGTGGCGACTCCGTTTTTCAAATTAAACCGGATGTCTTCAAACTCGCGTGAATCCAACAAACACCAAAAATTTGGGCACACATTCACAGTTTGGCGACTCCGCTGGGGATATCCCAAAGGAGAAAAGCTTTTATTTTCAAAAAATCGATACTCGGTATATAGGTGGAAACCACTTGCCCTTCCTGTACACTCCCTGATGTGGGAGTTGGGATAACCGGTGGTTTAACAATCCCACGTACCAGTATCCCTTTTCGAAAAAAAATTTTGAAAAAAAATATAAAAGAAAGCTTTTCCCTTTGAGCGGGTTAGACTCCCGTCGCTGATTTCATTAATCATGCTTGCTTTCTTTACCTTGCATTGCATCATTTGCACCTTGGAATCTGTGCATACTTTGAACGGGAAACAACCCGAAAAATAGCAAAAGGAGTGGAACCTGGAAAATTGATCGATGCAGTCGTACGGCTCAATCCTCCTTGGATTCTGACCGGGCGACCTCAGTGGCAATTCCACCAGGAAAAATTGAGGTTAATCTGGCAGTCCTAGCAGCTTGGGGCTACTCAGCTCCATGACTGACTGGGGCTCCCAGAAAATTTACGTGCTTATGTGCTGCATTTTTCCCGTCCCGAAAATCATTCCTTTAAAACACATTATGAAAATCTCTGTTTTAACTAAAAAAAGGAACATTTTTAGGAGACCGCACACTACGCGCACTTGATATATCCTGTACACTTTGCACGCACGTCCTTCAAACCCGAGGGTGGTTCCAGCTGCAGTCACGGACAGCCTTACGATGCTCCCGGCGCGCACGGAATCATCCCAACCTCCCCATGGCGGCCGGTGTCGACCAATGCACACCCGTGTCACACGTTTCAAAAAACCGTGACTTTTGGTTGGTTTTTGGTCTAGTCCGTGTCATACAGCCCAGTTGCATACCCTCGTAAAGGTCAAGCCTTAGTTCATAACGGAAGAGGAACTCTGCCAAAATTCCGACAAGAAAAAATTGGCGAGATCTCGACTCCGACATTGACTATTGACCTTGACCTGCACGGAATGCGTAAGAGTCAAGACCGAGTCTTTGCCAACAAATCAAAAGATCTTTCGCTCAAGCGAAGCTCTGCTAAAATTCCGACAAGGAAAAATTGGCAAGATCTTGACCCGACATTGACTTCGATTCTAACTCACGCCCGGCGTATGCAACGAAGTTCAATGTGACACTGTGTCATTCGGCTTTTGCCGCCCGACCCATGCCTATTATCTTCTCGGACATTACCGAAAGTCAAAACGTCATTCGCTCAAGCAAAATTCTGCCAAAATTCTATCAAGGCAGAAAGACGAGACTTTCCCGGTATTGCCTTGACTATAATCCGCATCGCTCATGCGTTAAAAGTTCCTATGACCCGCTAGACCCATTAGGAGCGTTCTTTACTCTCGGTCGGTGGGATCCGCGTGCCCTATAGGACCCTCGCCCGGGGCTGTCCACCCTGGGAGGTCGAAATACAGGTGGAATACGAGGGGCTTATAGACGTAGTGACGGAACCCACTGATCCAGGATCTAGAGTAGTTACTGTGAATGTGTGCCCCAAAATTTTTGTTTATTGGAATTCACGCGAGTTTGAAGACATCCGAGTTATTTGAAAAACGGAGTCGCCACGCCATTTTGATTACCTCAAAACTTTGAAAAAAAGGTTTTATGGGTTCGGAGGTTAAGTTACCCCTTGGGAAGAACGTTTGGCGTTCACCCAAAGTGCCTTGCCGGCGCAAGTCTCCCTAGATTTCATTAATCGTGTTTGCTTGCGTGCTTTCCTTGTGTGCATGTGTTTGAAAATAAGGGGGGGGGGAATGTCCCAAGTTATCTTCCGGACGTACAAACCATTTGTTGGTTGTCGCTCGGGATTCTTTGGAATTTATGTATTTGGGATTATGATCCCGTCCTCATCTTATGACTTATGATCATCGCATTTTAAACCTCGGGACCCTCGGGACTTGCGTGATCGAGAGAATGACTCTCTTTGGGTCAAAGATGAGGTTCTTTAGGAAGGAATGTCCTTAGCCCATCAATCCTACGCTTTAAGACGGCCGAGCTCGTATAGAGGCTTCATACTCATTCTTAAGCGATAATTGGAGATATAGGGTTCAAGGTTATCCTTTTCCTAAAGAAATCATGAACCTTTAATGGAAGGAACGATGCAAAGATGAGAACTTTTACACCGGTCCGTTCCAAGGTTAGGGGAAAAAGGGGAAATGCATGATAAAAATGACTCTTTAATGAAAAGATGACATTTTGGTTATAGCAAATGATGCTTTTTGATTGAAAGAAATGATCTTTATGCAAATGATGCATAAAGATAGCATTTTTATGCAAATGATGCATTAGAAAAGGGGGTTTTGATGCAAAGGATGCATTTTTATTGAAAAAGATTTGATCTTTATATGCAAATGATGCATAAAGATAACATTTTTATTGGAAAATAGGGATTTTAGGTGCAAAGGATGCACCTTTATGAAAAAGACTACATTTTTATGACAAATGAGGTCTTAATGCATGCAAAAAGGGGAAGGGGATGATAAAGATGTGATCTTTAAGCTACCAAGTCCCAAGCAAGATATATGAATGCAATGAGCAAGTATATCAATTAAAATGCAAGGTTAGGGCGTGCGAGGTTACCAATGACTTCCTTTGCTTCTCGGGACGGAGCTAGGAGGAGAGGTCGATCTTTGGTCTTCAAGGAGGAGGGATGTAGCTTCTTGGCCTTCCTTCTTCTTCTTCTTGAATTCTGCCAGCTTTCTTCACGTATTTCAGAGTGTATTGAGTATTTTTCTCATATATTGTGTGTGTTGAAATGGGTAGAGGAGGGCTCTATTTATAGGCAGTATGGATAAGGCTAATGAAGCCGTGCGGCCGCAGCCCTTCGCAAATGAGGCCGTGCGGTCTTATCCATTATGACTCAAAGCATTCTAGAACCATGCAAGGTGGCATTATTCTAGAACCTTCTCCCTAATTAAGAAAACGTGTTTTCTTAATTAGGAAGGCTCCCTACAGCCCTTATTTTAATTTGGGACTGCTCTGGGACATTTCCGGAACACTAGGACGGTCCGGGGAATTACCGGGAAATTTACCGAAATGTCGGGAAAATTAACCTAAGGCATGAGCCGATTTGGGTACTTACGAAGCCCTCGGCAACGTCACTTGCAAGGCGAGTGGGGTTGTCGATAGAAAAGGATCCGATCTCGGCGAATGCCGAGACGGATTGGGAGACCAAGGTGGTCGAGTGGCCGAACCTTTTGGAAGGCTACCTACGTATCCCTGAGGAATCAAGCCAGCCGTAGTTCGGGATTAGGATCCGCCGGGGAAGGAAGAAGAGAAACCGGTCTCTTGCCGGGAAAAAGAAGAGAAAATGACCTAGGAGGTCAAGCAATTGATCCTACCGGGGACATGCTAGGAGTGACCTGTGGTCGAATATTTGAACTTTTATGAGGGGGCGCTTTATCACCGAGGAGTGACAAAGAAACAGGTGACCAAAGTGGTCGAATGGCCGGACCTTTTATAAAAGGCTACCTACGTATCCCGGAGGAATCAAGCCTTGATCGTAGTTCAAGCATCACTAGATAGTTAGGAACGATGTCTAGGATCCTTGAGATTTTGACAATCTCGGAGGTCGTCACCCGATGAAGCTAGAGCTTATGGCGCTATCTCTTTATGACGGAGATAGAGGTAACTTAAGTTGGGAAACTTGAGCGTACGTCACTATTCGCGGATAGTGGTATCACAAGTTGAAATGATTTGGGCATACGTCACTATTCGCGGATAGTGGTAGCACAATTTGAAATGACTTGGGCATACTTCACTATTCGCGGATAGAGGTAGCACAAGTTGGAATGACTTGGGCATACTTCACTATTCGCGGATAGAGGTAGCACAAGTTGGAATGACTTGGGCATACTTCACTATTCGCGGATAGAGGTAGCACAAGTTGGAAATGACTTGGGCATACTTCACTATTCGCGGATAGAGGTAGCACAAGTTGGAATGACTTGGGCATACTTCACTATTCGCGGATAGAGGTAGCACAAGTTGGAATGACTTGGGCATACTTCACTATTCGCGGATAGAGGTAGCACAAGTTGGAATGACTTGGGCATACTTCACTATTCGCGGATAGAGGTAGCACAAGTTGGAATGACTTGGGCATACTTCACTATTCGCGGATAGAGGTAGCACAAGTTGGAATGACTTGGGCATACTTCACTATTCGCGGATAGAGGTAGCACAAGTTTAGAGTTCCGACAATTCGGGAGGTTGTCACCTAGTGTTATCCCGTTATAACGGAATTAACTGAGGCGATCGGGAATAGAGCTTGATTGCTAAAGAGATAAGAGATATTTTCTCGAAAAGATGTTATCTTGGTTAAGAGATAACGGAAATTGCATGCCCAGGTGGAAGGTACAGGGGCAGGATTGTAATTTCGCTCGTAGCGAATGAGGCCGCCCCGGCATGAGATGGAGAAAAAGAAGCCGTACGGCTAGAGACCTGTTTTTTCCAGATTATTTAAAATCAGGTTTTGAACGGGCATTGGGCACTTGTTGCCGCCCACTTCAGCCGAGAGAGAGAAGAGAGAGAGAGAATTTCGAAATTCTTCAACCCCTTTTTGCTTCCCTTTGATTTGAGATGGATCCGGAGGGCAATCCCATACCGAGGCAAGCAAGGAGAAACATCTCGGCGGCCGCGAGAAGGAGGAGGAAGGAGCTCGTGCGGACGGAGAGGAAGTATGACTTCCTTACGCCTCCATCGGAGCTTTACCCGGGGAGAAGGGAGCACAAATCGACGAACCCGCGATCGGTTGGGGTAAGCATTCTCATTTTGCTCAAATCCGATGATTTTGCTTGATTTTTGAATGATTTAGGGCTTGACCCGAATTATAGGATTTTGAATGATTTTTTGAATGATTTTGAGATGCATGAACAACCTATGAGGCTAAGAATGTGCAATGTGCAACTTGTTTGATGAAAATTATGAGAATGACTCACTTTTTTCTCGCAAAATGAAGTAAGAATGAGAATTTTTTTCAAAATATGAGACGGAGTTTTTGCCTTGTGCTAGAACTAGGTCAAAATTCTGATTTTCAATGAGAAAACATGATTTTGAAAATGATTCATGCATGCCATTTTTTTTTTTTTTTGAAAGAATAATGCTTATGTGCAAAAAATTGTGATTTTGTGCTTTAGGAAAGCAATGACGCGTTTCAAGTGATGAAAGACACGTTTTTGATGCAAAAGATATGCTAGAAAAACTTTTATGAATGCTTTTGTTTTGAGAATATGTGCACTTTTGAATATATGCATGCTTTTGAAATGATATGAAGGACTGACGCTTCTTTTTGATGTGCTTGTCTACAGGAGAACAAGTCTAGAGGACCGTCGGAGATTGCAGTTAAGCTTTGGCAGAGGATGCCGGATTTTGAGAAGAATGGGGCAAATCCCAAGCAACCGGGTGAGGGCTACCTACCGGATGCATTTGTAGAGGCCATCGGCAGGGGTGTTCACATCACCTCTAAGAGCAAGGGCTTGGTCCAGCCCTTTCGAGTTCCGTGGGACAAGACACATAGCTTTCACCCGAGCCGGGAGAGCCGACAGTGACTCCCGCCGATTTCACCGCTATTATCGGCCTACAGCTCACCGGGAGGCCCGTGACTTGGAGAGACCATATTACCGCCGAGGAGTTTCGTGCTTTGGTTGGATTTGAGCCGATTCCCAAGGGGCCGGGATGGAGACGCGGAATGTCGAGGTGGCAAGCTCGTACTTGCATGCGTAACTTTGCCGCTAATGATGTGATCGCCAAGCCACCGGCTAGAGCATTCATATGGTTGATGCTATCACCACCATTTTTGCTAATTCTCGGGACACTAGCTATGACTTGCCTCCTCGACTCTCCGGGAGGATGTGGATGGGATAGGGACGGTCTCGGGGAGAGGCCGGATTGGCGGAGTTGTACTTCTCGTTGGACATGTACAATGGAACAAAGCCGCTTCCATGGATCGCTTCTCATTTGCCCTCGAGGTAGTCTCCTTTTTTTTTTCTTTCTCTTTTCCCGTCTTGAGACTTTTATAAGAGAGAAAATGACCTTTGATGTTTTGAACATGCAGCCCGGTTTTGCGAGGTGATCGGGTTCTTCCTCGGAACCAAGCAGAGTGATGTCACCATCTTCCCCGCTATGGTTCGCCGGAGGGGAGATGCGAGAGATAAATTCACTGGGAAGACCCGGATTACCTTCGACTACAAAATGGTGAGGCCGGTCATCAATGTGGATGGGCACGATGGAGTGGACTTCTACCCCCGGGGCGTGTATCCAGAGATTTTGGCCGGGAGATGCCATCGAGGTGACGAGGCAGGAGGTGGCTCATGTGGCCGACATGTGATGTCATTTACTTGGGGGACCGCTTTCTCGAGGCAAAGATGGCCATGTCCCTCCATTGACGCCATTACTCCTCAGATCCTCCAAAGACGGATGCCGCAGCCTGTGGATTGGCCAGAGGATGAGATAGCGAGGTACTGTGTGCGGCCGCGGAGGAGTATTTTGATATGGGTACCCCCTACGCCGTGTTTGTGGAGCAGCGCCCGAGGACGCCACGTGCTAGTGAAGCCGGCGGTCACTGTGTGGATATGGGGAGGATGAGCCCATCGACTCCGCCGATCCCTCCCGCGCATCCGTCCTATGTGATCCATGGAGTGCCGAGGAGGATGAGGATACTGTCCCCGATGCTAGGGAGCCCCAAGACACCTTGCCGCCCGATAGCACCGTAAGTGTACTCTTAGTGGTCTTATTCCCTTTTAGCTTTCGCATTTTCTCGCTTTTGCAATTTTCTCGAGATTTTCTCGAGATTTTTCTCTTCTTTTTCTCGTGTTCCACTCGCACTTACGATAGGCCGGTCGTGCGTAATAGGGCCGGAAGGACATGTGCCTGCCTTCTTCGAGGAAGCCGGCTCGCGCTTCGAAGGCGGCAGCTGGATGCACAGGAGCTCGGGCGCAAGAGACGGCACGTCTGGGGCACAGCCGTCTACCTCATCGGCCTCGGAGTACTCTTCCAAAGGCCATGCCTCGGGGCGGGGACCCAACGCCGACATTCTCGGGAGCAAACTGGCCGAGTACGGCACGATAATGTCCATTTGTCCGACTTGAGCGACTGTGAGGACTTGATGAGGGAGGCTAGCATTTATGAGCCGAGTAGCGATGAAGATGAAGAAGAATCTGAGGCCTAGGAGGTCTCTAGAATAGATTTGGAACAAAAACAAACAATTTACAATTTTTATGCACAACTTGTTTATTTTTTGCTTTATTTGGGCGCCGATGGGGCGAAAACATTGTATTTACATTTTATTTGCTTTTCTAATTCATGCTTTTTCAATTTGCATATTATCTCGAGCCTTGGGGCGACTTTTTTGCTTGGAATCAAATAAACCGGGCCAAAATGATTTATAATGGTGTATAAATGCTTGAATGGCTTCGGATATGTTTCGTACATGGTTTGGTTGAAAAAGTGGGGTGAAAACTCCCTTGGGCAGCAATCTTGGTTGCCGCAGAATTTTTTTCCGCAGAGGGCTAATGTAGCCGTGCGGCATGGCCTTGAGGGCAAAATGAAGCCGTGCGGCTAACAGCCTGTCTCGAGCCGGTTATTTTCTCGAATAAAAGCAAGGCTTGGCCATTTCATTTCATTTTCACTCTAGACTTGTCCCAATTGTTCCTGCAGCATATTTTGGACCGAAAAGCACCATCTTTGAACACTTTGCGATGGAGAAGCCCGTTAGATTGCAAAGGGGGAAGCGAGACCATTTTCTATCCGGTCTTCAATCTTGGGCGAGACATAACTTCCAAAATCACAAGGGACTGCTTGATTCTTCCTTCAAGATCAAGTCTTTATGGCATTTGAGGGATCTCCCGCCCGATTGGGATCTCGTTGAGAGCCGCAAAGAAAGTTCGGGACGTCCGGAGACATGTTTATTGCTTTTCTTACAACGAAATCGTCCCAACGCACGAAGACTTCAGTAGCCTTGATTGGGGGTCCCGAGACCGAGGCTATATCTATTCCGCTGACGGAGACGTGCCGGTGACGGTAAAGCTTGCATCTTTTCTCGCATATTCCTTTGGGAGAGGCCGAGAGGATGATGGTAGCCCCTGATAGGATTGACCTTTCCGATATCCCGGCAGTGTTTGGGTCTCCAGATATGGCTGCGACCACGGTGGCTATGGATGCTTTCATTCTCTCGCGTATTCTCTATTTTGTTCACCGCCGAGTCCGTGGGGATCACATAGTGGCCTCTTGGACATGGTCGAGACTCGTGTGGCCGGGAAGGATATTGTCCCGCCGGTTTTGGGAGAGACATTTCATGGGATCGATAGGATGGCTCGGGAGACCGTTTCATGAGGTCCGGGAGTCCGGCTATGTTGACTCGTGGCCGCAGGAGAGGCTCTGGGCTTTGCCTCGGGCTTTGCCGACTCTGCCCTTGGGTGATTTCTGAGAGGTGCACCTAGGCAAACAGGAACAGTGGTAGCCGGGAGCCGATGATGGCTAGGCTATCCACTTCGGACATCCGTTGGTGGATACCACACCGGAGGTTGCGCATCAGAGGATATTTCAGAGTCTTATGCCGTGAGGGTTCCGTGATTCTCGCCGGTCGCCCTTCTACATACCCCGCTTGGTATCCAGCAGCTTGGGGCTTTACAGAGCCATTGAGTGATTGGGAGGACATCCGGACCATGGAGGTGGTGTCATTGGATATGAGAGATCCACCAGCCTTCTCTTTCTTCTCGAGGGCTTGGACACATACCGCTTTCCCACCTGTGGCTATCTTCAGAGTGTGAAGAGCACCATCTTGACCACCGTCTACTGACCGGTACGAGAGGGAGACGGGAGCGACTGTGCTATCTTGGAGGATAGACGCCGAGCTTTATTGGGAGCCGATCGTGACTCGAGTAGGACTCGAGGGAGACCGAGGCTAAGGCGAGTTGCCATAACCAATCGTGTGACTTGGTCGTAGATATGGAGGCTCGGTGACAAGAGATTGTCCGAGGTCGCTCCTTCGACCGAGGCTGCAGGGAGGAGGTGCGGACTCGTGCTCGTATAGAGAGAGCGCTCATTGACACGGGGTTGGTAGAGGCTCCAAATGAGGATACCAGCAGGTCGGGATGAGGGATACCGACATTATTGAGAAGAAAAGGAAGAAGACTCGACGAGGCCGAGGAAAAGGGAAGAAGACTCAAGAAGACTCAAATAATGACGACCGACAAGTCTTTTCTCAAGATCCTCTTATTGCCATTTGCAAACACATTAGTTTATTTAGGCATTTTGTTGTATTTTAGATCTTTTTTAAGGTGTTAGCAGAGTTAAGAGGTAGACCGTGCTTGAACTCATCAAGAAGTTTTTAACTTGTAATGAACAAGAAATATTATTTTAAAAATTAATCAAGACACATTTCATGGAAATTCAAATGTCTTTATTGATTGGGACCCGTTTTATGAAAACTCGAAATGCCCTTTATTATTTAGGACGCACTTCATGGAAGCTTAATCGTCCTTTTTATTATTTAGGACGCATTTCATGGAAACTTAATCGTCCTTTTTATTATTTAGACCGAACCATATATGGCCGCCTACGTTCCCTTTTACAAGAAAGGCTAAGGGGCTCAGTCTTCGTAGTTCATTCCGGTGAACCAATTTTTATGTGCACTCGTTTTTTGCCTAGACCGCCCTTTTTGGGGTTTTCAAATTAGCCGGGCATTACTCTTTTTGCACTAAGATTTTTTTCTTTTTTTTTTTTTTTTTTTTTTTTTTTTTTTTTTTATATATGTGCAACCCCGTCTTTGCCTAGACCGCCCTTTTGGGGTTTTCAAATTAGCCGGGTATTACTCTTTTTGCACTTTTTCTTTTTTTTTTTTTATTTTTTTTTTTTTTTTCTTTTTTTTTTTTAGACGTAGTATCTTCTGAGTTTATCACCGTTGACCGGGTGGACAAAGGGATTGCCATCCAAGTCTCGCAAGCTTCATTGCTCCTCCCGATGCATTTTCGCACCACATAAGGGCCGATCCAGACGGGTTCCCATTTTCCTGTGGGTTGTCTCGGTAGGGGGCTTTACTTTCAAAGACTAAGTCGCCCTCTTTGATATCTCCGGCCTTGACCTTTTATCAAACGCCCGCCATTCGCCTCCGGTAGGCTCGGGTGTGTTCCATGGCTTTTAGCCTTCTCTCGTCAAGGTGGCTAACTCATCATGCCGGCCGCGCAACCATTCCACTTCATTGACACTGTTTTCCAGGAGGACCCTTAATGACGGGATTTCCAACTCCACCGGTAACACCGCTTCCATCCCGTAAGTTAGGGCAAAAGGAGTTTCTCCCGTGGTCGTTCGACAGACGTTCGTAGCCCCAGAGTGCTAGGTGCAGCTTTTCGGGCCAATCACGACCACGGGTGGCCATCTTCCTGATGATCCGCTCGAGTGTCTTATTAGCAGCCTTCCACGGCTCCATTGGTTTGAGGTCTCGTACGGGGACGACTTGTGGCGAGTAACTCGAATTCTCGACAGCTAGCCTATCGCAGCCTCCTTCAAGTGTGACCCATTATCGAAATGATCTCGCTGGGCACCCCATATCTCGCACATTATGTTTTCTTTGATGAACTCGGGCCACTTTTCTCGGGAAGTGAGGACCTTGTAGGACTTGGCCTCTACCCACTTTGTGAAGTAGTCAATGGCTACCAACACGAACTCGTGCCCATTGCTTCCCGCCGGGATATTTTCCCTATCACGTCAATGCCCCAAGTTGCAAACGGCCAAGGAGTCGTCATGCGCATGTGTCATGAGGTGGGAGATGGTTGAGGTTGGCAAACCGCCGGCATTTGTCGCAGTTCGGACGTGTTGAACGCAGCCTGCTTTCCATGGAGATCCAAGAGTAACCCATTCTCGAGGATCACTTGCATCGTGGCTCGCATTCATGTGAGGACCGCAGGGACCATTGTGGACTTCGGCCATCAACTCTCCGGCTCTTTCTTGAGTGACACATAAGAGGAGTGGTCCTTGATACCGCTTCTTGTATAGGTTGCCTCCTAGAATGACATAATGAGAAGCCAACCTTTTCGTGGCTTGTAAGCTCTGGCTCCGATACCTTCTTTGGTCTACCTTCTTCGTCTCCGAAAGCCGACTCTCCGTCTTTGAGGAATTGGTAACTGATTGTACCAAGGTTCCTTTATAGGCTCAGGTCCTGTGTCCACTTCACAAATGTAAAGCCGGGGCTTCTCTTCTACCCACTCAAGGGCTTTATGGCTTTTCCCTCGGGATCTCTACCAATGAGGCTAGAGTAGCTAGTGGCATCTCGCGACCGTTTCTTTTCCCTCGGCAAGTAGTGGAAAGTCACTTCTCCGAACCGTCCACCAACTCCTCCATACGGGCATGATACCGTTGTAGATTAGGGTCCACAGCCTTCCACTTGTTGGAGACTTGGTTGATGATCGTGGCCGAGTCTCCGTAAACTTCGAGCTCCTTGACATTTCTTTCTAAGGCAGCTCTCCAAACCAAAGAATGCAAAGCCTTCATACTCGGCGGCATTGTTCGTGGCAGAAAGTTCAACTTGAGGGCTATGGGGGTATGCTCATCTTTCGGATCGACCAATAGCATTCCTACACCATTTCCTCTTTGTTAGCGGCTCCGTCAAAGAACAATTGCCATCTATTTTCGTGCTCAACCGCAAAGATCCCTTCATCCGGAAATTGGGGTTCGTGCCCTTTCGCCTTCACATCGGGAAATTCGCCAGTGATCTCGACAATGCTTGACCCTTGATGGCCTTTCCGGTCACATAGTTGATGTCGTATTCTCGCCAAGAAGAAGGACCACTTCGCTAAACGCATCGAGAGGGAAGGCTTGTCAAAGATGTACTTGATGGGGTCCATTTTCGAGACCAAGTTCACAGGCGGGCTTCGCATATAATGCTTCAACTTGCCGACTACCTGCACTCCTCCCGCACAAGTCTTTTCACATGCCGAGTAATTGAGCTCACTCCCCGTAGCTTCCTACCGACAAAGTAAATGGCATTTTCTACCCGAGAGTCTTTCTTCTCTTGAGCAAGCATAGCCCCAACCGCCGTGTTCATGATACAAGGAGATAGAGCGTAAGAGGCTTCGTCTATGCTGGGGGCATAGTACGGGGATGTACTAAGTATGCCTTGATCTCGGTCAAAGGCATCTTGGCATTCTTCGGTCCATTCTGTGTCCACATTCTTCTTCATGAGCTTGAAGATGGGCTCGCACATAGTGGTCAACCGATTGACGAAACGGCTAATGTACCGCAATTTACCCACGAAGCTTTTGACTTCGTCCGGGTTTGAGGTGGCCTCATATCCATGATAGCTTTGATCTTTCTGGGGTCAACTTCTATACCTCGCTCCGTGACCATGTACCCGAGCACTTTTCCCCTTGTCACTCCGAAGGTGCATTTGGCAGTGGTTTAGTCTCATGGAATGCCGTCTCGCCTCTCAAAGAATTTTCGTAGGTCAACAAAGTGCCGCCCACCTTCTCCTTTGGAGTGGATTATCATGTCGTCTACGTAGACCTCAATCTCCTTGTGGATCATGTCATGAAAAGTGCGGTCGCCGCCGCCCTTTCGTAAGTAGCCCCAAAGATTCTTGAGCCCGAATGGCATTACCGTATAACAAGAGGTTCCCACGGTGTGGTGAAGGCCGTCTTTTCTTGGTCTTCCTCGGCCATCTTGATCCGGTTGTAGCTCGCAAAACCATCAACGAAGGATTTGACTTCGTAGTTGGCTGGAGTCCACCAGATGTCTATGTTTGCAGAGGGTAGTCGTCTTTGGGCCGGCCTTGTTCGTATCTCGGAAATCCACACGCCGCACCTTCCCATCGGCCTTGGTTACGGTCACGATGTTGGACAACCATGTCGGGTATTCAATAACTCGATGAATCCTACCCGCAAAGTAGCTTCTCAATTTCTTCTTTGACCCGTAGAGACCATTCCGCTTGATCTTTCTCGCTTTGCTTTACCGGCTTAGCATCCGGTGCTAGAGGGATTCAGTGCTCTACTATCGAACCTGTCTAGCCCCGCATATCTTTGTATGACCATGCAAACACGTCGACGTATTCTCTCGAAAGCACTCGATCAATCTGTCCCTTTCAACCCCGGAAGAAGCTTCCAATCTGTGTCTCTTTAGGTTCCTCAATAGTACCCAAGTTCACACTTATCAAAATCTCCTCGGCACTGGGCCCGGTTTTCCTCTTTTCCGAAACCTCGCTTAAAGATTTCTTTAATGTATTGTTCGTTTAGTGTGTTTGCATCTTGTTCAAATGATTCATTATTAACTCGTTGTTAAGTTTTGAGTTAATTTATCATTTGTTAAGTTGGCAATAAGAGGATAATCGTAAAGATTTGTCATTTCATTCAAGATAAGGGGAAAGATGACATCGATTACATTTTCATAATCCTCAGCGTGAGGCCTTCTGGATGACTTCCGAGGACTCGGAATTCGAAGATTCCCGACTCAACCGAATAGACAACAGGGTGTTTGACACGACCGGCCGAGGAGGACGGGGTACCAATCCAAGCTCCGTGATCATTTGCCGTCGATCGCTATCGGCCCCGAGAATGTCTCCCAATTCTTCAATGGCATTTCGTCTTAGTCACCAAAGTGCGAGGATCAAAATGACTTTCACCATCGTCTCCAATAACGGCAACTATCTCATTATCTCGAACCGAAGTCGATCAAGTCTCGGGATTTGTGCTTCTTCGTCAAACAACTCTTGCAAACCCCATCGATCGTCTTCACCGCCGGTGCCTTCTATCTCGGCCGATCTTTGGAAGAGCTAACTCAAAGGCGGAGAAGTCCATTGTCCCTGATGCCGACCTTTGACACCGGCCGGATTTTCAAGACGTACTCATTCTCGAATCCGGTAGTGGTAGCCCTGTGGATATCTCGGCAAATCAAGGAACATTCTTCGAACGGGATTGGCCGGCTTTCCCCTAACTTTCTCAAGGTTCTCTAGAAGGGTTTTCGCAAGGAGATCCGGCGATCACTTTCATCATATTGTGTCCCTCCTTTTATAAAGTAATGGGTCGTAGACAGACCGTAAGGATGGAGCCGGACCCCTTCACCTTTCTTGCCTTTAGCTTTTCCGGCATCCCGAGAGTTCGGTTTGTACCCCAAGCCATATCTCGGTAGTCTCGCTTCCTTCACATCAATGATGGTGTTACGACCTTGAAGTCTTCTACCCAATCCAAGTCCCTAAGATAGCTCATTTTTCGCATCATCCTCACGGCAGGAGGGATTTTATCGGAAGTAGTGGTGAGGTCGCCGCAACACACTTCAGGCTCTCGAAGAAGCTACTGAGAATCCTGGCCAATGCTAACCCTTCATCATCATGCTTGATCTCCAATATCGGGATGTCCCCTTGCCGGTTCCTTCTATCGTGACACTATCCCCATAAATGGTGGTGATAGTTCCATCACTCGACCGAAATTTGACGCACCGATGCAAAGTAGAGGCTACCCCGTTTATCCGGTGGATCCAAGGCCGTCCCAAAGAAGGCAAGAAATGAAATCGGAATGTCAATAACTTGAAAATCAACATCCATGACCTTTTTTCCGAACCACATCTTGAGAGTGGCGATCCCCAAAACCGATCGTGCAAAGGGAGTCGTAGGCCTTAATAGTCTCGACTAGAAGGCTTTAAGTCCGTTGGCTTCAAATCCAATAAATCCATCATCTTAGCCGGCAAGACATTCATCGTGCACTTCGTCAACTAATACTCGTGGCAATCGACGCTCTTCTAACCGGACTGTGATGTAAAGAGGTTCGTTGTGACTAGCCCCATACTTTGGCAGTCCAATTCAAAGGTAATGATGTTTCCGTAGTGGATATTTCCAATCATTTGGACGACCTCATCCGGGGTGACATCTACGGGCACCATGGTCTTGGCCAAACTTTCTTCTAGTTTCAACTTATGAGGGTATGAGGAGGTTAACAGGACCATAAGGAGATATTGGCTTGGGTACACTTCAACCGAGTTAGGATCGGATCCTCCTTATCGTAGTCGCTTTTCTCGCTTCCGGCTTATAAGGTCTTTTATCTCGTCTTTGGTTCCGAGACGGCATTCCTTTTGTCACCCTTAGCCGCTCAATACTTCATCTCGTCTGCATCGAGTCATCACATAGACATTGGATTTTCCTTGGTCATTATTCCTACCGGAGGATTCTCGTTAATTCTTTCAAAGTTAGAGGCGGATTCTTACCGGCGTATGGCCAATTTCGCCGATTGATCTCGATTGACGGTGCCTGTCTAAGCATAGGCGGCTTCCCGAATCCGGTCCTGTGTTACCGGCTTTTGACCTTTTCACATTCTCCGTTTAAAGCTTTCACAGCCTCATTCAAACTTTTCAAAGTCAAAGATGCAACAAGAATTATCACTTCCTGAGTTTGGAGCTTGGCAAATGGCTTTCTCATCCGAACCTAGCAACTTCTTTAACAGAGTAGGATCACATTCCTCATCACCGTCAAGCATGTCTTTTCTTTCCCCGGGGTCAACCTTGACGGCATTTTGGACATTGGCTAAACACTTTCCGAAATGGGAAATTCCATCATCAATAAGGATTTCTCATGGGGTCAAACCTCATGGCGGGTTCCTTTTCCTTACCGTCGAGATATTTTCCGGCTTTTGGCTTCCGGGCTAACCACTCCTCTATTGTCCCTTCCGGCACTTCGACCGTGTCTTCATCTGTGTCACTACAAAGAGCTCGTGGGAACTTTCGTCTTGGCTCTTATGACCAATGAGGGCAAAAGGTGTCGGGATACTTGACGCCATACGAGGGGTATCTCGACTCTTCCTCGGGCTTAGGGATTACTGTGAAGACATCATTATCATCGTAGGACATAAAGGGACTCGGGGTCGCCTCTAAACTCGTGGACTCTTTCCAAGGCATCCATACATTCTTCTTCGTACCAAGTTTCAGGAGTGACTACTAACACCGTGATAGAGTCTACCCTTCCCGATGAGAGTTTGGCTTCGGCGACGCTACATGTTCTAGATCGCGGAGGAGCCCACTTCCCTCTTTGGCTAAAGCTTCGATCAAGTCTCTCCATTCACCTACCAAGTCCTCAGACGGAGTATTGAACTCTAGGATATAGGACTCATACACTACCTCATCCTTCTCCAAGCTTTTGCATAGGCCGCAGACACACTTTGAAGTGATTTCATCCCCTATTCCAGTCCGCGGCTTTCGCTCTCATCTTGCCCTTCTGGTTTCACTCTCCGCTGGCTCCAAGTCCATTCCTTCTACCGAACCTGTCATCATCACCGTAAATCCACCCATTCCTATTCTCGTTCCCGATCGACTCTTCGTCAGAATCGTCTCGAGAGGGAGGCAAATTCACAAAGTGCGTTGACAAAATTGGAAAGGTCAAACTGGCATCGGGATTCCAAGGTAGGGAAATTTGGCTCAGGCCGAAAGGAGGAAAAGGGT